>OY992894.1:3646731-4189231 GCA_963921405.1 Cepaea hortensis | reverse complement strand
TGCTGAATTTCCACTTCCGTGGCCCCTGCTGGCCACTCCCTGCACTCCCGGCTCAATGTGATTATAACTCTGCACAAGTCTGACTGCACGGCTGGCACTCTGTCCCACTCCCCTCCTCGCCTGATGTTCTCCAAGGGGCACATCTGTCTGATCGTATCCTACGCCTGAGCCATTCAAGATTTCCCTCTTATCAGTCTCTGCATCTCTCGAGTTACCCCGAGTAGGTCAAGTTATGACCTTTTTTTTTTTTTTTAAATTCAAAAACTGGTTTTTCATTTATTAACAACCGAAATTAAACAGAAATTCCTAGCCTAACTGTGAGACAACCAAAACAAGTGGATGATATTCAGATTTAAAAAAAAAAGAGAAGAAATTAAAAAGTGATGTTTTTGAACAATGTGCATATACAAAATATGAAGGTTTATGTCATATACAAGCATGAGGGGGAGCCTGACTGAAGCAATACAAGTTGAAATTCTCAGAGGAATATAACATTGACAATCATGTGCCAATCTCTAATAAAATCTGAAGTTGAATTGTACAATCACAAATTGCATTTCCTTTCTCCATTACAATATGGTCTACGTAGGACAAACAATTTACTATAAAGATACATGTATTCATATTTGCCTGTCAGGTGTAAAGTTTCTATTCTGACTACATCTATCCACCTATGTGACTTGATTGACAGATCTGTTCACCTTGTGATGTTTGTCTATGACGTGAAAGTTTATCTAAGTACAACCAGTAAAGAACAACATGTAAAATTGAAGTCAAGTTTCCACCGTGCCAGGCGCCCATCATCTGTTCACTGTACAGCATATACCAGAGCCATCGCCACAATTCACGCCGGTCGTGTCTCGTCTCGCCCGTGACAAGATTTGTTTCTGTATGTATAACCTAGTGCTCATGCTTGTGACATATGTCCCCCTGTCTGCTGTTGGAATACGTCGATTGAGTCACCATCCTCCATCTCCAACATTGCTGGCGTATCTTCATCATTGATAGGATTTCCATCAAATCTGAACCTGACTACGCCTGTTTGGATTCCCGCTCTATTGCAATATGCACCCATCAATTTCCTCAGTGGGGTATTTTTCTTGATTTTGAAGTGGACAACACTGCCATCCTGGCCCGTTACCTTCAGATTGATATGTTCACTCTCTTTGTGGTCCTCCTTTTTCTGACTTTGTTGGTCCTCCATGGCTTGGTCAAGGTCAAGTTTTTTTTTTTTTTTTTTTTTTTTTTTTTTTTTTTTTAAAACCATATCTTTATTAGTGGTAAATTTTTCTAATACGTAACAATAATGGTTCGTTAATGTAACAAATGACAACTATTAAACCAGAACTTATATTTATAACATGAATATTACAATTAACTACTTTCATTGTATATATATATAGAGAGAGAGAGAGAGAGAGATAACTGAGAAATATGTAAATAAGAAAGCTTAAAGCATAAGCACTTCTTTTTTCGTCTAATTACATTTTATTGCAATTAAAACTTCATGTGAGTTAAACGTGTAAAATATAAACTAATCGTTTTCACCTCAAGATTTTTCTAATGCATTGAAACATTCATGTACGTAAAAATGTCGAAATTATAAATTGAACATTTTGTGTCACCTTAACTTAATATTTTGACAATCTTAAGCAAGATAAAGATTTTTAAACATATATGCAGTATGAATGAATGAGTGAAAAGTGTATGCAAGACAGTACGAATGTATTAAAAGAGGATATGGCAATAATAGTGAACTTTTTGTACAAAGTGTTTTGTATCTTAGTGTTTTGTGCGTATCTCTTTTTTTTTTTTTTTTTTTTTTTTTCAACTTTTATTTCATACAAAGCAATGTGTATTTACAAGTTGTAGTGTGTGTTTCTTTTGTTTGTGTATATTACAGAGCGTAGCCGTTTGTTAGTGTTAAGTGTGACATTGTGAATAAAACATATACATACATATATACAGTTATGTTAATATGACATTTGTGGCATAGTGCATGTAGATACACATTCCTTGCATATGCTTCACTTCCACTTCCGCAAGCGGAATGCATGAAACACATGTCCATCTCTCCCTCTCCTCTCTCTCTCTCTCTCTCTCTCTCTCTCTCTCTCTCTCTATCTATCTCTCTCTCACATACACACAAACACACACGCACACACAATCTCATGCTTTCTGGAGACCGCAGTACATTTAAATGCCCCGCGCTTGGACAATAAACTTTAAACTATCATTTCCATTAAAATGTGGCTTCCTTGTAATTTCTGGGTCATTAAGCTCCCGAGGCGAAGGTCGTTGGTGTTGTTGCCTGATGACAAATTTCAGGGTGACGCTCTAGTCCATGATGTCTTTTGTTTGGGGGACAAGAATCAGGGATTTACTACTAGCAATTAGGGTCCATGGTCTGTCCCCAGAGAGATAATTGGTCCAAAATTGTGATAGTGTCTGGGTTTTATATACAATGGGAAGGACTTAAAACCTGGCCACTAAAAGCCACCTTAGCTTACTGGGTACTTAAAGGGCTCATCGGATTTGTTTATACATGGTGGTGCATATTTTTCTTTTGGAACATATCGTTACCGTATAACATCATTTTAATACTTAAGATACCGACTTGGTTTAAAGACTGCTACACGCACGCACGCACGCGCACACACACACTCGTACACATGCGCGTGCAAATTCATGCACCACACACGCACACACACCTGCATCCACACACAGACGCATACATATGTTGCTGCCAACGGCACAGACACCCATCCACAATATATTTCATGTTGCACATTCAAATATAATAATGGGAAAATTAATAATAATAGTAGCAGTAATAATAATAGTATTAATAATAATAATAATAATAATAATAATAATAATAATAATAATAATAATAATAATAATAATAATAATAATATAATTGTAAGATTATTAATACAATCAATAAATACATTACAAACATAACAAAACCGTGACTAAAATATTGTACATTCATTTATTTTAAAAGGGGAAAACATTTAGCAATCTATTTCTATATGTTTCTTTACAAAATGCATTTCAAAAATGTATATGAACATGGGGAGAAATTGACCACCATTGGGGTGAAATGGACCAGCACGTGGGGAGCAATGGACCATAGTGGGGCGAAATGGACCTTTTTTTTAAAAAGAAGCAGCAACAACTCATCCATATTGCTATAAGAAATAAATAATCATTAAAAGGATATTTGCAGTTTTTTTTTAATTATTTTAAGCGACAGTAAAAAAGTTTAATATGATATATTAATCTAATATAAAGTTTTATCGAACATTTATGCCTGCAAGACTTTCTTTGAAGACAGCCATCTTTGGTCCTAGAAGTGGTTCCAGTGATTGTAGATCTAGTAAGCTGTGCTTTAATACATGTAATTGAGACACTGGCGACATCTTCTACCTTAGGCTTAACAAATTTACCAGCAACCTTCTCACTCTTGCGCAAGAACTCTACCTCAACATCACCATCATCATCATCAATGTCTCCCCTTACAATTCCTACATAGTAAACACAAGTCTTCTTTGTTCCATATTCACATAGCACACACTGGCCTTCAAAAACCTCACGCACACCAGTCAAGCTAACTGTACACTCCTCATTTTCACCAAATGAAACATCAGAATCTGTGTCATCACAAAACGAAATGTCAGTTTCTGGATCTGAATCAACATTAAGTTCTTTCAGCAGCTGCCTCTTTGCCTTTTTGGGTGGAACTTTTGCTGCCTTTTCTTTCATCACCGCTCTTTCCCTAATTCGATCCATTTCTGGCGTAGAAGTCACCAGCATAGTTTTTCCTCTTTTCCTTATATTATTTGAATCTTTTCGCGGACCAGCTTTTGGTAGTCCTCTGAAAACATGAGGCGAAGTAAAGGAAGAAGTAGCTTTATGTTGAAGACTCCCTGATATTTCCTGCAAGTCATCTACAAGGTTCTCAAAATTACACTCTTTCCGATTTTCATGAAATTCTTGTGCAGTTTGATCTGTGCTGGTACCACAATGTGGAGATGCTGATCCTGTCTGTTCATTGCTTTCTAAAGTGGCATTTTCACTGTCCTTGCTGATGGGCCTGTTCGTTATTTCTGAAGGCATAAAATCATCTTCTGTAAAAACATCTTCGTTAAAGGGCCAAATACCTGACACTGCAAAGCCTGATTGAATGTTAATGGGAGTTGCCGCTTTAAGAAAAGCGTGGCCTCCTAGATTTGCAACTTGATAGATTGTCAGTGGTGTCCCAACATTTTTCATCATCCATGAATCACACGCATTGTTGTAGACCGACTTCATGGGTCCAAAAACTGAACGGTCCAAAGGCTGAGTTTTAGATGAGGTGTGTGGTGGCAACGTGATCACATGAATGTTGTTTTTCTTGCACAGTTCAAGTGATTCAAATGAAATGTGGGAATCGTGATTGTCTAAGATCAAAATCAAAGGGAAGTATTTGGAAGGTCTTGAATGCTTAATGAAGTGATTTATAACTTTGACGAAATTATCACGGGTCATCCAACCTGATTCATTCACAAGGCCAAGGGAACCTTCAGGTGCTCCAGCAAGCATAAAATTCTTAAAAATTTTCTGGGAAACACAAAAACTAGAGGGATAATGTGACCCGCAGCTGACACAATGCAACAGATTGTGACCAGTTCTCCTCTTTCTCTGGATGTCACCTGGCCTATTTGCTTCACTCCTCGTGGGGCAATTACTTTTGGCACTTTCTGTACAGTGGTCAGACCTGACTCATCCAAATTGTAGATTTGAGCTCCACTCACATTTAGTTTTGTAATGGTTTCCTTCACAATGTTGAAGAAGGTGCAAATATTATGTTTGTTGAAAGCTGTAGCTCTAGCCAGAGATGTTGCCTCAGGTTGCCTTATGGTCAGCTCGGGATTCCGTCGCAAAAATCCACAAAGCCAGTCATTCCCTGCCATCATTTGCTCATCCCAGGTTAAAGGATGTGCAATGTTATTGACTTTCGCCATCTCGTACGCCAAAATACGAACGTTTTTAGTTGTGAGTCCATGGAACATTCTTGCGCAATCTTTCAAGTAACTAGCAAAATCAGCTTCTTGCTTAGCTGTGAAAACAAGGCTATGCCTATAATTTGGTACGAGTCTAGTAGGCAGACCATTTCCTTCTCTGTCTTTTGTAAGATTGTTATTGAGGGTAGAGCGAGCAATGCCGTACTCCCTTGCAGATTTCCTCACTTTCATTCCATTTTTCACAGCATTAACAGCTTCTCTCATACGTTCCTCCGTAACGAGACCCTTGTTGGTGTTTCTGATGTACAATCTTGGCATCTGAAACAAAAGAGTGACAGAATTATATAACATTTAGAATGGTAGGCCTATCATTTGCAAAGAAATACTGATCATAGCACGAATGGCGTGCATCTTTAATAAATCACTGAAATCAAATTTGTTAACAGTTTTATTGGTCTAGATTTAGACCCCAGTATTAAAAAGAATCAATAATGCTGATATTCGAATGCAATCTTCAACACTTTTAATAACAACAGACTGTCTTGTCAATTTCTTCTATGGGGAGAAATGAACCATGGGGAGAAATGAACCGGTCCATTTCTCCCCCATCAATGTATTAAACTATTCAGCCATAAAGTCTCTTAAATCTAATATTATATGCTATATTTTTTTATATGAACTCTTAAATAACAAGTAAATAAAGATATTAACGTAATTACCTTGTCCTGATTCCTGACTACGCGTCTGCTTTACGATGGTGTCTGGAACTGGAAAAAGAAACTTTAGTGCAGAAAATTTTTCAAACTTTGCGTGGGAACGACCTGTGCGGGAAGTCGATGGCAAATGAAAAATTCGGACTATGTTTGATGTGGAAAACAAACTTATTATGGTTTCACTTTCATTGCATCACAGCCAGGGGCCAGAGAGGGGGGTGGTCCATTTCTCCCCTATGTCCATTTCTCCCCAGTCTCCCCTATCACTGTCTGAGCAAACATAAAATACGAATACCGTGTGAATATGCGAAGAGTGGCTGATAAGTGAGGTTGATAAAACGGGGAGCATAAAGTAACTGAGTGTATGAAAATTGAGAGGTAGAAAGAACATGATTAGAAAGGTGTAATGTCTTTTGTTTGGAATGTGTAATCTTGGACGGAATTTAGGGAAGTTGTATGACAGGTTGACAGAAAGAGAGTTAACATTCTGAGTGACGTTTCATAAAATATGTTTAGTATTCTTGACAGGGACAGGTTGAAGTATGAATGCCTGATACTGAGAAATGAGGAAAGTGAGGTCCGTTGTCAGTTATAAGTGGTGTGGGTTGCTGTTCTGTAAGAATCCCGATAAATGGAAGAGAAGTGAAAGATACGGAGGTAAACAAGATCAATGAATGTTGGAGAACATGAGAACATGTTCCGATAAATGTGACTAGTATCATCGCGGTGCAAGAACGCTAAGAGAGACCTGAGGATAGCTTAGAGTAGTTGTGGTGAGATGTTAAGAAAGTACTGATGCAGGAGAATAAAATATTACTTGCGTCGGATAGACGAGAAACTAAAAAAAATAGAATTAGTTGTATTGGTGAGAGGTCTATAGTAAATAGACAAAGTTTGGTTGGACGTAGGGGGGTAGAGATACCGTAGTTAACGGTAATAATGATTAAGTAGTTGTAGAAATACTTGGAACAAGTCCAAGGGAAACAATTGGTGTGTCGAGGTAGAGAGATGAGTTGTAGTGTGCTGGGATAGCCGCCACAACAGTACTAAGTGAAGAGATTTTGAGCTGCAGTTTACAGCGGTTGGTTAGGGTGATATTCCAGATATTGTGATGTGTTAGGAGTTAGTCTGGTAAAAGGTAGAATATTGTGAGGGGAGAGAGTCAATGATTGACGGTCATTGTTGGTTAATGACTTTTATAGAGAGAACAGATATTGTTTTAAATTAAGAATTGATCTGTGGGTAACAGATATATATATACTTGGCAGTGAGTTGTGGTGTTTTCTCGCTTATAAAAATAAAGGAATGACTTGTGTGAATAGATATGTGTTACATTGGTTCGTATAGGAGGCCAAGGTTGCTGGGTCACTTTACGTAGTTAATTCTAAGTGAATTATATTTTTTTGAAAACCTTCTCTTTAGCGAGAAGACAGTTGTTTTTGTTGAATTTAAGATTTTAATGCCTCATATATGTAATATGTTTTTTTTTGCTTGATTTGGTTCTGTAAAATGATTGTTATGATTTGATTTTAGAATAGGATTATTGTGTTCTTAGACTTTTGCGTACAAACTATTGGTCCGTAAAAGAGACCAGTAGTAGTAGGTAACAATAGATTAGGATGTATGTTGTATTATTTTAATATATGTTTTTCTTTGAATGAGTAATATGAGGGGAAACATAAAATATGTATAAACTATTTGGGGGGGGGGGGGGTATGATGTTCTGTTTTGATTTTATTTCGCTTAACTTATAATTTAAGTGAATTGTCTTGTATGTTTATAAATACATGTTGGAAATTAGTTAAGTTAAGTTTAATTTACATGGTTTTGTCTAGAATAAAGACAATACATGGGACTTTATTTGAGACCCTTCGTTCAGAAAATAGTAATAAACTACTGGGGACTAGAAGAGAGACACATTCTCCTTGTGAATAACAAGTTTATGTATATTCTACTAGCAAGATTGCTGTGATAATCAGCGTTGAGAGGTTAAGTTGTGGAAACATAGGCCATACTTAGGTGACGGGGTTAATACACAAGTAAAATGGTTATGGGGAATTTAGGTGAGCATTAATTGAAGATATATGGATTGGACGCCATATTGGGGAAGAAAAGATTAGTGAATATAGCAGTGGGGTAAATGAGGGGAAAGTTTTGAACATAGTTTCCATGGGGTCAGAAGAGCCATGGTGTACTTTCATAAGAGACACGAGATTGCTGGCTTATAGAAGAAGAAGTGGGTAACGTGCTACGCCAGGCAATTAGCAAAACATGAATTGAATCCATGTTTGATTCCGAAGAATGATTAGATACTGTAGATAACAGTACAATAGTAAAGGGTTGTAAGTGTGAAATGAACATTGTCACTGTGGAAATAAAATGACATGGGGGTTTAGAGGGTCCGTGATATATGGACTGTAATAGAATAACGTTGATTGCAAGACATGAGTTCAGGGGTAGTATATTGCTGCTGTTGATAACGGCATAAGTAGAGGTTTTAGTAGATATGCCCATAATAAATGGACATTAAGGGGTCGCTGAAATTTTCGGCGAGATTAAGAGAGAATTCTGAGTGAGGTATGAGAGAAGATTAGTTATGTGAGGTGATGGGTATAAAGTTGGAAAAGGTCTAGAGGAATGATGGACCTTGTTAATTGTGTACTGTCTGTAATATATAGACATTTGAGAGTGAATTTTTGATGTTTGGTACTTGATGCTGTAGATAGCAGCGTAAACAGTTACCATAATAAGTGGTACTGTGGAAGAGATAATTGTTTTAGACTTTATAACATAAAGTCTCAAATGACATAGGGGGGTAAAGGTAAGGTGTGTGTGATTTAGCTAAGTGTGGTTTTTTTTGAGAGAAAGAGTTCTACTTCTTTCTTCTTTGAATCTCCGGTGCGCACCGATTTCTTATCTTTCTATCATGTGCGAGTGTTCTCAGGTTGATTGAAAGTAGAGAATTAGTAAGTAATGTTGGTGATGACAATAGGGAGTTGGTATCAGAAGAGTACAGCGGGTTACTTATGAAAAGAAGGAGGGTTTATTTCAAAAAGGTAACCATATGTGTTATGATGTATAAAGTTGAGTGTTAAATGTTATTGATGATATGTAATTAATATGTGTTATGTTATGAAGAAACGAAGAAGAAGTTCATAGGGGTTTACTACATGACAGGGGGAAGAGTTACATAGTTGCATAAAATAAAGTTGGTTTGGGGAAGATTAGAGGAGCTGTATGAGGTAAGGAAAGAGAGGGAATAGAGTAGGGGGATTGGGAGTAAAGACTTTTTAAGGGAAAAAGTCTTTAGAAAAACATAGGAAGGTGTAGCAGAATGTGGGTATTAGGTGGGAAAAGGCTACAGCACGCTTGAGCATCGGGATGGAATGGGAAGAAAGATGCTCAAGTCGTGACGTAGTTTGTTGTTAGGAGTTAGTTTACATCTGGGGCCGGAGCAGAGAAGACGCCATGTTGTAAGAAGGTTGATCAAGCTGTCATCAATGAGAAATAAAGATATTTTGTATTCGCCCAAGACTTGTTAGTCCTCTATTCTTCACACCGTTACAACAATTTCTTTGTTGATTGTTCTGTAATTGTATAGTGCTTTGTTTCTTAATGTCCATATAAGATTTCTGTACTCTGCCAATAGAACAAGTAGCTTTGTGTGGGTGTCTTGTGTGGAGTAAGGAGTGGAATTTATCATGATTGCTTTGTAAACATCTGTTCTTTGTTTCAAATGAGTGTTTAGGATGTTTTGTAGGATATTTCTTGTTGGCATGATTGTGTTGCATTCGTAATAGATGTGCTCGTCTGATTCTTGGACGTTCTGTCTACAAAGCTGACACTGTAGTATTTGTTTAGTTATTTTTGCTGTTCTCTCTGTTGTTGAGGTCATGCTGTAAACAAGCCTATATGTAATTTCCCTTGCTTTTGGAGTAATCTGCTTGTTGTGAATATTTGAGAAAATTTCGGTATAATCTTTTATGAAATAACTATGTCCTCTTTTAATTCTGAGATGTACCGGAGTTGCTTGTAATTTAACTAAATGCCTGTAGATTGTATGTGTTTTCTTGTGTAGTAATTTTTCATGTCCTTTAATGGCTGAAATACATGTTTTGTAGAACGTTGGGAGAGTGCCAAAATAATGTGAGGATGGATTCCTAATAGGTTTTAAAGAAGATAGCCTAATTCCAATGTAATTGCAATACGACTAACAAAACAAACAGACAGAGACGCACATCACTTACACACATTAGAAGCACAACTAGAAGAACACCAACAACACAGATATCTGGGTGCTCTTCTCAGAACAAAACTCAACACAATTACACAAGAGTCAGCTACGAGGCAATATTTAGCAATAGAACAGAACGTACAACGTAACAGACAAATAAGCAAAATATCAGACATGCAAGGAAACATGCAGACAGAAACACCACACATAGAGACTGCTTTCCAACAACACTACACACAACTATTCACAGCAGAGACAGTCGACACACAGATACAAGACAACTTCTTACAGTACACAAAGAAATTATCTGACACAGACAAAGACACACTGGACACAGAACTGACACTGACAGACATAGCACAGTCACTAAGCACACTAAACAAAGACAAAACTCCAGGACCAGACGGTTTGACAGTAGAATTATACCAACACTTCTTTCCTATTCTAGGCAATCTTCTCCTCAAAGTCTATCAGGAAGCCTTTGACAAAAAAAAAATCTTCCGGACAGCTGCAACATGTCTTACATTACACTCATATGTAAAGATAAAACTGACAAAACACAACTGAAAAATTACAGACCAATTTCCTTACTCAACACAGACTACAAGATACTCGCCAAAACACTCACCAACAAACTTAAACCCTTCATGCCAAAACTCATACACCCCGACCAACAGTGCAGTGTCAAAGACAGAAATATACACAACCACACACATCTCATTAGAGACATTATTAACTACACACATGGAAAAGACTGTCCATCCTCCATCTTATCCTTGGATCAAGAGAAGGCCTTCGACAGAATTTCCCACACTTACCTACATAGGACACTAGAACACTGTAACATAGGAGAGTACTACAGGCAGTGGATACAGATCTTGTACAAAAATCCTGAGAGCAGAGTGTTGGTGAACCATTCACTGACAGCTAGCTTCAGGCTCACGAGATCTGTAAGACAAGGATGTCCCTTATCACCACTCCTGTATGTGCTCACTCTAGAACCCTTATTAGAGAAGATAAGGCAAGACACTAGTATTAAAGGAACCTTCCTGCATGGGATAGGAGAGCAGAAGCTCATCGCCTATGCAGATGACACTGCCTTCTTTCCCACCAGCAACACATCAATAAGGAATATACTCCACACCTTTACCCATTTTGGAAAAGGCAGTGGAGCCAAAGTAAATATACAGAAGTCACAGATAATGGGCCTGGGAAAGTGGAAACAAAAGGCTGATTTCCCTCCAGGTCTGAAACACATAGACACCATGAAGCTGTATGGGATCACATTTCCATGCGATCCCACAAAAACACACAGACAGACATGGCACTCACTGACTGAACAGATCATAGACATGTTACATAGGTATAGGTACAAGACATCCACAATATTTGGTAGAAGCACAATAGTCAACACATACATAATACCCAAAATATTATACTTAGCGACAGTACTAGACCCTCCCAAACAGACCGTCACAAACATAAACATACAAATCAGACGCTTCATCTTCACCAACACAATACACAGCATCAAGCACAAAACTCTCATACAAGACAGGAAACAAGGCGGGATTGGACTACAGGACATCCAGACAAAAATACTGTCACTTAGAATCAGTCACATAGGTAAAATCATCAGACACCCAGAACAGAACAGACTAGCACTATACTACATAGGCCACAACATCAAACATCTCACACCTCTTAACAATGCAACTGCACACTACCAGGGAAGACTGCCAACATTCTATCAGACATGCATACAGGCAATAAAAGGACATGAACAGTTAATACAACAAACAACACACAAAATATACAAACATTTAGTTAGAGAACAAGCACCATCACTAAGACTTAGGATTAAAAGAGGACACAAATACTTCATGACTGACTTCACATGCACCTTTTCAAACCTACACAACAAACACATAACACCAAAAGCTAGGGAGATCACATATAGACTGTTATACAGTATGACCCCCACAACACAGGTAGAAGCATACATATCCAAACAATGTCAATTATGTAGAAACAACACACAAGAGACAGAGGAACACATTTATTATACATGTCCAACAATTACTGCCACACGCGCAACACTCAAACACCTCATACAAACACACACAGGCAAACAAACCGACATATATAAAGCAATTTTTCTCAATACTATACCACAGACAGCTAAGGACATACATACAAAACTACTTGTAGCACTTTCTTACTACAGACAACTTATATGGACCTGCAGAAATTTTGCCAGATACAAACACAACACATATAACACACATTTAATTTCCTTTATGTACACACACAAGATATCACAACTCTTTCCAGAGTAAATCATATGTACTCTTCCTTATGTTATTACAAATTTGGTATACATGAGGGCGAGAAAGAAAGTAGAAACTGTGAGTGAATGGTGAGTGAATGATTAAAAAAGATCACATATGGTCAAAAGACCAATGGAAAATCCCTTATGTAAAGAATAGTGGAAGTATAAATGCTTGTTTTATTTGCTTCAAAATGATGGTTTCAACCCTTATAGATAAGGGGAAAAGAAAAAAGGAGAAAAGAAAATCAACTCCTCCCATTCCAAATTACTATTTATGGAATGGTTTGCTTTAAATGCACTTGTTGTGCTATACCACCACCACTACTAAGATTATCACTTTAGTAAATAAAATCACATATCTGTTATACTATTTATTATTATTATCACTATTATTATTAATATATGTTTGTTGTTTATTTATTATTTTTATTATTATGGAAATGTCTACTATTATTATGATCATTATTATTATTACTATCATTACCTTACCCTTATTATCTTTAGTATCATTAATTTGAAAAGTATTAAGGATATCATCATTATAAATTTACAACTTCATCTCCCATGTTTCCCCCCCCCCACCTTTGCTTAATGTTTGTTGCTTTTGCTACTACCCCAAATCTTGTTTTCAAACATTTGTCCAGCCTGTACCATCATAAAGAGTGGTCATGTCCCTTCCTCTCTTTGTCACCCCCTTTGAATCATGTGAGTGAGTGTTGAATGAATAAATACAAAATCACAAATGGTTACCAAACCAATGATACTGTAAACACTTGTGTCAATACATATGCTTGGTTAAATTTTTATTTAAAAAACAAAAGAAAGAGAGAACACAGAGGAAAATATGAATGAACCCCTACATTTAGGAAAAAAACAAGTAGGAAAATAAAACCCACTCCTTTACTCCAAGTATTACTAAAAACTGCAGTTTGCAAGTGTATGTACCTGCTAGGCTATGTTAACACCATTCCAAAGAAAATCATCCTAGCAAATGGAATCACATATTGTAAAAATGTTATCATTTTCATAACTGTTTTTTATAATTGCTGTTATTACCCTCAGTATGCCTCTTCTTGCCATTATTATTATTGTCATCATTAGTAATAAACAAAAAACCCTTTCCCATGTGCCCCCCTCCCCTTGCTCATGGTTTGTGTTTGCCTTTGCTGATACCCACACCGGTTTGGTTCAAATAATTATCCTGCCTTTACCATCATTGCCCGGATAAGGTTGATGAAGGCATTGGTGGAGTGAAACAAATTGGTGAGGAGATGGCAAGGGAAACAAAAATGTAAAGATTGTAAAAAATTTTGTGCTAATACTGATGCTTGTTTTACTTTTTACAAAAAGTAAAAAAAAAAAAAAGAGGAAGGGAAAAAATGAAAGAACCCTTACAAATATGACCAAAAAATAAGCAAGGAGAAAAAGAAAACCAACTCCTTTTACTTCTACTATTATTGAACATTGCATGCATATGTAAAAAAAAAAAAAAAAAAAAACAATAAGCAAGGAGAAAAAAGATAACCAACTCCTTTTTACACCTACTATATTATTTAACAGTGCAGGATGCAATTGTTATTGTATGTACCTGCCATGTTTTCACACCATTCCTAAGAAAATCATATAGCCAATGGAATCACATGTTTGGAAAATGTGATCATTATCAAAACAAATCCTACCATTGTGTTTATAAATATTAGCATTGCTGTCATCACCCTTAGTAGTTTTTTTTTATCCCTTGTCATTATTATTATAAGATGTATTTCATGTAAACACCATTCCTACACATAAAATCACATGTTAAAACTATTATTTATTATCATTGAGTCTATCACTAGTCTCAGCACTGTTATTCCTTGTCACTATGATATTTATTTATGTATTTGGTTGTTACTTTGCATTATTATCATTGTAATCACTATTAATATATATGGCTTTGTAAACGCGTATACTATCACATCCCCCTTTCCCACCCTTTTGATACTGTGATTGTTGTCTCTGCTGCCACCCTCACCGTTTTGTTTCAGTTCTGCACCGCATTGTTTATCAACACCGAGGGTGATGGTACTTGGTAGGAGTTTTTGGAGCTGACAGGAGAGCGGGGCGGCAGGGGAAATAATAACAGCCCGCTACCATCACGCTTTTGATTTAAAATATTTCCTTACAATGTCAATGGAGAAATGTTTAAATGTATAAAATATTTGTAATTTTTGCGCATATGTCACCTACACGCCCACATGCAACGCTCTGTAAAGACACGTACACAGGTACTGAACACACAGTACGCATGTAACAACACAAACAATACAAATGCAACAACTACCCCTCCTGCATTGTAAACTAGGATACTCCCTGACAACCCCCCCCCCCACCTTTTCGATACTGTTGGTTTTGATGCTGCTGCTGCCCTCACCGGTCGGTTCTAACAAGTTTTACTGCCATTTTCCTCATTACCAAGTGGTGATGATGGTATTGATGGGGTTGGAGCTGACAGGTGAGGGGGTGGCAGAGGGAAAATAATGGTATACTACCGTCTTGTTGTTGTTTGTACTCGTTTTTCGTTACCCCCCATTTCAAATGTAAAAAGGTTGAAACAAATGTTGTAAATATTTGCGCATATGTCACCTACACTTCCACATGCAACGCTCTGTAACAACACGAACAATACAAATGCAAATGTTTCTTAACACTCAATAAAAGTTTAAAAAAAAAAAAAAAAATTCCAATGTAATAGTGTGCTAAAGGGTGTTTTTCTGGGTGTTGTAGGATTTCACCTACGTGTTTGATCCTAAGTGCTTGTATTTTGGTTGTTATGTCTTGGAGGGCGATACTTCCATCTTTTTTGTCTTGCATGAGTGTAGTATGTTTGATACTGTAGATGGTGCTGCCAAACACAAAGCGTCTAATCTCTTTGTTTATGTTTGTGACAGTTTGACGTGGGGGATCTAGGACTGTGCACAGATATAGTATTTTTGGAATTATATATGTATTAACAATGGTACTTCTACCAAATATGGTAGTTGTTTTGTATTTGTATCTCTGTAACATATCTGTTATTTTCTTCTCTAGATTTTGCCAAGTGTCTTTGTGTGTCTGATTTGGTTGACATGGGAAGACTATTCCGTACACTTTTATAAGATTGTTTGATGTTAAGTCAAATGGAAAATCCGCCTTATTTTTCCATTTGCCTAAGCCCATTATAGTAGATTTTTGGACGTTTAATTTTGCCCCACTCCCTTTGCCGAAAAACGAGAACGTCTCCAAAATGATCCGTACAGATTTTTCAGTAGTCGGAAAGAAAATGGTATCGTCCGCATAAGCACGCAGCTTTTGTTCACCCTTCCGTGGTATGAACGTACCCCTGACATTGTCGTCCTGTCGTATCTTTTCTAGAAGTGGCTCTAGAGCGACAACGTACAGTAAAGGGGACAATGGACATCCCTGTCTCACTGACCTAGTCAACCTGAAAGAATTGGTTAGGGTATGGTTTAATAGAATCCGACTTTCCGGTTTCAAATATAAAATTTTGACCCATGTCCGAAAATAATTTCCCACGTTGCAGTGTGAGAGAGTTTTGTAGAGGTATGAGTGAGATATTCTGTCGAATGCTTTTTCTTGATCTAAAGAGAGAATTGAGGACTGACAGTTTTTCAGATGTGTGTAGTTGATGATGTCCCTTATGAAGTGTGTGTGTTGCTGGATATTCCGGTGTTGTACACTACATTGCTGGTCTTCATGAATGAGAGATGCCATTACTGGTTTCAATTTATTCGTCAAAGTCTTTGTTAAAATCTTGTAGTCTACATTTAAAAGCGAGATAGGTCAACTCTTTAAAAGTGTCTTGTCAGTGTTCTCCTTCGGAATAAGAGTGATGTAAGACGTGTTGAAACTGGATGGGAGTTCATGTTTGTGGAAAGATTCAGAGAATACTGCTAGTAAAATGGGACCTAAAAGAGGAAAGAAAAACTGATAGAATTCAGCAGTAATACCGTCAGGGCCAGGCGATTTGCCCTTCTGCATTCCATGAACCGCTTGTGTTATATCTGTTAGTGTTAATTCAATATCTAGTGTTAGTTTCTGTTCCTCTGTGAGTTCTTTTGTGAATTTCATAAAGTGTTCTTGCACGTGAGCCTGTGTGTTTTCCTCTGTATAAAGGTTCCTGTAATAATCTTCAAAGGCTATGGCTATTTGTTGTGGCTCGACTTGTATATTTCCTTCCCTGTCAATTATCTGGCCTATTTGTCTGCTGCGCTGTATGTTTTGTTCTAAAGCTAGGTATTGTTTACTCGGTATCTCTTGTGTTATAGTTTGTAACTGTGTTCGCAGTAAAGCCCCCTGAAATCGATGATGTCTGTGGAGATCTAATTCTTCCTGTAATGCTATGATGTGTGGTGAATTTTTGTCTGTCTGTAGTAAGAGCTTAATTGCATTTTCCAATACTTTTTCTTGTTGTAGTTTTTGCTTGTGTATTACTGCTGCTAGTGTTTGTGTTCTCTCTCGTATAGTTTGTTTAAGTGTTTCCCAGAGTTCTCGCGCTTTACCCTCCGGTATATCGCTTGTGTATGTGAGGATCAGTTTTGTTATGCAATCTACATAGTCCTGATTTTGTAAAAGTGTGCAGTTCAGTTTCCAATGGGGAGATCTTCTAAGATGTGGTGTGCTAGTACTGTGTTTATTGTTGCAACTACCGCCTTATGATCTGTGAAGTTCAGTGTCTCCTGTAAATGCTTGACTTGTGTTATATGATGTGTTATGGGCGCATAAATTCTATCTAATCGCGCTGCTCTGTTATGCGCACTGTTTGTGTGTGTTGTATCTGTTCCATGGGGGTGTGTCCTGTTCTTCCCCGAGAGGAGAGTGGGAATCAACAAGTACATCTTCAACTTATTATCTGTTGGGGTTATTGCCTGACTTTAGTCTACACTCCTCTCTTCTGTCTTCCCTTCCATATATCTAGTGGTTTCCCTCTCTCTCTGTTATTCTCTCAGCACATACTCCGACAACAGTTTCTTTCAACAATAAACAAAAGATTTATTAATAAAACTATGTCTGGTGTATGTATGGATCTTGTAAGTGTAGTTGATAGGGTGTTCTATAGTTGGTGTCAGAAAGAACTCTTCATGTCTATCAGCGCTGTTACTTCTCGCCCAATCATTCTTCCAGATCACAGGACAGCACATCAAACAGGACAGAGCTCACCCGGGATTATCCGTATGCTTGAATCTGATGGTAAATCCGTTATTGAATGAAACAAAAACTGTTCACCACTGATTCACTGTACCGTAATAAAAGTCCCGTAAGTTTATGAATGCACCTGAATCTGTTTCATGACGATAAGTATCCATCATCGAAAAACCACCACATCGTCACCATTCTTCTTATAGTCTTTTAGTAATAGCACTGTTCTTACTTGTCTATTCTTTCTTCATTATACATATAAGATGTATGTAGTTTTAAGTATCCCTGCTTGCCACAGGTTACCCTCTCTTCCCTTTCAGGTGTTTCAGTGGGATATTCGTTTGTGCATACAGTGTTCTGTATTTATTCTTTATTTTATTCTTTCTTCATCTTAACCTTTTTTCTCAGGTTTGTTTGGTTCTCCGTATGTACTTTAGTTGTTTAATGTAGTACTCTT
This sequence comes from Cepaea hortensis, assembly GCA_963921405.1. Taxonomy (NCBI): domain Eukaryota; kingdom Metazoa; phylum Mollusca; class Gastropoda; order Stylommatophora; family Helicidae; genus Cepaea; species Cepaea hortensis. The sequence goes on along the minus strand of OY992894.1, from coordinate 4,171,308 downwards.
CATCCTGTCTCTGCTTTCACTAGGAGAGTGGAACCTGGAAAAGTATAACAAATCCAGTGATAAGCGTCCGCTCCTTACTACTACTTATGCAAGTGTCCTTCTCCAGCCATAATGACAAGGCTTCCGAAGTACATCCGCATAAGACATATGAATTCACCAAAGTCTAAACTATCCATAAATAGAAAGAAATGGTAATTGCTATTCACACACATCTATATTCCTATTCTAAACTATACCTAATATCTTTATACCTTATTTAGGCATCTATGTTCTTTGAATCGAAAAAACACTTAGCGAATAACACACTATTATCCCCTCTTTCCATCATTAGGGACGTGTATTTCTATTCCCACTCAAGAACATATCTCCTTCAGGTCAGTTTGGAACACACACTAAACTTACACAAAGAATCGACCCTCTTTATATCGGTCATTTTTGCCGCATAGTCCTTGACATTGCTTGACCTCTCAAGTCCCTACTTCATTATCACCTTTTAGTGGAAAATTACAGAACTGGAACTTTTCCGTTATTCATTCACCCAGACCGCAATATGCTGTCCAATAATACTGTCGGCCTTTGTCCCAAACGAATCTTTCCACTCGACCCTTTTTCCTGCGCGGTTAGCCGGCCCCTTCTCCTGTCTTGACCTATAACCACATGCGCCTGGTCTCTCCTTTGTTAACCCTTCTCCTACCTGGGTAGTTGGTGTATGCAGTCGTCCATCTGGGAATCATTAACTCTCAGTATTTCACGACATAGGCCCCCTCTTAAGAGATTAGACCGCGTCGAATCTTTCTCGCTGTAGGTTTGATTCCCATGATCCACAATCCTAATCTTCTTCCTCCGGAGCTAGATGTCTGGATAATAAATCTGCTCCTACATTTTCCTTACCAAAAATGTATTCCACTGTGAAGTCCAGTTGCAGCAACAACGTCCATCACATCCACCGTGCGTTGAGCTTCTGCGAAGTAGCTATTAACATCACGTGTTGATGATATGATTGGATCCTCACATTATCCAGTAGGCGCTCTAATTGACACCCTACTATACTACTAACGACTGAAACTAGTGTTGGCTCCTCGCTCCTGTACGTCCGGTCGACCTACTTTCGACTTGCGTCAGCGACGGCTCACAATACAGACGGATTGTCCCATCCTGATTGTAACACTGCTTCCATGTCCTCTTGGTTTCCCCCGGCTTTGCCTCTGGGGATGTTCCGCCTCGTCCTCGTCGGACCGAGTCGTCTTTCCCAAACCTCCTGGACTTTTGCTTCCAGGACCATCTTGGGCGATATTGTATCTGGTCAGCCAATCTTCGGTTGGAGTCCTGGGTAATTCTCGCTTTTCCCGACGTTACCCACCCCTTCTGAACTTGGTTACCGGTGAAACTTTCACTCTTGTCCTTTCCCTGACTTGTGATTTCCCTCCTCCTGTCGTTGGGTAAATCTGACCTATCACGTACTGTCCCATAGGTCCTCCTATGTTGTACTGGCGATCTCTGGTCTTCGTCTGGACTGGTAACCTTTGTCCCAATGGCTGCCATCACCATAAAGTGCGAAGCTTTGCTCCCGGATCTCTCTTCATATTTCCTAATGAGATGTCTAGGGAGATTTTTCTTCTCTTCCCCGATCCGTATTTTGTAGATGTTCTTGGACACCACCTTTTCCACAGGATAAGGTCCTTTCCATCCTACTTGGAGTATATTGGTCTCTGCTGGACTCCACACTTCCACTTTGTCTTCCACTTTAAGAGCTAGTTTCCTCTTAATTCGCTTGTTGGGTGGTGCTTTCTGGCACTCCGAACAAGACTTCACCCACCGGCGTACATCTCCGGTCATTCCTGGCCAGCAATAATGGCCGGATATTTGCTGCAAGGTCTCTCTGACACCCATATGTCGATTCTCGCCTATGATGTGTCCACTCTGAAGAATGTGAGGACGGTGGGTCTCTGGAACCACCCACTGCTCATGCAGGTTATCTCCCCTCCCAGCTCTCCGATAGAGTAGTTGATTCTTCAGAAAGTACTGTCCCCGTTCTGGTGGCTCAGCACTTCTTTGCAGCTTCCTGTAGCAAGGATGCAACGTAGTATCCTTCCTCTGGGCAGTATGCAATTCTCCTATCCCTGAGTTGTCGCATAGTGTCTCTGCCTCTTTTTCCTTCCCTTGAGATCCACTGACTACGGTTCCCTTGTAGGCTGGCTGTTTGGGCATCCCGAAAAAGACATATTTCGTGCCAATGATCATTGGGAATAGGGAGTCAGCTAATACCGCCGCAGGAATAATGCCCGTGACGTACCTGGATTTAATCTCCACCTTGGCGATTGGCAGCGTCATGGTAACAGCACTCCTCATTGCCGGCTTTAGCTCTATGGTCTCCCCTGTAAGTTGGTCTGGGCTTACCAAGCTGGCGTCTATCACCGCTTCCCCCTCCAAACCTGTATCGTAGAGACAAGCAACCTGCTGGCCATTGACTTCAATCAGTTCAACCACAGGTGGTCTCTCTTGGTCCTGAGTGTCTTTCATCTCCTTGACCGTTTCCTTGCCTTCCTCTTTTGATTCCTCGAGGTTGGTTATGCAATTTACGTCGTTTGCCTTGCATCTGCAGTCCACAGTATTATGTGTTATCGACTGGCAGTGAGTGTACCATGTTCCCTTCCTAGGTTTCCGTGTGTCCTTTGTGTTCCTTTCTCCTTCGCCAACCTCAGCCTTGTCTGTGATCACCGATGTAGGAATCACTTTGCATGCTGCGAAGTAAGAACTTGTAGGTTTCGATCTGCAGTCCTTCGTGTTATGCGATGGTACCTTGCAGAATGAACACCACCTCTCAGACCACGGTCGTTTCGCTTGAGAATTCGAGGTGCTCTGGGTTCCTACCTTCACCTTCTCTGAACTCTCCTCTGTGTGCTTTATATAAGGTTCCCCCTTTTCTCCTTCCCAGTTTTTAGGTTTCTTTTTCCCTGGTTTCTCCTGACCTTTGGTTTGAGTACTTAGTTCCTCAGTTTCACCATGTACTTCCACGAATCGTTCCGCCAGCTTATTCACAACATCAATCCGTTCCGCCCCTTGTTCTCCTAAGAAGGTTCTGAGAGGTTTCGACATTTGCTTTCGCATCTGGTCTACCACCATCATCTCTTCGAGACTCTCATAATCCCTCTTGAATTCTGCCAAGTCCATCCATTTCTGGAGATAGGATTTCAGCCTTAGACTGTAGGCGGCGAATAGTTCTCCCGGCTCTCGTCTAGCCGATCTAAACTTCTTCCTATACGTTTGTGCTGTGATGTCAAAATGTTTCATCAAAGCGGCTTTTAATTCCTGGTAATTATTTTCCTGTCCTGGTGGTAAGCGTGTCTACACCTCAAATCCCGACCCGATTAATCCCTGGGATAATTTAAGAGCCCACCTGCTCCTATCCAGTCCCATAGCGACTGACATTGCTTCGAAACGAGATGCGTACTGGTCAAAGCGTTCCTTAGACTGATCGTAGACAGCTAAGGGAAACTTCATGGCATGGTAACCATGTCCACTCATATGGGTTGCACCAGGTGAAGAAGAATTTCCTTCCACTCCATCTATTTCTCCCTTAGTTTGTGTCTTGAGCTCCAGTTCTCGCATGCGGTATTCATGTTCCCTTATCTTGTGGGCTTCTTCTGCTTCCAACTGGGTCTTCCGCTCCTCCCTTTCCGCTTGACGAATCTCTCGCTCTCTTTCTTGTATGTAATCAGTTAGCTCGGAACCAGCTAAACCAATTGCCTCCCCGTTGGCCCTCAGTTCGGCTGTAGTTACTTTAGGAGTTGCCATAGTTACAGCAGATAAGTCAGCACGTTGATTAAAGACACCTCAAGGCAGTAAAGAATACTCACTATAAACCGATAATCTACCTAGAACCTATATCATTTATCTATATCTATTAATTATTATAAATCTCCAACACCACACAGTACATCACAACCACTCTCTCATCCACAAGAGGAGATATAGGATAAAGACTTATGTAGACGTGTGACCGTGTGACTAGGTATGTAATGTGTCTTACCACCTATCCACATTCACTCTGTCTGGAACTTTCTCACTGTAAAGTCACCAGCATTAATGAACTGTTTCTACCATAAATGTAATGGCACCATATATCCAATGGACGTACTTCCATTAAAAGTCATCAATATATACTTCTTTTCCTTTTATTCCAATCAGTATGTCCCAACATGCAGGTACCCCGCTATGCATATGCCAATATGCAAGTACCCCTTTATGCATATGCCCTGTTATGCCCAGGTCATATGGGTATGTTTCCTACCCCGCTCGCTCCACCAATTATGTCCTGTTCTTCCCCGAGAGGAGAGTGGGAATCAACAAGTACATCTTCAACTTATTATCTGTTGGGGTTATTGCCTGACTTTAGTCTACACTCCTCTCTTCTGTCTTCCCTTCCATATATCTAGTGGTTTCCCTCTCTCTCTGTTATTCTCTCAGCACATACTCCGACAACAGTTTCTTTCAACAATAAACAAAAGATTTATTAATAAAACTATGTCTGGTGTATGTATGGATCTTGTAAGTGTAGTTGATAGGGTGTTCTATAGTTGGTGTCAGAAAGAACTCTTCATGTCTATCAGCGCTGTTACTTCTCGCCCAATCATTCTTCCAGATCACAGGACAGCACATCAAACAGGACAGAGCTCACCCGGGATTATCCGTATGCTTGAATCTGATGGTAAATCCGTTATTGAATGAAACAAAAACTGTTCACCACTGATTCACTGTACCGTAATAAAAGTCCCGTAAGTTTATGAATGCACCTGAATCTGTTTCATGACGATAAGTATCCATCATCGAAAAACCACCACATCGTCACCATTCTTCTTATAGTCTTTTAGTAATAGCACTGTTCTTACTTGTCTATTCTTTCTTCATTATACATATAAGATGTATGTAGTTTTAAGTATCCTTGCTTGCCACAGGTTACCCTCTCTTCCCTTTCAGGTGTTTCAGTGGGATATTCGTTTGTGCATACAGTGTTCTGTATTTATTCTTTATTTTATTCTTTCTTCATCTTAACCTTTTTTCTCAGGTTTGTTTGGTTCTCCGTATGTACTTTAGTTGTTTAATGTAGTACTCTTCATCCTGTCTCTGCTTTCACTAGGAGAGTGGAACCTGGAAAAGTATAACAAATCCAGTGATAAGCGTCCGCTCCTTACTACTACTTATGCAAGTGTCCTTCTCCAGCCATAATGACAAGGCTTCCGAAGTACATCCGCATAAGACATATGAATTCACCAAAGTCTAAACTATCCATAAATAGAAAGAAATGGTAATTGCTATTCACACACATCTATATTCCTATGCTAAACTATACCTAATATCTTTATACCTTATTTAGGCATCTATGTTCTTTGAATCGAAAAAACACTTAGCGAATAACACACTATTATCCCCTCTTTCCATCATTAGGGACGTGTATTTCTATTCCCACTCAAGAACATATCTCCTTCAGGTCAGTTTGGAACACACACTAAACTTACACAAAGAATCGACCCTCTTTATATCGGTCATTTTTGCCGCATAGTCCTTGACATTGCTTGACCTCTCAAGTCCCTACTTCATTATCACCTTTTAGTGGAAAATTACAGAACTGGAACTTTTCCGTTATTCATTCACCCAGACCGCAATATGCTGTCCAATAATACTGTCGGCCTTTGTCCCAAACGAATCTTTCCACTCGACCCTTTTTCCTGCGCGGTTAGCCGGCCCCTTCTCCTGTCTTGACCTATAACCACATGCGCCTGGTCTCTCCTTTGTTAACCCTTCTCCTACCTGGGTAGTTGGTGTATGCAGTCGTCCATCTGGGAATCATTAACTCTCAGTATTTCACGACAGGGTGCATCTGCCTATATGCGTCTGTTAGCCCATGGATATCTAAAATTGTTTGCAATATGTCTAATTGATGTTCCTCCTCCCCCGTTGTGTTTCTAATTTGCATTCTTACATCTCCATTTATAAGGTCGTGCGCCGAAAGTGCGCAATTAAAATCACCCCCTAGAATGATGTTGTGACCCCGATATGAGCGTGATAATAAATTTTCCAGTGTTTGGTAGAAGAGCGGCTGATTTCTGTAGTCAGGCGGTGCGTGTATGTTGACAATTGTGTATTTATTTATGTTATTTCTCACCTGTACTATAGCTATCCTACCCTGGCAGTCACTGTCCTTCTCTATAATCTGCCACCTGTCCGATGTCTGTATTATTGCTGTACCCAATCCGATATATTGAGTACTAAGACTAAAACATGAGTGTCTTAGACCTAAGCATGTTGTGATATATGCTGCGTGTTCATCGGTTTTAACGTTAGTTTCCTGAATGAGTATAAAATCAGGTTTATATTTGTGTATGAGTGGTATAAGATGATTAATTTTGGATCTTGTACCTCGAATGTTAATACTCATTATTTTAATTTCCGCTGCCATTTTTGTTGTAAAATAAGAAACGGTTGAGCATAATTATGTTTCTTGTTTCAAAACTGTCTGTATTCCTGTTATCATTTCTGGAGATTGTCAGTAGATTCCTTCGCCGGGCTCGAAATCTCTAAGTCAATAACGAGGCGTGGTGAAGAATCTTACAGGTTTCTTTGTCGTGGTGGTGTGTTAATGTTATCACTGTCTATTTCGGTCATGGCGCTGGTCGTTATCTGTTCAGTATAATTACTTACGCATTTCTTTTTGTTTGACCTGTTCGCTTCAGGCGGTGTAGGGTAGTCGTGGTTGTTGAGGGGCGGCAGCGTGGTAACATGTGTTTGGCAGGCTGGAGGTGTCGTGCTCTCACCGTCAGAAGGCTCTTGGTTGAGCGTCCCCTTTTCCGACTGACCAGCTGGAAACCGTCTTCATCCTCCTTACTATGTTGATCTGTCTGGGAGTTCGAGGTGACTTTTTGTGCCAGTATAGGTGCCTTCTGGGTTTGTACTTAGGCCGGACATTTATTACTCCAGTGGGAGTCTTCCCCACAGACTGTACATGCCGTACGGCGCCCCGGAACTGTGATGAAGAGACGGTGTAGCTTGTCTTCTACCCCGTCCAACTCCATGTCCACATAATGTGGCAGAGGTTCTTTCGGGTTGCACAGAAATAACCACTTGTCCGTGCTGTTTTTCAGTTTATGCACTTCCGCGTTTATATCTCCCGAAATATCCGCGGCTATTTGCTTCACTGTCTCAATCTTCGCGGTTGTAGGCATCCAGTGAATCATAGCCTTGGTCTTTTCCTTCTCTATGTTTTCAATTACAATAGTTACTTTAGGATCCTGCAGTTCATGCTTCATCCCGTGAAGCCGTTCATAATGAGCCGCCTTTGCTTCCGGTGTTAGCGTAGCGTACCATCTTTTAGGGTCCTGAAAGCGGTAGATGGTTTTTATCCCTTCCCTACCAATCCCGCAAGGCCCCCTCAAGACGCTCGCCATCAGCGAGTAGTTGAACCGGAATACATGAGGTCCTGATATAGAAAACACAAGTGTGTTCGCTTGATGGAACGCTCCTCCTTCGAAACCTTCACTTGTGTTGACTTTGACACGTTTAACAATTTGGTTTTCCATCTTCGATAATCCGTGACAGAGGAAATCTTCAATACGGAAGCACAGATACAGATACACGTGGTGAAAACAATCGAAAACACTTCCACAAAATTGAAATCACTGATATATTTGAATAATCCGTGACAGAGGAAATTTTAATCCAGATCTACACGTGGTGATACACTATCGAATTCACTTCCACAAAATTAATATCACTGATATGTTTAAATAATCCGTGAAAGAGAAAATCTTTAATCCAAATCTACAAGGTCAAGTTAAATATATCGCGGTTCGAAGAAAAATAACCTGAACCACGTTTTTCAAGTTGTTCAATAGATTCAATGTCTGCTTGTTGAAGGAACTTAGCAAAGGGAGTAGGAACTGTGGATATAAGTTTATCCATCACCATTAAGTCCTGTAATTTATCAAAATTCTTCCCTACTTTTGCTGCTTTAAGCCATTTATTGAATATACTCTGGACGTTTGAAACATAATCTAAGAACGTTTCAGTTGGCTTTGGTTTTATCTGTGAGTACTGGATCTGATATCCAGGAGCATCGAGTAGAAAATGCTGCATAATCCTATCATGGATATACTGATAGTTACTTCTTGGTTCTGTTGGTATTGATTCTACGACCTTTAATGGCTCCCCACTGAGGTTTCTCATGTAGTCCATTGCCCAATCTTCTAATGGTATTTTCTAACTTTTGAGCTGGAATTCTATATTCTCAGTCCAAGCTGAAATTGAATCGCCTTGGCTGAAGGGCTTGATGATCCCCTTATATTTAGATAATTTATTTTGTTCTTCCTGACTCTTTTGTTTAGTAGAGGCTATCTGGATGTTTGAGTCAATCTCCATCTCTTCCATCTTTAAGTTCGTTTGTGACTCTACCTCTATTTGCTTTTGCTTTGTGGCATCGTCCATCTCTATCTGCTTCTGTTTTATTTCTAACTCCTTCTGTTTAGTGGCTTCTTCCATCTGTATCTGTATCTGTTTCATAGTTGTTTTGTAGCTTGGTCTAAATCTAACTGTTTTTGTTTGGTGGCTTCCTCTAATTCCTTCATCTCTTTTTGATGTTGTCTTTCTAATGCTCTTTGGTCTCTCTCTAGAGCAGCTTTTCTCTCTGTCTCTTCTCTGTATCTTTCGTTTGCCCATTTCTCTAATTTTTCTCCAGTATATTCTAGTTCTTTGCCAGCCTGGATGTAGTCATTTAATGATGACATTATATGGCTTTATGTTATTCCACAATTGATAGCAATATAATTTTCGATTATAATTATACAGTTATTATGTGTTATCTATTTACAAATTTCACCGAAAAAGAGGATGCGTCGTTAAAGATGGTTATCAAAATTAGTGGAAAATATACTCATCTAATCTGCAGAAAAATACGGCACTCGGGATGTTCCGCCGCTGTCTTTCGTACACAAAACTGATCGACTTGCTTTTATAACTGATGTCTCTGTTTAATAGAGCATCAACATTTTAGCAACATGCATGTAATGTACAATACATGGTTGTTATTATTTCAAATATTACAGTTTATACGGATGGTAACTTACAAATGTGATATCAATGATGATGATTGATGTAAATGATATGAATGTATGATAGTCTAAATGATCGTCAATGAATGTCAATGTCGTCTTGTCTTCACTTTATATCGTCTCTGACTGAGCTGCGCTGTATGACTTCAGCTTAACCTCTATTTTATTTCTCTTGTGCAAAAAGAATTTTCTCTTGCACAAGTACCTACGTGAATGAGATGAATGTTGACATTATGATAGTATCACACAAAATGGTTCACAAATGATGGTTAAATCTGTAATTTCGATAAATATTTGCAATTCGCACACAATTACAGTTTATATTTCATACATTTTCATCAAAATAATTTACACAGATAATATATCAATAACATTCTGTAGAATTTCCGAAAATGGTAAGTTAAATTGCTTGTATGTGGTTCAAGCTCCACAAATGGTAATTAAGTGGTATTTTTGAAAATGGTATCCTAATGATAATTGACGGTGGTTCAGGATACTTCTGATTACCAAGCAGTTCAAGCAAATGGCAAAAATTTAGCGGTGGTTCAAGGAACTTCTGACACCAAATGGTACTTGGTGGTGGTTCAAGGCCCACGATTCTGACACCAAATGGTACTTGGCGGTGGTTCAAGGCCCACGATTCTGACACCAAATGGTATCCTGCCTGTCAGCAACTCACTTGCGACAGGCATACAAGGATTCCCTACTTTTGCACCACACGAAAGTGACAACTCGTATTGTTTGCAAAAAGATACATTTTATTCGGAGCTGATCGTACATGAGCTCCACGAGCGGAATACCACATCGGTATTAAACATTATAGTATGTTATGAAGATGGAATGAGGAGATGGTATTAATAATATAACTACTGAAGCTAAGCTGAAGTCCTAACTATTAATACTGTCCTTAACAACAGCAAAGTATCCACAGCGGATATACAGTCTGTTCCCTACGCCGTCGAGTCTCTGTCTGAACCCGCTGTATGTGGCGTGTTCAGCCACGAGCAATTAGCTCAGCGTGCATCTGCTGGTTTCCGTGCTTGGAGTTCCAGCACGGTGGTCACTTGGTTGTAGTAACTCTAATTACTTGGTTACTTCTCGTGAAGCGGGTTTCCCAGTCTCTTGGGTAACCCCAGCTCACGTACACTCGTTGCCCTCCTTGTTGACACGAGTGTGTCCCGTTATAGCTATTTATAGCGTTTGTGTCTCTTCTGTCTGGTCTCCTAAACTGTTATGTTACTTGTCCTTTTCCTAAGCTCTATTTAGCTCTCCTTAGCTTTGAGCTCTCTCCTAAGTCTTTGAAAATCAGCCTGTTCATTGTCCCGCACACCTGCGTGCATTGCGAAGAACATTCATGATACGCTGGCAAACTCCGTTCTGTCTCGCTATATTAGTCACTCCACCTGGATCATGCCATTTTCCTTTTACCAAAGCATTCTCTGTCAGTCTGTTATAAACATAGCCAGTCTGGATACTCTGCCGTTAAACTAACGGGAAGCTGTCGTCAGTCTCAGCCTCAGTTTGCATCCTGGATGTTTTAACAACATTAGCCAAACTCCCCTCTTTGAATGCATCCATCTATCATGTGCCATGCCTATAAGCGTGGGCCGTCATGTTTTGCTATCTCACTCGATCACCAGAGTCATGGACCAGCTCCGTGTTTCTGTCCCGACCATGCTACGTAGCCAAGCCATCCAGATATTTATTTCTCGGTCTTCCCCTTGGTCTCTTCCTTTCGATCTTGCCAGTTGTCACCAAGTTCTCAAATTCATTTCTTCTCGTAACATGTCCAAAATATTTTGACTGTCTACGTCTAATGTCTCTAATCAATTTACGATCCTCATTTGTTTCTTGAAGGACTTGTTCATTGGTTTTTCTGTCTGTCCATGGTATTCTTTGCATTTTCCCCAGAAACCACATTTCCGCAGCCTTTCTTTAAATAGCGTCCATTAAAAAAAATATAATACCCCCCCCCCTCCCCCACTTTTTTCACCTTTTATCACAAACTAACCAGTGTACGTAATTACATCGCCAGGGTCTCATTGTGATTGTCTTCTATCATCTGTTGCACGGATCGCCGTACACCCCCGCTGCCCATTCTCGGCATCCTCAGCTCAGTGGAACAACCATCCAATGCTTTATTGTTAGGGGTACCATGATCCATTCTTCACCACACGCTTACATTCCACATTCCACACTCCTGACTCATTACATCTTGAGCTTGTGCCATCCAATATGTGACTCTCTGCAACCTTCTTCTTATAGTTATAGTCCATGCCGTGTGGCGTTGGTGATCATGTCTGTCCACAGCCTTCTGTCTGGCGTGCTACCAATCTTCTTATAGTCCATGTCGTGTGGCGTTAGTGATCATGTCTGTCCACAGTCTTCTGTCTGGTGTACTGCCAATCTTCTTATAGTCCATGCCGTGTGGCGTTGGTGATCATGTCTGTCCACAGTCTTCTGTCTCTTGTACTGCCAATCTTCTTATAGTCCATGCCGTGTGGCGTTGGTGATCAAGTATGTCCACAGCCTTCTGTCTCGTGTACTGCCAATCTTCTTATAGTCCATGTCGTGTGGCGTTGGTGATCATGTCTGTCCACAGTCTTCTGTCTCTTGTACTGCCAATCTTCTTATAGTCCATGCCGTGTGGCGTTGGTGATCAAGTATGTCCACAGTCTTCTGTCTGGCGTGCTACCAATCTTCTTATAGTCCATGCTGTGTGGCGTTGGTGATCAAGTATGTCCACAGCCTTCTGTCTCGTGTACTGCCAATCTTCTTATAGTCCATGTCGTGTGGCGTTGGTGATCAAGTATGTCCACAGCCTTCTGTCTCGTGTACTGCCAATCTTCTTATAGTCCATGCCGTGTGGCGTTGGTGATCAAGTATGTCCACAGCCTTCTGTCTCGTGTACTGCCAATCTTCTTATAGTCCATGTCGTGTGGCGTTGGTGATCATGTCTGTCCACAGTCTTCTGTCTCTTGTACTGCCAATCTTCTTATAGTCCATGCCGTGTGGCGTTGGTGATCAAGTATGTCCACAGCCTTCTGTCTCTTGTACTGCCAATCTTCTAGTCCATGCCGTGTGGCGTTGGTGATCATGTCTGTCTATAACCTTCTGTCTGGTGTACTGCCAATATTCTTAGAGTCCATGCCGTGTGGCGTTGGGTATCATGCCTGTTCACAGTCTTCTGTCTCGTGTACTGCCAATAATTTATTACACTGATGCTCTTACATGCCATGATGTCAAACTGTCCAGCATATCCTCTCTCTGTCTCCCGCCTGCCCCTCCAACCGTCCCGTTGCGACGCATACTCTAGCTCTTCCCTTCTCAAGACACGCCCAAATAATGTGGACTGTCTTCTTCTGACGCGAGTAACTAATTATCTTTGTGAGTTAACTTCTTTCAAGATATCTTCATTGCTCTTTCTAACCTTCCTCAGCGTTCTCATGATTCATTCTTCTATGACCCCACATCCCCGCAGCTTCCACATAATTTCTCGATTGTCTACTAATTGTCCGACTGGTTTTCACACACCAAGACTGGCTCAATATAGCCCTTAGGAAGGCCTTGCATCATGTCAATTGACACAGATAAATTGCAGAGAGCACTTCATTCAGTGAAATGCTTCCCTTTGTTTGGGTTATTAATTATTTATACATTTAACTTCCTTGATAACTTCCGTCTGCTGCCATTAAGGTACCCAACTGTATTGACGTATATTGCGTACACACATAATGTTGGAGGCATTTGAAAAGAAAGTAGTTTGCCATTGCTTTCCTTCTTGGCAATAACCATACTGATTGGTGACGGTAGTCATTGTCTCTAAAGAGATTCTCTGCCTGTGACTAAAAAGCCCTCGCTCTCCATGCACAGAAGTTTATGTCTAGACTGCCTGGTGAGCTGGCTTGTGTAGAAAGTTTACAGAAGGTGGGGGTGCTCTTACACATGATCGGGGCTGGCCACTGATCTCATCACAACAACAACAATAACAACTGCTACATCAGCGGCACACTGCTCTCCACACAGCCAGCCATGTCTGCCTGAGACATTCACCTCCAGGCTCTATCATGTATGACAAATTAAACATTCCAGAAAATGTTAGAAATGTCTGCAAGGACCTGCAGTTGCCGTGGAACTTCTGCCAGCTCTTGTCTCCGGATAGAACCGTTTGTCTGGTGAGTAGCAGCCGTGTAACGGTTACACCCCCAGCCCCGAGCCAGTCAGCTGATGCTGTACTTAAATTATCAGTAGGTGGTTGTAGCAAAACATGACAAATTGCCCCAATGGTTATTTAATTATATTACGGTAAACCCTTGACGTCAAACTATGTCCACTTTAATAAAGATGACAAAAATACAGTCTTTATTTTTCCCATCGTCTCTCATCTGTTGGCCTGTGTCGGAAGATAGACTTCAGAGAATCAGACTGCCATTTTGCAGATTTAGCATACATGTACACTGTATTGATTTGCTGGACTACTGTCAGCGAGCACCTCATGTATGAGCATAGGGTGAAACCCCATATAGTCTTTACTCTTTACTTTATATTATGCTTCAATATAACTTATAAGTATTAAGTCAATGCATATACATATGTATGTGTTGTGTGTGTGCGTGCGCGTGTGCATGCGTGCGTGTGTGTGTGTGTGTTTTTGTTTTTAAAGATCTGCTGAGCCGTTCATTCATAATGTAATACAAAAAATAATGAAATACGTACAATGTTTCAATGAAGCTTCATCAGGTAGGAAGTGAACAAAATAAACAGCGCAACAGATCACATGCATGGCTAACATGATTTATAAGAGATTACCCGTTGTGAAAGTTGGGAAACCAAACATAATTGTGTGAAATCAAGAACAACATCATTGCACTCAGGACTTCCTTATATCTCCTCTGTCCTCTTCTTCAGTAGCCATTGAAAAGTCACCATGGTTACTATCATTCTTGATGGACAAACACCACCATGGTAATGGTACTTTTGGCAGTTGGATTGAATGTCTGCCTGAGTTTTCCTCTACGGGGTGAGTGTCTTGTGGACCCACAGCTCACCCCCACTGAATCAGCCTCTCTGGGTGTGGGTCCTATGTTTTGTTGTACTGTCCGCTAGATCCCAGGGAAGCTTGACCACATCAGGTTGTCATAATCTAGCTCACCACCCATAGGAATGGCAGCAGCCTGTCTATCAGCCTGGCAAAAATCCATAATATGCTCTTGACCTTCATCTGTTCAAGTGATGCAAGCCACTCCACATAGAGCCTTTTCTCAGCCTGTATCCCCTGGTGTCATCCTGTGCCTCCCACAACCTGCCTGTCCTCAACCTGTGTCCCCTGATGTCATCCTGTGCCTCCCACAACCTGCCTCTCCTCAACCTGTGTCCCCTGATGTCATCCTGTGCCTCATACACATGGTGCTTCTTGTCCACTTAATATTTTCTTGCCTGGACTAGAGTGAGCGCATGGATCCCTGGTCTGTCAATCAGACCTGAGTGATGTGTCCAGAACCACCACTTGCATCACCTGTGGTAACTGATACAGCGTAGATGCCATTTTGTAACGTGACTTGAATGCCAGTTAAGTATTTTATATATACTGTAGGCCATGCAGCAAATGTTACTTCTGAAGCCATAGTGACCATTTTGAGGTCATGTGGTAGAATGGCTTCCATTTACTTGGATTCAGAATAGCTCCATGATTTGGAGAAAGAAAAGACAGCAACAAGAAAAGCTGGTGACCAAATTTGGTATATATGAAATCATTAACCACTTGTCAACAGTATTTGATGCTGTGATATTACTTGCATCGTATCTTTTACAGGTGAACGACGAATGGATCAAAAGCTTACATCTAGGTTGCATCGTTCCTGTTCTGGCCACAGAGGACCTTGACACATGCCAGGTTGAGAGGTTCCTGTCAAGGTCATGTGATAAAATCCCTCACCCGTGGATGAAGGTTACCGTGAAAACCATAATCAAGTCCGACACCCTGTACCATGAGTAAGCATGTCTGAGTACAGTTGTTCACTTGATATCTCCCTGTATCATGAGTAAGCATGTCTGAGTACAGTTGTTCACTTGATATCTCCCTGTACCATGAGTAAGCATGTCTGAGTACAGTTGTTCACTTGATATCTCCCTGTATCATGAGTAAGCATGTCTGACTACAGTTGTTCACTTGATATCTCCCTGTACCATGAGTAAGCATGTCTGAGTACAGTTATTCACTTGATATCTCCCTGTACCATGAGTAAGCATGTCTGAGTACAGTTGTTCACTTGATATCTCCCTGTACCATGAGTAAGCATGTCTGACTACAGTTGTTCACTTGATATCTCCCTGTACCATGAGTAAGCATGTCTGAGTACAGTTGTTCACTTGATATCTCCCTGTACCATGAGTAAGCATGTCTGACTACAGTTGTTCACTTGATATCTCCCTGTATCATGAGTAAGCATGTCTGACTACAGTTGTTCACTTGATATCTCCCTGTACCATGAGTAAGCATGTCTGAGTACAGTTGTTCACTTGATATCTCCCTGTATCATGAGTAAGCATGTCTGAGTACAGTTGTTCACTTGATATCTCCCTGTACCATGAGTAAGCATGTCTGAGTACAGTTGTTCACTTGATATCTCCCTGTATCATGAGTAAGCATGTCTGAGTACAGTTGTTCACTTGATATCTCCCTGTACCATGAGTAAGCATGTCTGAGTACAGTTGTTCACTTGATATCTCCCTGTATCATGAGTAAGCATGTCTGAGTACAGTTGTTCACTTGATATCTCCCTGTACCATGAGTAAGCATGTCTGAGTACAGTTGTTCACTTGATATCTCCCTGTATCATGAGTAAGCATGTCTGAGTACAGTTGTTCACTTCTTCTTCTTCTTCTTCTGCGATCATCCGGAGTTTTTTTTTTCGGATGTGATTGCGTTGTGCCTGTTTACAGCAGAGCTGCGTTCTTGCGCCGTTAGGCCGACACATCCGACTTCTGCGGGCATTTGTTGACCGGGTTAACCTTCCCGGCAGTTGTTCACTTGATATCTCCCTGTACCATGAGTAAGCATGTCTGAGTACAGTTGTTCACTTGATATCTCCCTGTACCATGAGTAAGCATGTCTGAGTACAGTTGTTCACTTGATATCTCCCTGTACCATGAGTAAGCATGTCTGAGTACAGTTGTTCACTTGATATCTCCCTGTACCATGAGTAAGCATGTCTGAGTACAGTTGTTCACTTGATATCTCCCTGTATCATGAGTAAGCATGTCTGAGTACAGTTGTTCACTTGATATCTCCCTGTACCATGAGTAAGCATGTCTGAGTACAGTTGTTCACTTGATATCTCCCTGTACCATGAGTAAGCATGTCTGAGTACAGTTGTTCACTTGATATCTCCCTGTACCATGAGTAAGCATGTCTGAGTACAGTTGTTCACTTGATATCTCCCTGTATCATGAGTAAGCATGTCTGAGTACAGTTGTTCACTTGATATCTCCCTGTACCATGAGTAAGCATGTCTGAGTACAGTTGTTCACTTGATATCTCCCTGTACCATGAGTAAGCATGTCTGAGTACAGTTGTTCACTTGATATCTCCCTGTACCATGAGTAAGCATGTCTGAGTACAGTTGTTCACTTGATATCTCCCTGTATCATGAGTAAGCATGTCTGAGTACAGTTGTTCACTTGATATCTCCCTGTATCATGAGTAAGCATGTCTGAGTACAGTTGTTCACTTGATATCTCCCTGTATCATGAGTAAGCATGTCTGAGTACAGTTGTTCACTTGATATCTCCCTGTACCATGAGTAAGCATGTCTGAGTACAGTTGTTCACTTGATATCTCCCTGTACCATGAGTAAGCATGTCTGAGTACAGTTGTTCACTTGATATCTCCCTGTATCATGAGTAAGCATGTCTGACTACAGTTGTTCACTTGATATCTCCCTGTACCATGAGTAAGCATGTCTGACTACAGTTGTTCACTTGATATCTCCCTGTACCATGAGTAAGCATGTCTGAGTACAGTTGTTCACTTGATATCTCCCTGTACCATGAGTAAGCATGTCTGACTACAGTTGTTCACTTGATATTTCCCTGTACCATGAGTAAGCATGTCTGACTACAGTTGTTCACTTGATATCTCCCTGTATCATGAGTAAGCATGTCTGAGTACAGTTGTTCACTTGATATCTCCCTGTATCATGAGTAAGCATGTCTGAGTACAGTTGTTCACTTGATATCTCCCTGTACCATGAGTAAGCATGTCTGAGTACAGTTGTTCACTTGATATCTCCCTGTACCATGAGTAAGCATGTCTGAGTACAGTTGTTCACTTGATATCTCCCTGTATCATGAGTAAGCATGTCTGACTACAGTTGTTCACTTGATATCTCCCTGTACCATGAGTAAGCATGTCTGAGTACAGTTGTTCACTTGATATCTCCCTGTATCATGAGTAAGCATGTCTGACTACAGTTGTTCACTTGATATCTCCCTGTACCATGAGTAAGCATGTCTGAGTACAGTTGTTCACTTGATATCTCCCTGTACCATGAGTAAGCATGTCTGAGTACAGTTGTTCACTTGATATCTCCCTGTACCATGAGTAAGCATGTCTGAGTACAGTTGTTCACTTGATATCTCCCTGTACCATGAGTAAGCATGTCTGAGTACAGTTGTTCACTTGATATCTCCCTGTACCATGAGTAAGCATGTCTGAGTACAGTTGTTCACTTGATATCTCCCTGTACCATGAGTAAGCATGTCTGACTACAGTTGTTCACTTTATATCTCCCTGTACCATGAGTAAGCATGTCTGACTACAGTTGTTCACTTGATATCTCCCTGTACCATG
Organism: Cepaea hortensis; assembly: GCA_963921405.1. Taxonomy (NCBI): domain Eukaryota; kingdom Metazoa; phylum Mollusca; class Gastropoda; order Stylommatophora; family Helicidae; genus Cepaea; species Cepaea hortensis. The sequence continues at coordinate 4,153,356 of OY992894.1, read as the reverse complement.
AGTAAGCATGTCTGAGTACAGTTGTTCACTTGATATCTCCCTGTATCATGAGTAAGCATGTCTGAGTACAGTTGTTCACTTGATATCTCCCTGTACCATGAGTAAGCATGTCTGAGTACAGTTGTTCACTTGATATCTCCCTGTATCATGAGTAAGCATGTCTGAGTACAGTTGTTCACTTGATATCTCCCTGTATCATGAGTAAGCATGTCTGACTACAGTTGTTCACTTGATATCTCCCTGTACCATGAGTAAGCATGTCTGACTACAGTTGTTCACTTGATATCTCCCTGTATCATGAGTAAGCATGTCTGAGTACAGTTGTTCACTTGATATCTCCCTGTACCATGAGTAAGCATGTCTGAGTACAGTTGTTCACTTGATATCTCCCTGTACCATGAGTAAGCATGTCTGAGTACAGTTGTTCACTTGATATCTCCCTGTACCATGAGTAAGCATGTCTGAGTACAGTTGTTCACTTGATATCTCCCTGTACCATGAGTAAGCATGTCTGAGTACAGTTGTTCACTTGATATCTCCCTGTACCATGAGTAAGCATGTCTGAGTACAGTTGTTCACTTGATATCTCCCTGTACCATGAGTAAGCATGTCTGAGTACAGTTGTTCACTTGATATCTCCCTGTACCATGAGTAAGCATGTCTGAGTACAGTTGTTCACTTGATATCTCCTCGTTACATTGTGTGCACACATCCTACAGCAGACAATCCTCTAGGGTTGTGAGCTGCAAGGCCTTCACATCTACTCTATTACATTGTGTGTTGTGTGCAATGACCAGTTCCCCTCACATGTACTCTGTTACATTATAGTTGTGTGCAATGACCAGTTCCCCTTCACATCTACTCTATTACATTATAGTTGTGTGCAATGACCAGTTCCCCTCACATATACTCTATTACTACATTATAGTTGTTTGCAGATCTGTATTTATCATTACACAGCAGCAACATTACACAGCAGCAACATTACACAGCAGCAACATTACACAGTTTCTCAGACTTCTCCTTAGCTGTACACAGTTATGTGTAAAACTGACACAAAATCTTATGAAATACATTTCTCTGTCTTGCAGACTTCCTGGTCAGCATTTGCAGAAGCAGTGGGCATGTGGCAGCTTGTTTGAATTCATGTCTCACATCACAAAGGAAAACATGACAAATCTGTGGACTCGGGCTCAGGTGCTCCTGGGGAACACGAGTCAGCACTCTGGAGGGAGGAGTGAGAATGGTCTGTCTGTAAGTAAACATTTCATGGTGTGTCTGTAAGTAAACATCCAGCTTCATTTCAATGTTTGTAGTTTATATGTAACTGTCAGGTCTTAGTCATACATGACTGAGCTACCATATGATAGTAGACAGTACTACCTGCTTTCTGTTAGCGCCGAACGTTGGTCGGCGCTTACCAAATCCGACACCCCGCGTGAAGGAGCACAATTGAGGCAGGTACAAGCTTTATCCTGGTGTGAGGAAATTCAGCCTAAGGATTAAATGTCATGGCAGACCAGGCTATGGAGAGATATAACTCAATCCCTGGTTCTTGCCTTGAGTTGTAGTTATTATACCTTTTTATTAAGCACACTGTAACAAACTGTCATCTGTCAAGAAGACAAGGTGGCAGTGAGTGAGTTATATATGATTTAACTACTGACTTTATAACCATAAAATTCAGCCGTTGACTATGTAACCAAAGAATTCAACCATTAACTAAACTGTCCAAGTTTATGTGAAATTCTACCACTGACTATGTAACCACATAATTCAGCCACTGAATAAACACTCAGACTGTCCATGTTCTACCACTGACTGTGAGGGAAAGTCAGCAAGTTAGTTATGGATGATTTGGAGAGTTTTTCATCCAACAGTCATATGTTTCCTGAATAAATTATCTTACTTGGAAAGTAAGTCATCTCATCGTCAGATATGGCTTGAATAAAGTATCACACTTCCCAGTTTAGCCTCACAGTCATAAATGAAGGTCAGAGGCAGCTGTTTCTGTTACACGTCATCCCCAACAAACTGCTGCTCTGTTTCAGAACTTCTAATGGGTAATAAATCAAATGTATCTTATTTGGTGATTATTTTTGCCTTATTTTCATGTTTAGTTGTTTTCAACAAAATCATTTGTTTCATTCCATTCATTTATGCACACACTGTCCACTTCTACATTGTGGTTTAAAAATAGCTTGCAGACTTTTTTTTATTTTGTATTGGCTTAAATACACACATAATACTCACACCACGCACACTCACATTGCATATATTTTTCTCTCTTCCTTCCTCAGTCTTCCTCTTTCCTTCCCCCCTCTCATCTTCTTCTTGACTCGCTGAAGCAAGATCTGTGACATGCATCATGACGGCATCGAACCCTAAACTATTCATGTCAATAGACATCATTGTGTTTCAGTTAGAATCAAATTCAACGTTGTTTAAATGTTTCAGTTTACAGATGTGGTAAAGGAGCTACTGCGACGTCTGAAACCCCTTGTATATATCAGTCTTCTGACAGAGAAAGAGCCATCTGTAGCCAGACACCGACAGTCACAGGCCTCTTCAGATGGCAAACCCATCAGCAACAGTACAACAGACAGCAGCAGCAGCAGTACAACAGACAGCATCAGCAACAGTACAACAGACAGCAGCAGCAGCAGCAGCTTTAGTACAGGCAGCAGCCACCGTGGCGGCAGCTTCTACACCACATCCGACACGCAGCCTTGCCATGGCATTGTCTCTGTGGATGTCATCGTTGAGTCCGAGAGGTATCTCTACATCGTCCAGCCCTATTATCCATTCACCTTGCAGGACGTTGTTACCTTCAGCCCCACGATTCTGGAAGCAAGTCACGCCAAACCTCTGTTTATTATTTATCAGTTACTTTGTGCTGTGCATGCGCTGCACAATCATGGACTTAGGATGGGAGACATTCGTGTCAGTGACATTGTCATGAACAAAAACATGTGGTTGAGGATCTCCAGTCCGAGATTAAACTCACTGAAGGTCTACAGTGCACCGGCTCACACAACCAAGTCTGATTCATTCCTAGTGTCCGAGAGTTCAGCTGGGGGCATGCAGGACAACAGTTCTGTCAGTGCATTCCAAGATGTGCGGTCCTTCCTATCTGAACAGGTATGTACTATGTTTGACTATATATGTGGACAGGTGTGTATGATTGTTCTGTAAATGTTTGACTATATATGTGAACAGGTATGTATGATTGTTTTGTTATTGTTTGACTATATGTGTGGACAGGTATGTATGATTGTTTTGTTATTGTTTGACTATATGTGTGGACAGGTATGTATGATTGTTCTGTAAATGTTTGACTATATATGTGGACAGGTATGTATGATTGTTTTGTTATTGTTTGACTATATGTGTGGACAGGTATGAATGATTGTTCTGTAAATGTTTGACTATATTGTGGACAGGTATGTATGATTGTTCTGTAAATGTTTGACTATATGTGTGGACAGGTATGTATGATTGTTCTGTAAATGTTTGACTATATTGTGGACAGGTATGTATGATTGTTCTGTAAATGTTTGACTATATTGTGGACAGGTATGTATGATTGTTCTGTAAATGTTTGACTATATGTGTGGACAGGTGTGTATGATTGTTCTGTAAATGTTTGACTATATATGGACAGGTGTGTATGATTGTTTTGTTATTGTTTGACTTTATGTGTGGACAGGTATGTATGATTGTTCTGTAAATGTTTGACTATATATGTGGACAGGTATGTATGATTGTTTTGTTATTGTTTGACGTTATGTGTAAACAGGTATGTATGATTGTTCTGTACATGTTTGACTATATGTGTGTGGACAGGTATGTATGATTGTTCTCTAAATGTTTGACTATATGTGTGTAAACAGGTATGTATGATTGTTCTGTAAATGTTTGACTATATGTGTGGACAGGTATGTATGATTGTTCTGTAAATGTTTGACTATATTGTGGACAGGTATGTATGATTGTTCTGTAAATGTTTGACTATATTGTGGACAGGTATGTATGATTGTTCTGTAAATGTTTGACTATATGTGTGGACAGGTGTGTATGATTGTTCTGTAAATGTTTGACTATATATGGACAGGTGTGTATGATTGTTTTGTTATTGTTTGACTATATGTGTGGACAGGTATGAATGATTGTTCTGTAAATGTTTGACTATATTGTGGACAGGTATGTATGATTGTTCTGTAAATGTTTGACTATATGTGTGGACAGGTGTGTATGATTGTTCTGTAAATGTTTGACTATATATGTGGACAGGTGTGTATGATTGTTTTGTTATTGTTTGACTTTATGTGTGGACAGGTATGTATGATTGTTCTGTAAATGTTTGACTATATATGTGGACAGGTATGTATGATTGTTTTGTTATTGTTTGACGTTATGTGTAAACAGGTATGTATGATTGTTCTGTACATGTTTGACTATATGTGTGTGGACAGGTATGTATGATTGTTCTCTAAATGTTTGACTATATGTGTGTAAACAGGTATGTATGATTGTTTTGTTATTGTTTGACTATATGTGTGGACAGGTATGAATGATTGTTCTGTAAATGTTTGACTATATTGTGGACAGGTATGTATGATTGTTCTGTAAATGTTTGACTATATGTGTGGACAGGTGTGTATGATTGTTCTGTAAATGTTTGACTATATATGTGGACAGGTGTGTATGATTGTTTTGTTATTGTTTGACTTTATGTGTGGACAGGTATGTATGATTGTTTTGTTATTGTTTGACTTTATGTGTGGACAGGTATGTATGATTATTCTGTAAATGTTTGACTATGTGTGGACAGGTATGTATGATTGTTCTGTAAATGTTTGACTATATGTGTGGACAGGTGTGTATGATTGTTCTGTAAATGTTTGACTATATATGTGGACAGGTGTGTATGATTGTTTTGTTATTGTTTGACTTTATGTGTGGACAGGTATGTATGATTATTCTGTAAATGTTTGACTATGTGTGGACAGGTATGTATGATTGTTCTGTAAATGTTTGACTATATGTGTGGACAGGTATGTATGATTGTTCTGTAAATGTTTGTCTATATATGTGGACAGGTGTGTATGATTGTTTTGTTATTGTTTGACTTTATGTGTGGACAGGTATGTATGATTGTTTTGTTATTGTTTGACTTTATGTGTGGACAGGTATGTATGATTGTTCTGTACATGTTTGACTATATGTGTGTGGACAGGTATGTATGATTGTTCTCTAAATGTTTGACTATATGTGTGGACAGTTGTAAATGATTGACTATATGTTTCGACATGTATAAATGATTGACTATATGTTTTGACATGTGTAAATGTTTGACTATATGTGTGGACATGTACATATGATTGTTTTGTAGGCAGATTCATGGAGTAATGTTTAACAATAATTGACTAATGGTCTAACCATAGACAGATCCATGGAGTAATGTTTAACAATAATTGACTAATGGTCTAACCATAGACAGATCCATGGAGTAATGTTTAACAATAATTGACTAATGGTCTAACCATAGACAGATCCATGGAGTAATGTTTAACAATAATTGATGAATGGTCTAATTATAGACATCCTTGGAGTAATGTTTCCAGGTTGTCATATCTGATGTCTGTAAACATATAAGTTATACGTATGAAGATGGGATATGCACTAACTGCATACGGGCCTATTAGAAGAGGAGAGAGAATGTGAGGAGAAACAGGAATAAAGAGAAGAAACCTCACACAGTAAAGATATCTAATCACAGCCTGGGATTCTCACATTAGTAGCACATTTTAAAAATTGTTTCATGTTCTTTTCATTGTTCTCATTTGTATCATCTTTCCATTCTTCTCAGTCGGTTATTACCGTATGCCTTAATATGGTCACTGTAATGTCTTCCTCATGTTTATATGTTGTGTTTTGTATATTTGTTTGCTGATGAAGACAAGCTGTCGCCACATACTATGTTCTGTAAAGCCATATTTTTCATGTTATTTTATATTGTTTACATACCCGGGTAGATAAACTGGTCAACAAATGCCCGCAGAAGTCAGATGTGTGGGCCTACAGGCGCAAGTATTGTAGCTGCGTGGTCTCGAGATATGGTGTCCGCCTTGAGTGCTGGAGGTCCCAGGTTCAAGCCCCGGTGATGCCGGGATTTTTTCTCGTGGACTTCTAGTAATAAATTTCCCCTGGTCTCTGGGTAGTGAGATCAGACGCCCGTGTGTATTGTTGCGGACGTAAAAAATCCCTTGGCAGTTGGAAATCGAAAAAGAGTAGCCTAACGGCGCTGCCCGGGCAAAATTTCGAGTTAAAAATCTACCCAAAGTATTTCAGGATCCTCGGCGGTGCTACGGAGTTTGTGCACTGAGCTGAGTTTCTCCAGACTCAGGTTTGAGTTAGGAGGAGAACGGAGCACTTATGGGTTGCACCCGTGTGCCATGATGTTGATCCATCTACTAAACTAAACTAAACTAATGCAATTACGTTCAGAAAAAAAAAAAAAAAAACTGGATGAACACAGAAGATGTTTACATTTCCACAGCTTTACCGCAGTTCTACTAATTTTATTCATACTTTTCAATACCTTCTGCCCTCCGTCCCTGTTTGCTGTTCTGCATTAGATTTAGGTTAGGAAGAGGTTTCCTTTAAAACCCTTATGTGAGCTTCTTTCATAGTGGTGTTCATTGCTTGTGCTTTTTAGTTGCTTCTTACAATCACCTTAGTTGCTTCTTACAATCACCTTAGTTGCTTCTTACAATCACCTTAGTTGCTTCTTACAATCACCTTAGTTGCTTCTTACAATCACCTTAGTTGCTTCTTACAATCACTTAAGTTGCTTCTTACAATCACCTTAGTTGCTTCTTACAATCACTTCGACGATCAAAAAACAGTGCTCCAGGTCCTGATGGCATAAGATACGACGACATAAATAGGTGTACCGACAATGAGCTAGAGAAACTAGCAGACATGTACAACAACAGTATAGGGAGTGCTAGCATCAAGGAGGAATGGTTACACAGCTATCTGATTCCCTTGCCAAAGCCTGACAAAGACCACAAAAAAAATTCAGGGATATCGAATTATAACCATGCAGAATACAATAGGCAAGCTGCTGGAGAAGGTAATTGCCAGGAAAATATCAAGCCAACTAGAGAGGCAAGGTGTTTTCCCACCTACCCTGGGTGGGTACCGTCCAAAAAGAGAAACCTGGACCAATGCAGCAGTCTTTGCCCATGATGTCTATGAAGGTTTCCACTCAGGCACTGAAACCGTTGCTGCAGCGATTGATCTTGAGGACGCATACAACAGAGTGTTTCAGCTTCTTGAACTAAACATAAGTCCATTCCTCCTTAGTTGGATCGCTGCAGCCCTCTACCAACGGAAAGTAGTTTTTAGATGTGGCAGTTGGACTTCGGAACCAACAACAATATATCCTGGCCTACCACAGGGATCACCATTATCTCCGGTACTGTTCAACGCCTACACAGTGAGAATCACCAGTGAGCAGATCACTGGACCTGGCAGGACATTGTCGTATGCCGATGATGTTTTAGTGTATCGTCAGGGTAAAGATAGAGAGGAGGTTGCTGTGGAACTACAAACCGAACTCAATCTCATAAGTACTTGGTGTGATGAAGCTGGGGCAATGGTCAACCCAACAAAGGCAACAGTGACTTGGTTCTCGTTGAATAATCATATTGTCAACAATCCAACACCAACTGTAATGCTGTGTTCAGAGACGGTGGAAAGAACGCAGGCAATGAATTACCTGGGGATACGGTTTGATCGAAGCCTTGCTTATAATGTGCACATAGACCAGGTGATAACAAAGGCCAAGCGGGGTTTGGCAGCAATGCGGGTGATGGCGGCAGCAAACTGTGAGCAGCGCCATCTATGTCTTCTGTACGAGGGGCTGGTCATGTCTGTTTTGGAGTATGCTATGGCAATCCTGACTCTCAGCCATAAGCAGATAGAAAGGATGGAAAGGATACAGAATGAAGCTATGCGCATTATTCTTGGATGTACAAGAGATACAGCATGCAGGGCGATGCGCTACCTTCTTGATTTTCCAACCATTGAAGAGAGAATACAAGTTTGCAGGGCACGCGCCTACCTCAGAATTAACGCAAACACACAACATCCACTGCATAGTGAAATTAGGAAGGTGAAGGGCAGCAGGTTAAAAAGAGGACGGTCGTGGATGGGTCAAGCCGAAGACATTCTTCAACAGGTGTGTTCACTTGAGGACTTAGAACCTGGCGAGGAGTGGGTGCAAGTGCCAACAGACTTCTGCACATCCTTTTCAGTTTGCATCCAACTAGATAGAAAATGCAGACAAAAAAATCCGGCTGCTTTTGAGGCTGAAGTACAAGCGTTGATTTTCGAGAATTCGCTAGACGGTGATGCGGTCATCTACACAGATGGGTCGGTCGTCCGACATGTGAGAAGCTCATGGGCCTTTACAGCTCGGGCCGGAGGGAGAATTGTGAAGGAGGACTCTGGTGCTTTCACTGAAACCACAAGTAGCATGACCATGGAAGTCATGGCAGTAAGTAAAGCAATAACATGGCTCGAGACACAGACATTCACTAGGGCTTGTTTCCTTAGCGACTCAATGAACATGATCAAGAGGATAGAGGAGGGGTCGATCCGAAGAGAATGGTTGCTGCCTCTGAAGCGGTCTCGGCTGGCAAAGATTAGTTTCATCTTCGTGCCAGGGCATGCGGGAGTACAAGGAAATGAGCGGGCTGACAAGCTCGCAGGTGAGGCTACTGTGGAGGGCGGACGCGCCATGGACCAGGCTGACATTCTGAATGCTCTACGAGGAGTGAGACTTTTGCGAGAACCAAGTGATGACTGTGAATCTACAACAATGGCCAGACTGCGAGAGCAGCAAATTAAAAGAGGGGTGGCCAAACAAGAACACCACGCAGGAAGCCAAAGAAGATTGATAAACCAACACAGAACTGGCGTCGTTAGCCGCTACACACTGCGGTATTTGCTGAGGAGGGGATCTGAGCACTTATCGACTGAATGGTTCGATGTGCAACGAGGATGATCTGTCGACTAACTAACTAACTAACTAACTTTCCTATCCTCAAGTCCCTCTATGTTTCTGGGTCAGTATCCTTCCGTGTCAGACCTGTTAATTTGACTATAATATGTTTGATAAACAAATTTGCTTCACCACATATGTAGATAAGTCACATGTTTATTTTCCAGCCCTGTGCAGGTTCAGCAAACAGCGAGAGATTTTACGAAGCAGCTTGTAACTTTATGAAAGCTGAGCAGTTCAAGTATTATGAAATATCCATGCTGGATAGTATAGTCAACGCGTGGGTTCATAGACGCATCACCAACTTTCAGTATTTGATGATCCTGAATCACCTGGCCGGGCGACGCATGGGGGATGCCAACAACCACCCTGTTCTTCCATGGGTGTTAGACTTTTCAGCTCCAGATTCCGGGTATAGAGATCTCACCAAGTCCAAATTCCGATTGAACAAAGGTGATGGTCAACTTGATTTTATGTATTCAGGGATGCATGAAGTGTCGGACTCTGGAGCTCATGTGCCACATCATGTCTCCGATATCCTTTCCGATATCACCTATTATGTGTATAAAGCTAGACGGACTCCAAAACAGATACTTTGTGCTCACGTGCGCTCCAACTGGGTACCTCACGAATACCCGGCCAGCATGCAGCGTCTGCAAGACTGGACTCCAGATGAGTGTATCCCAGAGTTCTTCACGGACCCTGGCATTTTTGACTCTATTCATGAAGATCTGCCAGACCTGGAGATTCCTGCCTGGAGCAAAAATACAGTGGATTTTGTTATTCGACATCTGGCAGCACTAGAGAGTGATCATGTCTCTGCAAACCTTCATCATTGGATTGATCTCACATTTGGTTACAAGGTCAGTGCTCCGTACCACAACACCCCACTCTCTTGTTTTTATTATGTGTCTCTTTGGCAGATTTTTATTTTCATTTGTTGCATTTGTTTTGTTATTATTTACAGTTTGTTAGTATGTGTTATTTGTTTTAATAGCTTTGTATATGGTGCTTTTTAAAATTTTGACTGTCTACGTCTAATTTCGCTAATCAAGAGACAAATGAAAATCGTAAATTGATTAGAGAAATTAGACGTAGACAACATTTTTTGGACATATGAGAAGAAATGGATTGGAGAACTTAGTGACAACTGGCAAGATCAAAGGGAACAGACCAAGAGGAAGACTGAGAGGAAAATACCTGGATGGCTTGGCCACATGGCATGGATGAGACAGGAACACTGAGCTGATCCACAACTCTGGTGATCGAGTGAAATGGCGAGTCATGACCGCCCACGCTTTCCGGCATGGCACATGATTGATTGATTGATATGGTGCTTAGTTATCTTATTGTTTGGCTACATTTGTTTATTATACATTTTCTTGCTTTTCCTCAGCCATGCGACTTGTCATTCACTCTTATTACTTGTAAATTACCCTGTTCAATTTACTTTTTTTGTTTGTTTACATTTTTAAAATATTTGTACATTTAAAACTGACCTTGCCATTTATATGCAGATTCTCGGTCATCACTGATTCCTTGAATCATTCTGCACCTCTGAGGGCATTCGCTATATCAGCCTGGTCCAGAAGCCTATCAGTTTGTTCATTTCCTCTTACACTCACATGACCTTGACCTAGTGAAAAAATGAAGATGATTTTTGTCACACCTGGTCTCCTCAGTGTTGCTGATTGGTGCATATAATTTGGAATGTTTTTCTCTATTAATTAAGTGCGAATTTACATTCACTCTATCTAATGATACTACTGTAGTAACATTAAATTGGGGCACCATTAGTTGCTGAAAGCGAAGGGCCAACCCATTGCCTCAACCCAAGCCGCAACCATTAATAGGGGTTTGAGATCTAGTGTTATTGGTAGCCGCCTCAACCCAAGCTGCAACACTGTGGCTTAGCAATGAGTCGCACCCAAGGCTTAAGAGGGGCACCCCATCCCCGCCACTTGGGGAAGAATGGACAAATACCACTGGCCAGAAACAACTCTCCCCAGCATCCACTGGGACTCAAACCCTGCCCCTGTGTTGGCAGGTGAGTGTACTACATGATCACAGCCCCAATTTCTGGTGTAGTTTCTATAATTGTTTCTTCACCACAGATTTTCAAATATGACTTTCAGCATTTCAAGTTTCTTCAGCTGTGGTCATATGTTTCATGGGCAATGAAGAATTGACTTGTAACTCCTCTGTCTCCAAGCAAGTGTTGTGTTGATGTTGTGTAATGTTGACATGTTCCAGCTGAGTGGTGTTGAACAAGTGTTGTGTAATGTTGACATGTTCCAGCTGAGTGGTGTTGAACAAGTGTTGTGTAATGTTGACATGTTCCAGCTGAGTGGTGTTGAACAAGTGTTGTATTGATGTATGTTGTGTAATGTTGACATGTTCCAGCTGAGTGGTGTTGAACAAGTGTTGTGTAATGTTGACATGTTCCAGCTGAGTGGTGTTGAACAAGTGTTGTATTGATGTATGTTGTGTAATGTTGACATGTTCCAGCTGAGTGGTGTTGAACAAGTGTTGTATTGATGTATGTTGTGTAATGTTGACATGTTCCAGCTGAGTGGTGTTGAACAAGTGTTGTATTGATGTATGTTGTGTAATGTTGACATGTTCCAGCTGAGTGGTGTTGAACAAGTGTTGTGTAATGTTGACATGTTCCAGCTGAGTGGTGTTGAACAAGTGTTGTATTGATGTATGTTGTGTAATGTTGACATGTTCCAGCTGAGTGGTGTTGAACAAGTGTTGTGTAATGTTGACATGTTCCAGCTGAGTGGTGTTGAACAAGTGTTGTATTGATGTATGTTGTGTAATGTTGACATGTTCCAGCTGAGTGGTGTTGAACAAGTGTTGTATTGATGTATGTTGTGTAATGTTGACATGTTCCAGCTGAGTGGTGTTGAACAAGTGTTGTGTAATGTTGACATGTTCCAGCTGAGTGGTGTTGAACAAGTGTTGTGTAATGTTGACATGTTCCAGCTGAGTGGTGTTGAACAAGTGTTGTGTAATGTTGACATGTTCCAGCTGAGTGGTGTTGCAGCAGTCAAAGCCAAGAATGTCCATTTACACCTGGTGGACCAGCACACCCACCTGACATCCCAAGGTGCTGCACAGCTGTTCCAGCAGCCTCACCCCCAGAGGAGACCTCCACAAACCAGCACATCATCCCTGTTGCCCAGAATCACCCGAGGTCTGCTGAATACACAGGTAATTGACCTTACCATCACTATCAAATTATTACATCATCATCATTATGCCATTCTTATGTATTCCATATTTGATACGTACCCAACATCAATTACCAACAATGGTGACAGTATGAAAGAAATTAAAAGACAAATATATATATTGCTCTTCTGAAACTAAAACAACTGAATAAATTGTGGAGCGGGACGGATAGAACAACAAAAGTTTGATTTTTAAGAGCATGCATCTTTCCCATTGAATCCAGATTTGTTGCTGTGATCATGGATTAGTTATGTGCAAAATACTTGTACATACACAATTAAAGAAAGTCAAATATTAACCAACAAACATAAAATTAGATCTGTGCACACTGAAGAATGACAGAAAGGTAAAAGACAAATTCAACATAGAAATAAAGAACATAGTTGATACATTGTTTGATCTAGAAATTCTATTTCAAGATGTCAATGATCAGTGGAAAACACTGAAGAACTCTGTAGATCAGGCTGAAAAACCAGCCATCCCAAAATTGAAAATGATTGGCCGTAGGAAATATATAACTGAAGCCATCTGAAACCAATGGAAATAAAGAATAAACAAATAAATAACCATAAATTATAACTCTGTATCATTTCCACCTACTCCGGCATCTTCCATGTTTGAAGCATCCATGCCGTGGGTCAAATGTTTTATTTCTTTTTTATATTGTCTATGTATTCTGGCAAGGCCAAACATCTAGTATAAACCATGATTTCACTTCACATTAAACTTTGGCATCATTCGCGAAATGTCTCCCGCCAAGGTGGGTTTCCTGTTTATGCTGACAAATGTTTGTCCCGTAAAGCGGTGCATAGCTGGGTTGAAAAAGTTACGAGGGTGAGTCAATAAATAAGTCACACAGTTCTGTGGGATGGCAGGTAAATGAAAACACAGCACGAAGTTCTATGCAGCTGGTTTGGGAGTACTGATAAAACGATGGGATAAGTGTATCAATGTTGGTTGAAATTATGTTGAGAAATAAAGTATGTATAAAAATTAACTGGTTTCAAGTTGTTATCATACTTAGTTATTTTTCTACAGCCATTTGTGACTTACTTATTAACTTACTCTCGTAACTACACTAGTGCCATGGAGGAGCCTCAGGTCCCTGTATCATTATTGGCATGTTATTGTATTTATCGTCACTCACATCACACCCTTTTAGATCTGTATACGATTTTACGCATAATCGAGGGATCTTCCCTGCTACAGCTGACCTAACTTTATTGATTTCTTGCTTCACTTTGCTTTAGTTACTCACGTTTGCAAGACTCTGTGGGAGTCTATGTGGCGAAGTGGTGGTCAAGCCGTTTGACTCATGCTCCGAAGGTTGTGGGTTCGATTCCGGGCCGCACCCTTCGGTTTACGAGTTAAATGTTTCGGAGACTCCTGTGGGTCGTCGCTAAAAGCTACGGAGTTCGTGCTTTGTGCGACGCTTTCCGCGCTGCGGAAAGGGACCGAGCCATATGGGATAAAACCCGGTGCGATGAAGTCGACCCTGTCGACTTTTAAGCGACGTTTGCAAGAATGATTTCATTCATCATATTTTTATGTACATCTTCACTCATTTCAGCTGTTGACATATGGGATGCCAGAGTCGGAAACTGATTCTCAGTATGCAGACGCCAGGTAAGAGTTTGCTTTAGTTCGCTAAAATTATTTATTTTTATTTGTTCAGTTGTTCCACTTCTAGCCAGGTAGTGGTAAGACAGATAACATTATTTGTTCAGTTGTTCCACTTCTGGCCAGGCAGCGGTAAGACAGATAAAATTATTTGTTCAGTTGTTCCACTTCTAGCCAGGTCGTGGTAAGTTAGATAACATTATTTGTTCAGTTGTTCCTCTTCTAGCCAGGCAGTGGTAAGACAGATAACATTATTTGTTCAGTTGTTCCTCTTCTAGCAAGGCAGTGGTAAGACAGATAAAATTATTTGTTCCCTTTCTAGCCAGGTAGTGGTAAGACAGATAAAATTATTTGTTCAGTTGTTCCTCTTCTAGCCAGGCAGTGGTAAGACAGATAACATTATTTGTTCAGTTGTTCCTCTTCTAGTCAGGCATTGGTAAGTTAGATAACATTATTTGTTCAGTTGTTCCTCTTCTAGCCAGGCAGTGGTAAGACAGATAACATTATTTGTTCAGTTGTTCCTCTTCTAGCCAGGCATTGGTAAGTTAGATAACATTATTTGTTCAGTTGTTCCTCTTCTAGCCAGGCATTGGTAAGTTAGATAACATTATTTGTTCAGTTGTTCCTCTTCTAGCCAGGCAGTGGTAAGACAGATAACATTATTTGTTCAGTTGTTCCTCTTCTAGCCAGGCATTGGTAAGTTAGATAACATTATTTGTTCAGTTGTTCCTCATCTAGCCAGGTAGTGGTAACTTAGATAACATTATTTGTTCATTTGTTCAATTGTTCCTCTTCTAGCCAGGCATTGGTAAGTTAGATAACATTATTGTTCAGTTGTTCATTTTTTCAATTGTTCCTCTTCTAGCCAGGCATTGGTAAGTTAGATAACATTATTTGTTCAGTTGTTCATTTTTTCAATTGTTCCTCTTCTAGCCAGGCATTGGTAAGTTAGGTAACATTATTTGTTCAGTTGTTCATTTTTTCAATTGTTCCTCTTCTAGCCAGGCATTGGTAAGTTAGATAACATTATTTGTTCAGTTGCTCCTCTTCTAGCCAGGCATTGGTAACTTAGATAACATTATTTGTTCAGTTGCTCCTCTTCTAGCCAGGCAGTGGTAACTTAGATAACATTATTTGTTCAGTTGTTCCTCATCTAGCCAGGTATAGGTAAGACAGATAACATTATTTGTTCAGTTGTTCATCTTCTAGCCAGGTAGTGGTAACTTAGATAACATTATTTGTTCAGTTGTTCCTCTTCTAGCCAGGCAGTGGTAACGTAGATAACATTATTTTTTCAGTTGTTTCTCATCTAACCATGCAGTTGTAAGACAGATAACATTATTTATTGTCAGTTGTTCCTCTTCTAGCCAGCACAGTGCACAAACTCTGTAGGGCAGGTGAAGACGCAAGTGTGTGTATGCCAGAATCACACATGCTATAAACATTCATGTATGAGTAGGTTGTCTGATGGTCACATGCAGCCTTGGAAGTGGCCCATTTTGCCTGCTGTCTTTTTATGTTAAACTTTCAGGGATGTGTAAGCTGTGCAGTGTGCATACATTTCCTCCTGGTATGTTGCCCATGTCCTCCTGGTATGTTGCCCATGTACTCCTGGTATGTTGCCCATGTACTCCTGGTATGTTGCCCATGTACTCCTGGTATATTGCCCATGTACTCCTGGTATATTGCCCATGTACTCCTGGTATATTGCCCATCTGTGGTGATGGTATTGGGGGACTGATAAAACAGTGGGATAAATAAAACAGTATTCGTGGAGATTATGGTAAGAACAAAGGAGAGATGTCAGCACACTAATAAATGGTTTTCAATCTTGTATCTCATGTAGATTTTGTTACATACTATTTTGTGACTTTATGACTTACCCATGTATAACTTTTAACATTTACAGTACTATATGTGTAATAGAGTATGTATCACTCTTCCTTGGAGAACTCATTGTGTTTCTTGAGTGCCTCAAAGTTCTGTGTCCATGAAGAGGTAGAATCACCTCAAGAACAGTTTCTGATTATGCCTTGGTTTTGTTCTTTGTTTTCCTCACTTGTAACTCGATCTTTCTTATAGTCATGTTAGCATCCTTTTCAGTCTCCAATTTCTTTAATTGAAGTTGCAATGATATCGCTTCTTCTAATTTTCAGTCTAGGTTGCTAGTTTGTTCCTTTCATTGTGGGCTGCCGATTTGTCCTTTCCTTTTGGGCTGCTGATTTGTGTCTCTTAGTTTGAGTGGCTTGCTCTTAGTGTTATATCAGCTTCCATCTTGTCTTGTCTCTTTTAACCTTCACTGCTATTTCCTTTGCCTCTAAATTCAGCTTCCTTATTTCACCTGCATTACCACTCTTTTCACTTTGTTGATGGTCTGTAATATATATCCTATTGGACTGATACCTCAGTATTAAAAAAAATTATTCTTTCTTCAAATGAACTGAGGCATTCAAATGCTCATAATTAGTTTTTGACATTCTCAAATTTAGGGTGAACATGTGATGCCATGTGATTGACTGTTAATTAAGTCTGTACTTGATTATCAGCTTTGACAGCTCTGAGTTGGGCTGGGTGAACATGTAACACCCTGTGATTGACAGTCCAGTAAGTCTATCTATACTTGATTGCCAGCTTTGACAGCTCAGAGTTGAGCAGCATTAACATGTAACGCCCAATGATTGACCGTCCAGTAAGTCTATCTATACTTGATTGCCAGCTTTGACAGTTCTGAATTGGGCAGAGTGAACCAAGCAGCCATACACTTACCCCGCAACTATCAGCCGCTGGCCGAGCTGGAGCAGTGTGAGGCCCTGGAAGAATTCAAAGCTAGAGCCCTTCATGTCAGTGCACCAAACCCTTCAAGTGGTCAGGTAAATAGTTGTTTAATTGACAATCTTTATATTTTCTAATTTATTCAACCTGGTTGGGAGGACAGGACAATGATAGCACATGGAGAAGTTATTTAACCCCTGCTATGTACAATATTGGCAATGACTAGTACAGTGGTATTTTAGTTTAACAATCTGGATACCACATCGTAGCTGTAAGCCACATGTTAGCTCCATTGATAGTTATATATTGTGTTCTAACATCCGTCATCACATCATAGCTCTAAACCACAGTCTAGCTCCATTGATAGTTATGATATGTTCTGTTCTCCTAACATCTAGCTCCATTGATAGTTATGATATGTTCTGTTCTAACATTCGTCATCACATCATAGCACTAAGCCACAGTCTAGCTCCATTGATAGTTATGATATGTTCTGTTCTCTTAACATCTAGCTCCATTAATAGTTATGATATGTTCTGTTCTAACATCCGTCATCACATCATAGCACTAAGCCACAGTCTAGCTCCATTGATAGTTATGATATGTTCTGTTCTCCTAACATCTAGCTCCACTGATAGTTATGATATGTTCTGCTCTAACATTTGTCATCACATTATAGCTCTAAGCCACATGTTAGCTCCACTGATAGTTAAGATATGTTCTGTTCTCCTAACATCTAGCTTCATTGATAGTTATGATATGTTCTGTTCTAACAGCCCCCATCACATCCAAAGTACCAGGATGATGGCATCACCGAGGACATGGTCACCTTGACCTGTCTGACCTGCGAGATGTTTCTGGATGCCAAACTTCGAATGCAGGACAGCCAACCCCCGCTGTGGAAGAGAGTCAAGACCATTCAGCGTCTTTGTTTACCCGATCTTTCAGCAATTCAGAGGTAAATTTCAGATCTGCACCTTTGCTGTCTTTGCCCTTACATTCCTGTCTTCTTTGCTGTCTTTGCCCCTACATTCCTGTCTTCTGTGATGTCTTTGCCCCTACATTCCTGTCTTCTGTGATGTCTTTGCCCCTACATTCCTGTCTTCTGTGATGTCTTTGCCCCTACATTCCTGTCTTCTGTGATGTCTTTGCCCCTACATTCCTGTCTTCTGTGATGTCTTTGCCCCTACATTCCTGTCTTCTGTGATGTCTTTACCCCTACATTCCTGTCTTCTGTACTGTCTTTGCCCCTACATTCCTGTCTATTTTGCTGTCCTTCCTGATTCTGCTGTCTTCTGTTTTCCTGTATTATTGCATAGTATACTATATTTCCTACAGCTAGCCAGTGGTCATGGGCTCACATCCACATCACAATCATATTCTTACAATTGGTGGACACAACCTAACATGGCTACCATCATTTGTCTAGGGAAGTGGAGGCAGCCAGCATGCTTGCTTGCATGTTTGCTTGCTTGCCTGCCTGCCTGCCTGACTGCCTGTCTGCCTGCCTGCCTACCTGCCTGCCTGCTTGCCTGCCTGTCTGCTTGCCTGCTTGCCTGCCTGCTTGCTTGCTTGCTTGTGTTTGCTGGTTGTGAACTCCAACGTGAAGTCCTGTATGTCGGATGACGACATCCTGTTGTCCAACATCAGTGTAATGTCATACCGGACCTGAGGTTTGCGCGATTATCTGTTGTCCCATGTCTGGCTTATTGGTGTGCAGACTGGTGGTTCCTCGCTTTGCAGGCAGATACTCTTCAACTTCGGAAGAATCAGCGATCCTACTACGTTAGCCAAGACCCCGAAGGGACCTCTTGCCCAGGACGCATGGCTAGGACGTGTTAGTAGGTCTTGGCCAGTATAGAACCTGGCCCTGGTGCCTTGGAAACATTTCTGCGTCCCACAGCTGGCATGATATTGACTACATCACCCTCCAGTACTGTTATGAGTCTAACACCATATACGCAACACTGACTTATCGACTGTTGTGCGTGACTGTCTTCCCGTTTTGCTATTTTTATTTTGTTTTGTAACTTTGACCACATGTGTCATGTAACACTCACCTGAACAGAACACAACAACACACACTTGAGTCGTAGCTGCATGCATGCACATCCTGAGGAAACTGTTAGTCATCAACCCCAGCACTTGGTTGTTTGACGTGTACATGAAATGGGTGTAACTGCGGTAAATCTGTGAAAGTGTCCACATTTGGAAAATGGAGTTTTTAATATTTTTTTTTATTTTGGGTTTTGCAATCACTCATTTTGAACTCAATCGTAGTCCATACATGTGCTACTACGTCTAGTGCCCTGGACTGATTTTTGCATGTGGATTAGCTTTCCCTATTACCAGTGTCCCTCACCATCAGGTGAACTGAACCCACTCTGACTTCTTAGGTACTTGTAATTGAAGTCCCCAAGTCAAGGATGAGAATTCAACATTTTAGTCTAAGGAAGGAGCAAAAGAATAACAGCCTGATGTGCCGTTACATACCACCAAAAGAAAAAAACTGATCAAATCAGTCAGAAAGCCACCAAAACCTGCTCAAGATGACTACCACGTTATGGACAGACCAGACCAAGTCATTATTCTGAGCCTCAGAACAGGACACAATAGATTATGCAACCACATGTATACAAAATTCAAGATTGGTGAATCAGCCATGTGCACATGTGGATTGGTGTCGCAGACAGCAGAGCACATACTCCAAGACTGCCCAAAATACAACATATCCAGGCAAACCTTCTGGCCTAGAGAGACAACAGTGGAAGATAAACTCTATGGACCGCTGAGTGAACTATAAAAGACAGCTAAATTCACACAAGAGACAACATTGCAGTTATAGACATATTTCAAGTGAACGAAAGAAGAAAAAGAACATTTTAGTCCAGCTGACCTGTGTAGGGGTTGGACCCACTACCTTGCCTTCAGTACACCAGCAGTTTAAGAGCGAGCGCTCCTTACCATTATTGAAGTGTTGGCTAGCATTAGAAAATCACAACTGTAAAATTTTAGGGTGTTGTGGTAACAAGTCTTCATCAGCAAACATTAAGAAATAAACTATAACAACACACGAGACACAGAAATACCAAAAATCAATGACATCTTCTTCTTCTTCTGCATTCATCCGGAGTTTTTTTCACCGGACGTGATTGCGTTGTGCCTGTTTACAGCAGAGCTGCGTTCTTGCGCCGTTAGGCCGACACATCCAACTTCTGCGGGCATTTGTTGACTGGGTTAACCTTCCCGGAATCAATGACACTAGATGATACAGTGTTGATTGCGGACAATGAGCAGGATCTGTAACATTTAGTTGATGTGGTTGTTGCACACAGTGAACATCTAGGGTTAGAATAAGATTGTAAGAAGACACAGATTATGGTCACCACTAGGAAGAAAGAATACCACAGTGTAATGTACAGGTCAATGGGAATATCCTTAAACAAGTGAATCGGTACAATTATCTCGGAACAGTAATAATATCTGATGGGAGATGCCTTGAAGAGATTAGAACAAGAATCACCATGGCGAACGTAGCCTTTTGTCACATGGAAAACATACTGACCAATAAAAAGTTGTCAATTGCAATGAGAAAAAGAGTGTTGAAGTGCTACATAGAACCTGTACTTTTGTATGTATACGAAGTGTGGACTAAGAGCAGACAAACTGAAACCCACATGTAATGGCTGTAGAAATGTGGTTTTTGAGGAAAATGCAAAGAATACCATGGTTAGACAGAAAAACCCAAAGAAAACACTGATTAGAGAAATTAGACATAGACAGTCACAATTTTTTGGGCACGTTATGAGAAGAAATAAATCGGAGAACTTTGTGACAAATGGCAAGATTGAGGTAAATGAACAAGGGGAAGGCAGAGAAGTAAATACCTTAAGGCTTCCACGTGGCATGGTCGAGACAAGAACACAGAGCTGATCCACAACTCTGGTGGTCTTGTGAGATGGCAAAACTTGACTGCCCATGCTCATCAGCATTTCACACGATGATGATGATGGTTTATTGTCAGGGCAGTATGGCCTGGCACCGGTGTTGTATGTGCCTTGACACAGTTAATGTTTATTGTCAGGTAAATATGGCCTGGCACCGGTGTTGTATGTGCCTTGACACAGTTAATGTTTATTGTCAGGTAAATATGGCCTGGCACCGGTGTTGTATGTGCCTTGACACAGTTAATGTTTATTGTCAGGTAAATATGGCCTGGCACCGGTGTTGTATGTGCCTTGACACAGTTATTGTTTATTGTCAGGTAAATATGGCCTGGCACCGGTGTTGTATGTGTCTTGACACAGTTAATGTTTATTGTCAGGTAAATATGGCCTGGCACCGGTGTTGTATGTGCCTTGACACAGTTAATGTTTATTGTCAGGTAAATATGGCCTGGCACCGGTGTTGTATGTGCCTTGACACAGTTAATGTTTATTGTCAGATAAATATGGCCTGGCACCGGTGTTGTATGTGCCTTGACACAGTTAATGTTTATTGTCAGGTAAATATGGCCTGGCACCGGTGTTGTATGTGCCTTGACACAGTTAATGTTTATTGTCAGGTAAATATGGCCTGGCACCGGTGTTGTATGTGCCTTGACACAGTTAATGTTTATTGTCAGGTAAATATGGCCTGGCACCGGTGTTGTACGTGCCTTGACACAGTTAATGTTTATTGTCAGGTAAATATGGCCTGGCACCGGTGTTGTATGTGCCTTGACACAGTTAATGTTTATTGTCAGGTAAATATGGCCTGGCACCGGTGTTGTATGTGCCTTGACACAGTTAATGTTTATTGTCAGGTAAATATGGCCTGGCACCAGTGTTGTATGTGCCTTGACACAGTTAATGTTTATTGTCAGGTAAATATGGCCTGGCACTGGTGTTGTATGTGTCTTGACACAGTTAATGTTTATTGTCATGTAAATATGGCCTGGCACCGGTGTTGTATGTGTCTTGACACAGTTTATATTTATTGTGTCTATTTGATTTACATTACAAATGTGTCTACAACAGGCCTGTCCAAAAATTTGTCTGGGACATGTTTCAAAGCCTGGAGGTCACAGAAGACAAAAGAATGTACTTCAAAGCTATATTTTCTGATGGTAGCCCTCCTCCAACACCTGGGTTTCTCATCCAGCCTTACTCTGACCTGATCCCCTTCCCTCCATACTTTGGGGAGCTGTACACGTGTCTCAACAAGATCGAGGAGAAAACCTGGGAAATTGAACTGCTGAAGAAGAAAAGAATGTCTGCTCAAGAGCGAGCCAGCAAAATGAAGCAGCTGGAAAGAGAAAAGGTAACAAAGAGAACATGTTTTGAGTATATTGTTGTTGTTATATTCTTGATAAATGATATTCATTGTTCGACACCTCAGTTGATGACAAACTTCCACTGTCATTGTAGTTTTCCCTATCACCACTTGCTGAAACACTAGATTCACTATCAGAATCTTCCACACAATTGTTCAAATCAGAATTACTATCATCTAAAGCTGTTTTAAACAACAATCTTGCTTGATCTGATGTAAATCTGTGAGGCTGCAAACTAGAAGGCATTGCCATTTATAAAATAATCAAAAGAAACTACTTAAAAACTTGTTTTCTCCTAAAACACAATGAATCTGCACACCTTGTTTGACAATCATTGAAGGGACATCTTTTATGTGTGTGAATCGTCATTTCCGGGCACTAAAAAGTGCGGAAAATAAGAGAAATGAAACAAGTAACGCACTGCCTATACCAAGCCGACCTATTGGCTCGCAGGTGCCAGCACTGTTCCATTAAGCCGACCAATCGGCTCGCGGCAGACAATCAGTTAAAAAAGGCTTGCATCTATTTGAATGTGGTTGCAGGAGATATTTACTCCTGACCCGGCACCCAAGTAAAATCTCCAAGAGACTTGCAGAGCTCTCTTTCCCCTCTCCAAGCTCAGAAGCCAGTGGGCTGGGCCATACAGGTACTGCAACTGGACATGTGTGGACAGGCATGTAGGATGTCACCAGGTCATGATTCAGCACCTCACACCTGGACGGGCTGGGCTTCGGTTTCGGCTGAGAACGTATACCTGACGTTTTACTTGAGATTCTACTCACACAAATAATCCATCACCTCTGTCATTCCTTTCGTTTAAACCTGTCAGAGGTTTCTAACAAAGGGAGTGTTGCGAACTCCAATTTGTTTGCTAATTGAGTTATCGTTCACACTGTCATTGTAGTGGATGCGGGTTCACCTCCTGGACACCCCCAATCGATGCAAGCAAACTCGAGACAAATGTCTCTTGTAGGCTGAATATTCAGAAAGCAATGACAAACTACTGAATGCAAACTTGCCAAGACATCAACAACAGCAGTAAAATGCTGGTGTTGACAGCGATGTCCTGTGAATATGATATGCAAAAAAAGCTGAATAAAGACCAAGTCCCTGGATACACAAGCACACAGATAGAAATGGCTCGTAATAAGGTAAAAATAGCTGGTCTTTGTATCCCTCAATGAGGTACAGGGGAGGTTAGATGCCTAGGTTTACATCTCTTAATTGACTACTAGGCAGGGCAGAATTCCTCCCTGACAATCTCACCTCCCTGGTTAATATAACGAGTCCCCCATTAAGTACTGTAAATAACAGGTACACATACACAACTATGCACTCTTGAAAACATTCAGATAGAACTATGAGTTACACAACCTACCACTCTGTGTATTTTCTATCCAGATATTCAGAACATGATGGTTTGCTGTATGATGATAGTGAATTGGTGATTTTGAGACATAAGACATTCAGATATATTAGGCATTGATGTGAAATGATAGTCGCATGAAATGATGTAAACAATAATATGAATTTACGTCAACTTTTACAATAAAATACGTAATGTAAAATGTTATATGTATTCAGGAATACAGGTCTTAGAATGAGATTTCACCATGGGTCAGCTGAGACGGTGTTCTTTGCGAATGCAGTCTTTTTCTCCACCAGGTGTCTCCTTGTTTTAAATGAACAGGATCGTGTAACCTGGTGCTCTGGTTGAGAGCTAGAAATAGATGATCAAGAATGTGTAGTTTCTAAGATCCAGACATATGAAATCCTATCTATACATGTATGAACATACACATATACAAACATACACATATACAAACATACACATATAAGAACATCCACATATATGAACATACATATATACAAACATACACATATACAAACATACACATATACGAACATACACATATATGAACATACACATATATGAACATACACATATACAAACATACAAATATACAAACATACACATATACAAACATACACATATATGAACATACACATATACAAACATACACATATACAAACATACACATATATGAACATACACATATACAAACATACACATATATGAACATACACATATACGAACATACACATATACAAACATACACATATATGAACATACACATATACAAACATACACATATATGAACATACACATATACAAACATACACATATACAAACATACACATATACGAACATACACATATACAAACATACACATATACAAACATACACATATATGAACATACACATATATGAACATACACATATACAAACATACACATATACAAACATACACATATATGAACATACACATATACGAACATACACATATACAAACATACACATATATGAACATACACATATACAAACATACACATATACAAACATACACATATATGAACATACACATATACAAACATACACATATATGAACATACACATATACAAACATACACATATATGAACATACACATATATGAACATACACATATATTAACATACAAATATACGAACATACACATATACAGACATACACATATACAAACATACACATATATGAACATACACATATACAAACATACACATATACAAACATACACATATATGAACATACATATATACAGACATACACATATACAAACATACACATATATGAACATACACATATACAAACATACACATATACAAACATACACATATACAAACATACACATATATGAACATACACATATACAAACATACATGAACATACACATATACAAACATACACATATACAAACATACACATATACAAAAATACACATATATGAACATACACATATACAAACATAAACATATATGAACATACACATATACGAACATCCACATATACAAACATACACATATACAAACATACACATATACGAACATACACATATACGAACATACACATATATGAACATACACATACATGAACATACGCATATATGAACATACACATATACAAACATACACATATATGAACATACACATATACGAACATACACATATATGAACATACACATATACGAACATCCACATACATGAACATACACATATACAAACATACACATATACGAACATACACATATACAAACATACACATATACGAACATACACATATACAAACATACACATATACGAACATACACATATATGAACATACACATATATGAACATACACATGCATGAACATACACATATACGAACATACACATATACAAACATACACATATACGAACATACACATATACGAACATACACATATATGAACATACACATATACGAACATACACATATACAAACATACACATATACAAACATACACATATACAAACATACATGAACATACACATATACAAACATACACATATTCGAACATACACATATATCTTCTGCGTTCATCCGGAGTTTTTTTTCGGACATGATTGCGTTGTGCCTGTTTACAGCAGAGCTGCGTTCTTGCGATGTAGGCCGACACATCCGACTTCTGCGGGCATATGTTGACCGGGTTAACCTTCCCGGGGATACACATGTATGAACATACACATATACAAACATACACATATATGAACATACACATATACAAACATACACATATATGAACATACACATATACAAACATACACATATACAAACATACACATATACAAACATACACATATATGAACATACACATATACAAACATACACATATATGAACATACACATATACAAACATACACATATACAAACATACACATATACAAACATACACATATATGAACATACACATATACAAACATACACATATACAAACATACACATATACAAACATACACATATACAAACATACACATATACAAACATACACATATACAAACATACACATATACAAACATACACATATACAAACATACACATATACAAACATACACATATATGAACATACACATATACAAACATACATGAACATACACATATACAAACATACACATATACAAACATACACATATACAAAAATACACATATATGAACATACACATATACAAACATAAACATATATGAACATACACATATACGAACATCCACATATATGAACATACACATATACGAACATCCACATATACAAACATACACATATACAAACATACACATATACGAACATACACATATACGAACATACACATATATGAACATACACATACATGAACATACGCATATATGAACATACACATATACAAACATACACATTTATGAACATACACATATACGAACATACACATATATGAACATACACATATACGAACATCCACATACATGAACATACACATATACAAACATACACATATACGAACATACACATATACAAACATACACATATACGAACATACACATATACAAACATACACATATACGAACATACACATATATGAACATACACATATATGAACATACACATGCATGAACATACACATATACGAACATACACATATACAAACATACACATATACGAACATACACATATATGAACATACACATATACGAACATACACATATACAAACATACACATATACAAACATACACATATACAAACATACATGAACATACACATATACAAACATACACATATTCGAACATACACATATATCTTCTGCGTTCATCCGGAGTTTTTTTTCGGACATGATTGCGTTGTGCCTGTTTACAGCAGAGCTGCGTTCTTGCGATGTAGGCCGACACATCCAACTTCTGTGGGCATATGTTGACCGGGTTAACCTTCCCGGGGATACACATGTATGAACATACACATATACAAACATACACATATATGAACATACACATATACAAACATACACATATATGAACATACACATATACAAACATACACATATACAAACATACACATATACAAACATACACATATATGAACATACACATATACAAACATACACATATATGAACATACACATATACAAACATACACATATACAAACATACACATATACAAACATACACATATATGAACATACACATATACAAACATACACATATACAAACATACACATATACAAACATACACATATACAAACATACACATATACAAACATACACATATACAAACATACACATATACAAACATACACATATACAAACACATATATGAACATACACATATACAAATATATGAACATACACATATACAAACATACACATATACAAACATACACATATACAAACATACACATATATGAGCATACACATATATGAACATACACATATACAAACATACACATATACAAACATACACATATACAAACATACACATATACAAACATACACATATACAAACATACACATATACAAACATACACATATACAAACACATATATGAACATACATGTATACAAATATATGAACATACACATATACAAACATACACATATACACATATACAAACATACACATATATGAGCATACACATAAATGAACATACACATATACAAACATACACATATGAACATCCACATATACAAACATACACATATGAACATACACATATGAACATACATATATACAAACATACATATATACAAACATACACATATACAAACATACACATATACAAACATACACATATACAAACATACACATATACGAACATACACATAGACAAACATGCACATATACAAACATGCACATAAACAAACATGCACATATATAAATATACACATATACAAACATACACATATACAAACATACACATATATATGAACATACACACATACAAACATACACATATACAAACACACACATATACAAA
This sequence comes from Cepaea hortensis, assembly GCA_963921405.1. NCBI lineage: Eukaryota > Metazoa > Mollusca > Gastropoda > Stylommatophora > Helicidae > Cepaea > Cepaea hortensis. Next base: position 4,125,502 of record OY992894.1, on the reverse strand, counting down.
CATACACATATACAAACATCCAGGTTTACCGCTTGTACTCTCCTCTCTCTCTCTGTCGAATCAGAAGGACTTTTTCTCAGTCGAATAAGTCCCGGCGTTACAACTCCTGCCTTCACCTTATCAGACACGTCATGAGAAATGGAGTGTCCTAAGTCCAGGTCACTCATTCAGACACAAGGTTTCTTTGCAGCCACTCCTTCAGCAAAATTGGTTCAGCAGATTAAGTGTTCAGTGGTGTTAATACAAGAGTGCCTGACCTTCACTGATCCAGTGATGATCACTAGTGTACATTATGCTGCAGGCAGCCACCAGCTATGATCTCCCATGATGCCTTGTTTGCTTCCCCAGGTGCCTCTACTGGGGACATTCCTGTGGAAGTATCAGAGTTACTTGGGGTCAGAGGGCATGGGTATTGTCTTGCCCTACATCCAGGACTTGTTGCAGAATGAGTACACCACTGTTCAAGCAGCATGGTCCCTCTTCGACAGCACTACGAGAGAGTTGGGTCCCGTGGAGTCAGCCAAGCAGTTTCTACCCTTCCTAACATCCCTCTTCTCTGGGGAGGTGTCATCTGCCAAACACATCAAACTCTACCACAGGTGAGCTGATGTTGCATGTTTGTTGTTTACATAGATCAAACTCTACCACAGGTGGGCTGTTGTTTGTGTGTTATTGTTTGTTTACATAGATCAAACTCTACCACAGGTGAGCTGATGCTGCATATTTGTTGTTTACATAGATCAAACTCTACCACAGATGAGCTGTTGTTTGTATGTTATTGTTTACATAGATCAAACTCTACCACAGGTGAGCTTATGTTGCATATTTGTTGTTTACATAGATCAAACTCTACCACAGGTGGGCTGTTGTCTGTGTGTTATTGTTTGTTTACAGTGCATTTGCACTCTGTAAATCTGTAAATTCTCAGTCTCCTTTATCATGTTAAATGTGTTTGTGACACACAGGTGATGTACACACTTGTATCTGTCTTTGTTTGTGACATACAGGTGACACACACCTGTCTCTTTGTTTGTTTGTGACATACAGGAGACATACACACCTGTCTCTGTCTTTGTTTGTGACACACAGGTAATGCACCTGTCTCTGTCTTTGTTTGTGACATACAGGTGATGCACACACCTGTCTCTGTCTTTGTTTGTGACATACAGGTGACGTACACACCTGTCTCTGTCTTTGTTTGTGACATACAGGCGATATACACACCTGTCTCTGTCTTTGTGACATACATGCGATATACACACCTGTCTCTGTCTTTGTTTGTGACATACAGGTGACGTACACACCTGTCTCTGTCTTTGTTTGTGACATACAGGCTACATACACACCTGTCTGTCTTTGTTTGTGACATACAGGCAATCTACACACCTGTCTCTGTCTTTGTTTGTGACATACAGGCGATATACACACCTGTCTCTGTCTTTGTTTGTGACATACAGGCTACATACACACCTGTCTCTGTCTTTGTTTGTGACATACAGGCTACAAACACATCTGTCTCTGTCTTTGTTTGTGACATACAGGCGATCTACACACCTGTCTCTGTCTTTGTTTGTGACATACAGGCTACATACACACCTGTCTCTGTCTTTGTTTGTGACATACAGGTAATCTACACACCTGTCTCTGTCTTTGTTTGTGACATACAGGTAATCTACACACCTGTCTCTGTCTTTGTTTGTGACATACAGGTAATCTACACACCTGTCTCTGTCTTTGTTTGTGACATACAGGCTACATCCACACCTGTCTCTGTCTTTGTTTGTGACATACAGGCTACGTACACACCTGTCTCTGTCTTTGTTTGTGACATACAGGCTACGTACACACCTGTCTCTGTCTTTGTTTGTGACATACAGGTAATCTACACACCTGTCTCTGTCTTTGTTTGTGACATACAGACTACGTACACACCTGTCTCTGTCTTTGTTTGGGACATACAGGCGATCTACACACCTGTCTCTGTCTTTGTTTGTGACATACAGGCTACGTACACACCTGTCTCTGTCTTTGTTTGTGACATACAGGCGATCTACACACCTGTCTCTGTCTTTGTTTGTGACATACAGGTAATCTACACACCTGTCTCTGTCTTTGTTTGTGACATACAGGTAATCTACACACCTGTCTCTGTCTTTGTTTGTGACATACAGGTAATCTACACACCTGTCTCTGTCTTTGTTTGTGACATACAGGTAATCTACACACCTGTCTCTGTCTTTGTTTGTGACATACAGGTAATCTACACACCTGTCTCTGTCTTTGTTTGTGACATACAGGTAATCTACACACCTGTCTCTGTCTTTGTTTGTGACATACAGGTAATCTACACACCTGTCTCTGTCTTTGTTTGTGACATACAGGTAATCTACACACCTGTCTCTGTCTTTGTTTGTGACATACAGGTAATCTACACACCTGTCTCTGTCTTTGTTTGTGACATACAGGTAATCTACACACCTGTCTCTGTCTTTGTTTGTGACATACAGGTAATCTACACACCTGTCTCTGTCTTTGTTTGTGACATACAGGCTACATCCACACCTGTCTCTGTCTTTGTTTGTGACATACAGGCTACATACACACCTGTCTCTGTCTTTGTTTGTGACATACAGGCGATCTACACACCTGTCTCTGTCTTTGTTTGTGACATACAGGCTACGTACACACCTGTCTCTGTCTTTGTTTGGGACATACAGGCGATCTACACACCTGTCTCTGTCTTTGTTTGTGACATACAGGTAATCTACACACCTGCCTCTGTCTTTGTTTGGGACATACAGGCGATCTACACACCTGTCTCTGTCTTTGTTTGTGACATACAGGTAATCTACACACCTGTCTCTGTCTTTGTTTGGGACATACAGGCGATCTACACACCTGTCTCTGTCTTTGTTTGTGACATACAGGCTACGTACACACCTGTCTCTGTCTTTGTTTGCGACATACAGGCTACATACACACCTGTCTCTGTCTTTGTTTGTGACATACAGACGACATACACACCTGTATCTGTCTTTCAGTTGTTTTATCTGTAAGAAGAAGACCTTGGCTTGTGGGAGATGCAGAAAATTTGCTTGATTTTCATTTGCAGGGAGATGTGTATGTGCACAACATGCACTCAACTTCTCTAATTTGTCGCATTTGTCTGGGAATCTAAATGTTCAGTCCTTAACCCCGAGATAGAGGGAACCTGTGCCATCATGGGATGTCTGATGTTGTAAAGATCTATGGCATCCTCACCAGGCATCATGGCAAGTCTGCTCAAGTTAGAGGCACACATTGCACCACTAAGACACTCCAGCAAAGGCCTATACTTATGTGGGAAACAGAAGAACGAATGAGCGAGCAAACTTTATTTTAAAAGGGTCACAAATAGGGCATGCAGGCATGTCTTACATTCGGCCCTTCCAACTACTCATCTTTCATACATCAATTATCTGTTGTACGTGTTACATTCACAGGAGAGCTGGCAGAAGAGGCCACTGTTGTGGCTAATTTGAAATGAGGAACCTACTCGCAGAAAGCCATTTATAGCATTGTGATTCTGGTATGCATATATTTAGAACTATGTTGGTGCTATGAAATTGGTGCACAGTGTCTAGATTCTCCTTGTGTGATCTGAGGGAGAAAACTGGAGCATGTAAGAAGGCAGCTGTGGGCAGTGAAGTGATCCTTGACAAGCCACAGAGAGCACATTGAGCATCCAATTCTCTCTATCCCGGACAGAAGTAGAAGGAGCAGGAGAACTGTGATGAAATATCATCCTTGATGAAGCTTACTTGTACATCCAGTCTGATTTAGTTCATTTTTCTTTTGCAGATCTTTTTTGATGCAGCTGATTGTGCGTCTGGGTCTGGAGACATTCCTGGCATACTTCTGCACCCTGCTGGTGGAAGCTGTTGCCGGGTACAAGGATTTCCAGGTCAGCAGTAGGTTCAATGCCGAGGAGCTCCTGGAGGAGCTGGACCAACAGACTGTCCTCAAGCCGGTACCTGGCAAGTCACAAGCCATGGTCTGGGCAGGAGCTGAGTTTGCAGCATCACATGAGTATGGAGATGATGTTGTTGACACAGAAGACGCTGACGCAGTTGATGGCATCGATGTTGACAGAAATCATCATGAGAAAGATGAAACTGGCGACCTTGTAGATCGGATGTCACTAGACGGCTCACATGAGCTCTTAGATGATGATGGTTTAGACTCCGAAAGGAAAATTTCCCAAGGGGATGCCTCGGAGAGGGACTCACTGGGAAGTGACAGTAGTGACGATAGAATGGAGGAGGCTGTGATGAAGAGAAGAGCTGTCCTCTTGGATGCTCATGACAGTGCCTCAGGAGGTACTTATGACAACCTTGACCAGCACTCCATCCACAGCATCTCCCACATCATGAGTAAGAACTTGGCAGATTCCCCAAATGCACTAGATGACCTTGAAACATTTGAGGCAGCATTCCATGATGGCGAGACTTCATCTTTGATTGACGGCTCTCCCTTGTCTTCTATTAAAGCTACAGATTCTGTGTACTCTGAGAGACTTTCCCAATCGACCAAAGCTTCAGAATCAGACACTGCTGATGCTAATGAAGACGAAGACATTCAGAGACTCTCAAGTCTGGAGACTAGCGGCAATGACAATTCAGCAGTAAACACGCTAGAAGGTGTAACTGCAGTCAAAGATGAGCAAACATATCACCAACCCCAGTCTCCTGAGCCGAAGTTTTCTCAGCAGACTGGAGCAAACAGTCTTGCTCAAATACAGCATTCACATCTAGATTCTGTTCTGGAGAGCAGCAGTGAGGAGAATTACACGGAGAGCCGTGTGAGAGATTCCATGAATGATAAACAGCAGAAGGAAATGTCTGATTCTTCATCTTACGATGATGAAGTTGATGCTAAAATGGTCTCCTCATCATCTAACCATCAGCCCAGATCACAGAAGACAGGGTCAGATATGGTTCGTAGTGAGACAGAGGACATTATGGTCAACTTGTCTTCAGACAGTTCTGGACACATCACTAACATTCGAGATGTTGCTGCTGATTCCGTTAAATGGCTGTCCCACAAGCTAGGCCCAGTTCTGGCCACAAAATTCTTGTCGAGAAACTTGGTGCGCATGTTGGCGCTGTGCTATCTGGGGCAGGACCAGCTGCAGGTCATTGAGCAGACGGGTGAGTCTTCTTTGTGATTGGCTAGCTGCTCTTAGAATATCTATCCTTTCTGTCCTTTTAATGGTAATGTCACAGCCAACCCTTCTGGCTTATACTTGGGGTGTGGTGTCTATTATTATTTCAAATGAAGGACTTTAACTGATCTATTTGTATCTTTTGAGCACTTTGATATACATGCCACCAGGTCATGGAGGAGACAACAGTGCACTTTAAGAACCAGGCAAGCCTGGCCTAAATAACTGAATTCTGGGATGAAATTTTCTTTAAATTGACCTCTAAAAATGGTACTTCATTTTTAATTCACCGCAAACAAACCGCATTGTTATTTTTAGCACCGACCTAGATCTGGTGGGATCGTCGATTTCAGAATAGGGATATTGGGATTCACTTTGTGGTCGGTCGACAAGTGTGTTTGCAGCAAAATGTACCCAAAACCACATGTCATTGTCTTCGCAAACTAACCCCCAGATACATCTAAGATGAGCGCAGACAGATGGGACATACTCAAGATAAGATGTGTAGCACAAGATATGGATATACACTCCAACGACAGTGAGGGCCCTCCGGGCCCAGAAACATTTATTGCATCCATCGATCTGTTTAGCAGTCCACCACACACTCAACCGGAAGTGATCAACAACACATTCAATTTATATGATTCTTTATTTCAATAAATACATTACACAATAGCACTTACTTGCCTTCTGCTTGCGAAAGCAATTATATGCAACATCCCTACACCACTATGGAATCAACCTAATGTCATGTGATTTCCCGGGAACTCCCGAAATTCCTCTGTTTGCGGTGAATTAAAAATGAAGTACTGAAAAAAAATTTTTTGACATTCTGGCAACTTCATTGAAGCATGACTGGAGCTGCATGATGTAGTGGTGTCATCGGTTTCCAAAATTCTGACCAAGCTTGGCAGCAGACAGACAAGAACAAGGGGAGAGCTTTTCTTGCATGTTGTACAGAGAAGATAGACCAGAAAGTCGAGGCTACAAGACTGGCTATTCACTGTGTCATCTCAGATCTGTGCGTGGATGTTGTTTTGGACAAAGAACACCAAACGGAGGCCATTGGAGCAGCACTTCAGAGATCCAGCAGTATTGTCTCAGGTTCTGACGGGATTTGTTATGATGACATTCAAGGACCCCTGTTGATGACATGAGCTATATTGTCTCAGGTCCTGACGGGATTTGTTATGATGACATTCAAGGACCCCTGTTGATGGCATGAACTATATTATCCCAGGTCCTGACAGGATTTGTTATGATGACATTCAAGGACCCCTGCTGATGGTATGAGCTATATTGTCTCAGGACCTGTCAGGATTTGTTATGATGACATTAAAGGACTCCTGTTGATGGTATGAGCTGTATTGTCCCAGGTCCTGATGGAATGTTGTATGATGACATTCAAGGACCCCTGTTGATGGCATGAGCTATATTATCCCAGGTCCTGACAGGATTTGTTATGATGACATTAAAGGACCCCTGTTGATGGCATGAGCTATATTATCCCAGGTCCTGACAGGATTTGTTATGATGACATTAAAGGACTCCTGTTGATGGCATGAGCTATATTGTCTCAGGTCCTGACGGGATTTGTTATGATGACATTCAAGGACCCCTGTTGATGGCATGAACTATATTATCCCAGGTCCTGACAGGATTTGTTATGGTGACATTCAAGGACCCCTGCTGATGGTATGAGCTATATTGTCTCAGGACCTGTCAGGATTTGTTATGATGACATTAAAGGACTCCTGTTGATGCTATGAGCTGTATTGTCTCAGGTCCTGATGGGATTTGTTATGATGACATTAAAGGACTCCTGTTGATGGTATGAGCTATATTGTCTCAGGTCCTGATGGGATTTGTTATGATGACATTAAAGGACTCCTGTTGATGGTATGAGCTATATTGTCTCAGGTCCTGATGGGATTTGTTATGATGACATTAAAGGACTCCTGTTGATGGTATGAGCTATATTGTCTCAGGTCCTGATGGGATTTGTTATGATGACATTAAAGGACTCCTGTTGATGGTATGAGCTATATTGTCTCAGGTCCTGATGGGATTTGTTATGATGACATTAAAGGACTCCTGTTGATGGTATGAGCTGTATTGTCCCAGGTCCTGATGGGATTTGTTATGATGACATTAAAGGACTCCTGTTGATGGTATGAGCTATATTGTCTCAGGTCCTGATGGGATTTGTTATGATGACATTAAAGGACACCTGTTGATGGTATGAGCTATATTGTCTCAGGTCCTGATGGGATTTGTTATGATGACATTAAAGGACTCCTGTTGATGGTATGAGCTATATTGTCTCAGGTCCTGATGGGATTTGTTATGATGACATTAAAGGACTCCTGTTGATGGTATGAGCTATATTGTCTCAGGTCCTGATGGGATTTGTTATGATGACATTAAAGGACTCCTGTTGATGGTATGAGCTATATTGTCTCAGGTCCTGATGGGATTTGTTATGATGACATTAAAGGGCTCCTGTTGATGGTATGAGCTATATTGTCTCAGGTCCTGATGGGATTTGTTATGACATTAAAGGACTCCTGTTGATGGTATGAGCTATATTGTCCCAGGTCCTGATGGGATTTGTTATGATGACATTAAAGGACTCCTGTTGATGGTATGAGCTATATTGTCCCAGGTCCTGATGGGATTTGTTATGATGACATTAAAGGACTCCTGTTGATGGTATGAGCTATATTGTCTCAGGTCCTGATGGGATTTGTTATGACATTAAAGGACTCCTGTTGATGGTATGAGCTATATTGTCTCAGGTCCTGATGGGATTTGTTATGACATTAAAGGACTCCTGTTGATGGTATGAGCTATATTGTCTCAGGTCCTGATGGGATTTGTTATGACATTAAAGGACTCCTGTTGATGGTATGAGCTATATTGTCTCAGGTCCTGATGGGATTTGTTATGATGACATTAAAGGACTCCTGTTGATGGTATGAGCTATATTGTCTCAGGTCCTGATGGGATTTGTTATGACATTAAAGGACTCCTGTTGATGGTATGAGCTATATTGTCCCAGGTCCTGATGGGATTTGTTATGATGACATTAAAGGACTCCTGTTGATGGTATGAGCTATATTGTCCCAGGTCCTGATGGGATTTGTTATGATGACATTAAAGGACTCCTGTTGATGGTATGAGCTATATTGTCTCAGGTCCTGATGGGATTTGTTATGACATTAAAGGACTCCTGTTGATGGTATGAGCTATATTGTCTCAGGTCCTGATGGGATTTGTTATGACATTAAAGGACTCCTGTTGATGGTATGAGCTATATTGTCTCAGGTCCTGATGGGATTTGTTATGACATTAAAGGACTCCTGTTGATGGTATGAGCTGTATTGTCCCAGGTCCTGATGGAATGTTGTATGGTGACACTCAAGGACCCCTGTTGATGGCAGCAGGACAGTTCTAGACAGATCAGCACATGATGCCGGCCACCTTTCCTTCCCATGACATTTCCCGGTGTCCCTTTCAGGTTGGGTCAAGCTGGGAGTCCAGGTCACTTCGGGAAAAAACTTAACTTTGAAGGATTCGAACTGGGGGAATTGTTTGATGGACCTGGGCTCAGATGTTGCCTAGCATGGTGTTTACTGGCAGTGTGGTTGGGGAGTGGTAGTCATGGCATCAGTGCTGCTTGCTTCTTGCTGGAAAGTCGCATCTGACGTTGTTGTTGTGACTGTGTTCCCGTCATACCTGTTCAGAACTGTCCCATAGAACTGTCTTTCAATTATGTTCTGTATACACCCATATTATGACAGTGCTGATGTCATGACAGTGCTAATGTTATGACAGTGCTGATGTTATAACAGTGCTGATGTTATGACAGTGCTGATGTTATGAGAGTGCTGATGTCATGACAGTGCTGGTGTTATGACAGTGCTGATGTCATAACAGTGCTGATGTTATGAGAGTGCTGATGTCGTAACAGTGCTGATGTTATGACAGTGCTGATGTCATGACAGTGCTGATGTCATAACAGTGCTGATGTCATGACAGTGTTGATGTCATGACAGTGCTGATGTTATGACAGTGCTGATGTTATGACAGTGCTGATGTTATGACAGTGCTGATGTCATGACAGTGCTGATGTCATGACAGTGCTGATGTTATGAGCGTGCTGATGTCATAACAGTGCTGATGTTATGACAGTGCTGATGTTATGACAGTGCTGATGTTATGACAGTGCTGATGTTATAAGAGTGCTGATGTCATAACAGTGCTGATGTCATGACAGTGCTGATGTTATGACAGTGCTGATGTCATGACAGTGCTGATGTCATAACAGTGCTGATGTCATGAAAGTGCTGATGTCATAACAGTGCTGATGTTATGAGAGTGCTGATGTCATGAGAGTGCTGATGTTATGATAGTGCTGATGTTATGATAGTGCTGATGTTATGAGAGTGCTGATGTTATGAGAGTGCTGATGTTATGATAGTGCTGATGTGATGACAGTGCTGATGTGATGACAGTGCTGAAGTCATGACAGTGCTGATGTTATGAGAGTGCTGATGTCATGAGAGTGCTGATGTTATGACAGTGCTGATGTTATGACAGTGCTGAAGTCATGACAGTGCTTTTGTGATGACAGTGCTGATGTCATGACAGTGCTGATGTCATGAAAGTGCTGATGTTATGACAGTGCTGATGCCATGACAGTGCTGATGCCATGACAGTGCTGATGATTTCTATGATGCTATGAGAAGAGCCTGAATGAGAGTGCACTGGACTGATTTTGTGTGTGAGGGTTAGCTGTCCTTATTACCAGTGCCCCTTGCCATCAGGTGAACCCTCGTCTGACTTCTGATGGTATGATTGTGTGAGTCATGATTGCGATGACCAGGAGCGAGTGTACATGGAAAAGTGTAAATGAAAGTGTTAATGAGCAAGAAATTGGATGTTACTACAAGTGATTGAGAACAAATAAAAGACATCCTGAAGCCCAACGGTGGGTCTGTGATGTGGTTGGGCCATCACATCATGTCATTATGTCGGCCTGAGTGCACGGAATAAGTGACCAGTCTTTCTCTCTGTTGGCGGACCACAAACGCAGGCGTCACCCTCTCATCCAGCCGTGCTCATGACAGGTACAACTATGCTAATGTGCTCACCAGTTGGTTGAGACAGTGGGAGTTGTTGAGCAGAATGAGTGCTCGTTGATGTGATGTGATTTATGGGGAGTGCTTGTAGATGTGATGTGAATTAATGGGAAAGGGTACCGTGAAGTGTAGAGGTGTAAATATATTCTGAAAATATCATGTATTGCAATCTCATCAATAATGAGAAGAAGTGACTTGGAGAACTTGGTGACAACTGGCAAGATTGAAGGGAAGAGAGCAATGGGAAGACCGAGAAGTCAATACCTGGATGGCTTGGCCACATGGCATGGTCGAGACAGGAACACGGAGCTGATCCACGACTCTGGTGATCGAGTGAGATGGCAAATTATGACCGCCCATGCTTATCAGCATGGCACATGATGGATGGATGGATGGATATTCTGAATAAGTAAAAAACAAATGTATCATTTTTCGAGGTAGTCCCCACTGTGTTCAATGCAAGTGCTCCAGCACCGATAAAGTGCTTGGATTCCTGTATAAAAAAATTCTCTTGGTCTCATCTTTAACCACTCTGGGGTCACTACTCGGTGTGCCTGACCTGGTCGGGAAGAGTCTTCCCAGAAGTCACGCCATTTTGAAATTTCTACTCCACTCATACACTTGCTGGACTGACAGGCATGCATCACCATACTGGACCTTCATTCACCGATGAATTTCTATAGGTTTCACTTCTTTACTGATCAAAAAAGTTCTGATCAAATGTTCGTCTGTACTATGATGTCACATGCTTAACACTCTTAACATCCTTAACAACAATATTGTCATGTTACAAGACAATGGCATGGTTATTGTAATTTTAAGGTATTCATTTGAAGCCCCCCCCCTCCCGTTTCTGTGTGTGTGTGTATATATATATGTGTGTGTGTGTGTGTGTGTGTGTGTGTGTGTGTGTGTGTGTGTGTGTGTGTGAGAGAGAGAGAGAGACAGAGAGAGAGAGAGAGAGAGAGAGAGAGAGGGGTAGTTCTGCTGCTCCATCATAAAGATGCTTTCCTTGATGTCAAATGTCACAGAAGTCATATGGATGTGTACATTGACTACAGGTGGGAACATTGTCAAGACGTCACGCCTGGTCTCGGGAGATCAGAACTCTCAGAAAGTTCTGGAGTGTCTGGAGTTTACCGTGGTTCTGTACGGAGAACAAGTGGTGCTTATACAGTGTTTGACCAGCATCTGTGACATGGTGAGTATGTGATGTAGCAGGGAAAATGTTCTAGACCAGCATCTGTGACATGGTATGTGATGTAGCAGGGAAAACTGTTCTAGAGCAGCATCTGTGACATAGTATGTGACATAGTAGGGAAAACTGTTCTAGAGCAGCATCTGTGACATGATGAGTATGTGACGTAGTAGGGAAAACTGTTCTAGAGCAGCATCTGTGACATGGTATGTGACGTAGCAGGGAAAAATGTTCTAGAGCAGCATCTGTGACATGATGAGTATGTGACGTAGCAGGGAAAACTGTTCTACAGCAGCATCTGTGACATGGTATGTGACGTAGTAGGGAAAACTGTTCTAGAGCAGCATCTGTGACATGGTATGTGACATAGTAGGGAAAACTGTTCTACAGCAGCATCTGTGACATGGTATGTGACATAGTAGGGAAAACTGTTCTACAGCAGCATCTGTGACATGGTATGTGACATAGTAGGGAAAACTGTTCTAGAGCAGCATCTGTGACATGATGAGTATGTGACGTAGTAGGGAAAACTGTTCTAGAGCAGCATCTGTGACATGGTATGTGACGTAGTAGGGAAAACTGTTCTAGAGCAGCATCTGTGACATGATGAGTATGTGACGTAGTAGGGAAAACTGTTCTAGAGCAGCATCTGTGACATGATGAGTATGTGATGTAGCAGGGAAAACTGTTCTAGAGCAGCATCTGTGACATGGTATGTGACGTAGCAGGGAAAAGTGTTCTAGAGCAGCATCTGTGACTTGGTATGTGGCGTAGCATGGAAAACTGTTCTAGAGCAGCATCTGTGACATGGTATGTGATGTAGCAGGGAAAACTGTTCTAGACCAGCATCTGTGACATGGTATGTGATGTAGCAGGGAAAACTGTTCTAGAGCAGCATCTGTGACATGGTATGTGACATAGTAGGGAAAACTTACAGAGCAGCATCTGTGACATGGTATGTGATGTAGCAGGGAAAACTGTTCTAGACCAGCATCTGTGACATGGTATGTGATGTATCAGGGAAAACTGTTCTAGAGCAGCATCTGTGACATGGTATGTGACGTAGCAGGGAAAACTGTTCTAGAGCAGCATCTGTGACATGGTATGTGACGTAGCATGGAAAACTGTTCTAGAGCAGCATCTGTGACATGGTATGTGATGTAGCAGGGAAAACTGTTTTAGACCAGCATCTGTGACATGGTATGTGATGTAGCAGGGAAAACTGTTCTAGAGCAGCATCTGTGACATGGTATGTGACATAGTAGGGAAAACTGTTCTAGAGCAGCATCTGTGACATGGTATGTGATGTAGCAGGGAAAACTGTTCTAGAGCAGCATCTGTGACATGGTATGTGACATAGTAGGGAAAACTTACAGAGCAGCATCTGTGACATGGTATGTGACGTAGCAGGGAAAACTGTTCTAGAGCAGCATCTGTGACATGGTATGTGATGTAGCAGGGAAAACTGTTCTAGAGCAGCATCTGTGACATGGTATGTGACGTAGCAGGGAAAACTGTTCTAGAGCAGCATCTGTGACATGGTATGTGACATAGCAGGGAAAACTGTTCTAGAGCAGCATCTGTGACATGGTATGTGACATAGTAGGGAAAACTGTTCTAGAGCAGCATCTGTGACATGGTATGTGATGTAGCAGGGAAAACTTACAGAGCAGCATCTGTGACATGATGAGTATGTGATGTAGCAGGGAAAACTGTTCTAGAGCAGCATCTGTGACATGGTATGTGACGTAGCAGGGAAAACTGTTCTAGAGCAGCATCTGTGACATGGTATGTGATGTAGCAGGGAAAACTGTTCTAGAGCAGCATCTGTGACATGGTATGTGACGTATCAGGGAAAACTGTTCTAGAGCAGCATCTGTGACATGGTAATGTGGCGTAGCAGGGAAAACTGTTCTAGAGCAGCATCTCTGACATGATGAGTATGTGACGTAGCAGGGAAAACTGTTCTAGAGCAGCATCTGTGACATGGTATGTGACATAGCAGGAAAAACTGTTCTAGAGCAGCATCTGTGGCATGGTATGTGACGTAGCAGGGACAACTGTTCTAGAGCAGCATCTGTGACATGGTATGTGACGTAGCAGGGAAAACTGTTCTAGAGCAGCATCTGTGACATGGTATGTGACATAGTAGGGAAAACTTACAGAGCAGCATCTGTGACATGGTATGTGGCGTAGCAGGGAAAACTGTTCTAGAGCAGCATCTGTGACATGATGAGTATGTGACGTAGCAAGGAAAACTGTTCTAGAGCAGCATCTGTGACATGGTATGTGACGTAGCAGGGAAAACTGTTCTAGAGCAGCATCTGTGGCATGGTATGTGATGTAGCAGGGAAAACTGTTCTAGAGCAGCATCTGTGACATGGTATGTGACGTAGCAGGGAAAACTGTTTTAGAGCAGCATCTGTGACATGGTATGTGACATAGTAGGGAAAACTTACAGAGCAGCATCTGTGACATGGTATGTGACGTAGCAGGGAAAACTGTTCTAGAGCAGCATCTGTGACATGGTATGTGATGTAGCAGGGAAAACTGTTCTAGAGCAACATCTGTGACATGGTATGTGACATAGTAGGGAAAACTTACAGAGCAGCATCTGTGACATGGTGAGTATGTGACATAGCAGGGAAAACTGTTCTAGAGCAGCATCTGTGACATAGAAGGGAAAACTTATAGCGCAGCAACTGTGGCATGATGAGTATGTGACGTAGCAGGGAAAACTGTTCTAGAGCAGCATCTGTGACATGGTATATGATGTAGCAGGGAAAACTTACAGAGCAGCATCTGTGACATGATGAGTATGTGATGTAGCAGGGAAAACTGTTCTAGAGCAGCATCTGTGACATGGTATGTGATGTAGCAGGGAAAACTTACAGAGCAGCATCTGTGACATGATGAGTATGTGACGTAGCAGGGAAAACTGTTCTAGAGCAGCATCTGTGACATGGTATGTGATGTAGCAGGGAAAACTGTTCTAGAGCAGCATCTGTGACATGATGAGTATGTGATGTAGCAGGGAAAACTGTTCTAGAGCAGCATCTGTGACATGGTATGTGATGTAGCAGGGAAAACTTACAGAGCAGCATCTGTGACATGATGAGTATGTGATGTAGCAGGGAAAACTGTTCTAGAGCAGCATCTGTGACATGGTATGTGCCGTAGCAGGGAAAACTGTTCTAGAGCAGCATCTGTGACATAGCAGGGAAAACTTATAGCGCAGCAACTGTGGCATGATGAGCATGTGACGTAGCAGGGAAATCTGATCTAGAGCAGCATCTGTGACATAATATGTGATATAGCAGGGAAAATTTATAGAGCAGCAACTGTGACATGATGAGGTTGTGATGTAGCAGGGAAAACTGTTCTAGAGCAGCATCTGTGACATAGTATGTGACGTAGCAGGGAAAATTTATAGAGCAGCATCTGTGACATAGTATGTGATGTAGCAGGGAAAATTTATAGAGCAGCAACTGTGACATAGTATGTGATGTAGCAGGGAAAATTTATAGAGCAGCATCTGTGACATGATGAGTATGTGACGTAGTCCAATCCATTGGCACCTTGCCGTCTTGACAGACGATAGTTTGTGCTTTAAAAAGGCATAATAACTTTTAACTATGGCGGTAGCGAGTGTGACTGATAAGGCCAATTTGCGCTGTAAATGTCCGTTCACAGTGGGTGCATGTGAACACGTGGTCATTTCCACCGTAGGGAAAACTATTCTAGAACAGCATCTGTGACATATTGAGTATGTGACATAGTAGAGACAATTATTCTAGAACATCATCTTGTACGGTGAATAAGTGACATAGCAGGGTAAACTAGGGTCTCAATATGCTATTTTACCTGGGGGTGGTGATTACAATACATCACAGCTTTGTATCTTGCAATTTGTCATCTTGTATCTGTCTCTGTGTGTCATCTTGTATCTGTCTCTGTGTGTTATCTTGTATTTGTCTCTGTGTGTCATCTTGTATCTGTCTCTGTGTATCATCTTGTATCTGTCTCTGTGTGTCATCTTGTATCTGTCTCTGTGTGTCATCTTGTATCTGTCTCTGTGTGTCATCTTGTATCTGTCTCTGTGTGTCATCTTGTATCTGTCTCTGTGTGTCATCTTGTATCTGTCTCAGTGTGTCATCTTGTATCTGTCTGTGTGTGTCATCTTGTATCTGTCTCAGTGTGTCATCTTGTATCTGTCTCTGTGTCATCTTGTATCTGTCTCTGTGTGTCATCTTGTATTTGTCTCACTTGGTTATCTTGTTGTCAGGTTTCCCTGTATCTTGCACTTCTGGCCTCCCTCCAGTCAGCCACAGACCCATACTGCTTCCATCATCTCTACCCAGACCTGTAGATCACTACATCAACTCCACCTCACGAGGACCTAACTACCAATATAGTACTTGCTGAAAGTCAGGCCGGCTGCAGACCGAAGCATTCTTGCCATGTCACTAATATAACAGACATTTGGCTTTCAATCATCTCTGATGGGAAATTATATGGTGCTATCTTCATTGACTTCAAAATGGCATTGAGTATAGACATGTTTGGAAAAGTCTCGAGTGGTGCGGTGTGGGTTCTTGATCCATCTAAACTCAGCTCTCCAGGGCGTTAGCTTCAGCAAGTCCAAGCTAATTGTCTTCTTGAATTTTTAATCAATGAGAAATACTTCTTTGTTCACATGCCTTAGATGAAGCATAGGCCCACAGCCGTCTGGTGGTGTCAAGCCCTGGTGTCTCTGTGATGTCTCTCTGCCATGTTCTTCCCATACAACACATCTCTGGCTCTACAGCTCTTCTTCATGTGTGTCAGCGGTTGGTAAGGATTAGTCTTCAGCTTTGCTGATCTGCTATCTGACTTGTGTTGAGTGGAATCTGCAGGTCTAGTCCTCCAATCTGCATCATGCTCTCCAGGCTGGTTTATTTAATGTTGTCTAGGAGTTCTTGCTTGTTGTTGTAGTTATACCCAATGCTACACTGGCCTTCGCTTTCCTCCTCTGCATTCTGAAACCACTGACTATACACTGAACTATGAAAACCCGGCACAGAAAGCTCAAATGTTTCACATCCTATAATTGCTTATCTTATAAAATAATATATATCTATCACACATTTATTCAGGCGGCACCATGACTTACCATCCCCAGTTCAGACTTTTGATCCGTGATGTTCCTTTCATGATCTTGACCCCGACTAAAGCTTTTTGTGAATCTTTTCAACTCTTGTGTTTAATCCATGCATGCAGCATGATTAATTCGTGCTGCATGCTTGACATTAGCACACTTGGCTCCTGTGAATGTGCTTGTTTGTGTGTGTGTGTTTATTTCCTTTAAAAAATATCAAAGCATGATACAGGGCAAGACCCGGAACCCAGCTGGCAAATCAACATGTGACTGACACAGAACACACACCATGTTTCAGATCAAAATGGCACAGAAGAGGTTGTCACCCAGGTGTGAAGGAGGTTTGATAGCTTCAGTGGTCCTGCTGTCCTTCCTGATTCCGTATCTGTCGGACACAAACCTCATGAACCTCTTGGAGGTGAGCGGCATTCTCTGTGAGATTGTTATGTTTACATGTTTATCTAACCTCGACAACAAACATCACAATGTAGTCCGATGTGTTGGAAGAAAGGTGCTAATCTTGTATCTAACTTCGACAACAAACATCACAATGTAGTCCGATGTGTTGGAAGAAAGGTGCTAATCTTGTATCTAACCTCGACAACAAACATCACAATGTAGTCCGATGTGTTGGAAGAAAGGTGCTAATCTTGTATCTAACTTCGACAACAAACATCACAATGTAGTCCGATGTGTTGGAAGAAAGGTGCTAATCTTGTATCTAACCTCGACAACAAACATCACAATGTAGTCCGATGTGTTGGAAGAAAAGTGCTAATCTTGTATCTAACCTCGACAACAAACATCACAATGTAGTCCGATGTGTTGGAAGAAAAGTGCTAATCTTGTATCTAACCTCGACAAAAAACATCACAATGTAGTCCGATGTGTTGGAAGAAAGGTGCTAATCTTGTATCTAACCTTAACAACAAACATCACAATGTAGTCCGATGTGTTGGAAGAAAAGTGCTAATCTTGTATCTAACCTCGACAACAAACATCACAATGTAGTCCGATGTGTTGGAAGAAAGGTGCTAATCTTGTATCTAACTTCGACAACAAACATCACAATGTAGTCCGATGTGTTGGAAGAAAGGTGCTAATCTTGTATCTAACCTCGACAAAAAACATCACAATGTAGTCCGATGTGTTGGAAGAAAGGTGCTAATCTTGTATCTAACCTCGACAAAAAACATCACAATGTAGTCCGATGTGTTGGAAGAAAGGTGCTAATCTTGTATCTAACTTCGACAAAAAACATCACAATGTAGTCCGATGTGTTGGAAGAAAGGTGCTAATCTTGTATCTAACTTCGACAAAAAACATCACAATGCAGTCCGATGTGTTGGAAGAAAAGTGCTAATCTTGTATCTAACCTCGACAAAAAACATCACAATGTAGTCCGATGTGTTGGAAGAAAGGTGCTAATCTAACCCTGACAACAAATGTCAGTATGAAGTCTTAAAAATCTGAACAGTGCTGCTGTGACATCTTTAATGTAAATATAAAATTACAGCCAATATCCTACAATGGGTATATCAGATGTGGTACATCTTGCTCATAACCAAGAAATGTTCTGGAAGGTTGTTATGGGAGCGTGGTTCTGCAGCAGACATTCTACTGAATGAATGAATGAATGAATGAATGAATATTTTTTTTTGGAGCTTGCTCATTTTGAACTCAAGCGTAGTTCATACACACTATTTATAGTAGTGATGGACTGAATTTTACGTGTGGGTTAGCTTTCCATATTAACAGTGTCCCTCGCCACTCAGATTTCAAAGGTACTTGTAATTAACGTCCCCAAGTCTAGGATGACAGGTCAACATTTTAGTCCAGTTGTCCGTTGTAGGGGTTGAACCGCTTACCTCGGGATCAGCACTCCAGATGTTTAAGAACAAGCATTCCTATCCATTCGGCCATGCGAATGAATATTCTACGACATTTAAACAAAGAAGAAATGTTATGATATTTTAGATGTTTTAAGTTTTATATTTTTGTAAAGATGATGTAGACATTGGTTTGATATTATTGTTGTACTGTAGGGCTAGCAGTCAAGAATGTGAAATATATTTGCAGGACAGCATCATCTACAAGGGCATTAACCCTGTACTGTCGATCATCACATCACCCAGTGTCAGCTTCCCGTCGGGCACCCTGGCACGGTTCGTCCTGTGCCACAAGCTGATAGATCTCCTGTACATCCTGGGGCTCAGGCTGGGACTTGAGATGACCCGCAAGTACCTGACCTCCTGTATGCAGCAGCTGTTTGACACTTTCAGCATCGTCCACGGGGGACCCTACCCGCCTCTTGAGAGTGCACCGATGGAGCCCTCACTAGGTACAATCGCAAGGATAGTTTCAGCAGGTTATAAGTTGGCATATATTATTGTGTAGGGGGGAGGGGGCTGAGTGGTCTGGAGGTATGGTGTCCGCCTCGAGTGCTGAAGGTCCCGGGTTCAGGTCCCGGTGAGGACCGGGATTTATTTAAAAAATCCACCTGGACTTCCAGTAATAAAATTTCCCCTGGTCTCTGGGCAGTGAGATCGGATGCCCGTGTGTATTGTTTCGCATGTAAAAAATCCCTTGGCAGTTGGAAATCGAAAAAGAGTAGCCTAATGGCGCTGCCCGGGCAAAATTTTGAGTTAAAAATCTACCCAAAGTATTTCAGGATCCTTGCCGATGCAACGGAGTTCGTGCATTGAGCTGAGTTTCTCCAGACTCGGGTTTGAGTTAGGAGGAAAACGAAGCACTTATGGGTTAAACCGTGTGCCGTGATGTTGATCCAACGACTAAACTAAACTAATACATTATTGTGCCATGTTTGACATTATTCAGTTGGGTTTATAATACAACAAGTTGTTGAAGTATATGTGTCTCTCATATCTTAAAGTATTGTGTCATGTTTTACAGTAGTTATTTGTATTTATAACACAGTGAGATGTTGAAGAATTTGTCTTTCAGATCTTGAGATATTTAGTCATATTTCACAGCATTCAGTTGTGTTTATAACATAAATTGTTGAAGGATTGGTATGTCTATCCCTCAGATCTTGAGATATTTTGCCATGTTTTACAATATTCAATTGTATTTATAACTGAATTGACCTGGAAACCCACGTACATTGTAACAAAATCCCTGCCTGGAGAAGGAATCAAACACATGACCACCAGGCCGATAGGCAAGTCATACAGCCACTGCACTGCCGTGCCACCCCATTGACAAGTGTGCTTCTTGTAAAGCTAAGTATGTGTGTACTTACACTGCTAGGAAATGTGACTGTAAGGTACATCTACACCCCAGCATCTTCATGTTTTATGCCAATAAACTTAGCTGATCATGGAGTTCTCTGTCTCAGCAGGGAAGGATGACAGCTAAACAAGTGCAGAAAGCCCTCTCACCCCAGGCTACAAGTGCAGAGACAATGGATTACATGTGCCTCAGTTTAAAACATATTTATGTTGTCTTTCCAGAACACGCCAGCTATGGATCTGATGAGTGTTACCTGACAATCAACATGGATCCCTTGACCCACCAGTACAAGATTGGGTCACCAATCAATGTGAGGAGCTTGAAATCATCACCCAAACGCAGCCTCAACAAGATCCACAGTTTGAGTTCAGTGGGGATCATAGATGATAAAGGTAGGACAGGAATCATAGATGATAAAGATAGGACAGGAATCATAGATGATAAAAATTGGACAAGAACTGCTGATGTTAAATATATTACGTAAATGTCGAGTGAGATGGCAAAACATGACTGCCCACGTTTATCGGCATGGCACCTGATGGATGGAATGATAAATTTAGAACATAATAATTGATGATAAAGGTAGGACAAGAATTGCTGGTGTTAAATGTAGGACGTAAATGATAAATGTGAAACATGTATTGATAAATTTTGTATATATTATAATAGACGATAAAGGTAGGACAGGCATCGCTGATCTTATCATAAACATAATCTTACATTGTATTTTTAGGTGTGAAACTTCATAGATGAATAAGGTATGAAATCAATCATAAATGATAAAGATAAAACATAAATCACAGATGATGTGAATGGTAGTACTTATGTCATAGATGTAAAATATAGAGCATAAATCATTAGACGAGATTGAAAGTAGATGCAATAAGGCAAACCAACTCATTGGACAAATGGCACCAATACTTAAGAACAAACATGTATCAATAACTCTCCCGTGTGTTGCCGGGGCCCCATAAGGGAAGCAAAGAATAGCAACACTGTAGCCTACCATGCATGTCGTAAGAGGCGACTAAGGAGGCTTGATGGTTCCGTCGCCCTGCTACTGAGTGAGTGCGTGGCGCGACACTGTGAGCTGTGAGTTTCGTGTGAAATGCTTGTGAATCTGCCTGAGGTTTTTTGGAACGTGACTGCATGTTGGGAGTGATGGCAGGTGGCTATGTCCCAGAGCTGACCAGTTTTTGCCTTATGCAGAAATGCGTGGCTGCTGGGCTTCTGGTTGACTGCCACTGCCATCAGCAATGAACTGTATTTTCGTGGACTGTGTGGGGGAACATCTAGGAAACATTCAGATAGGAAAATGACTGCCGATTCCATCAGAGATGAACAGGGTGCTTCGTGGGGGACTGGTGTGTTGACATTCTGGTGGCGGCATTATGCACAGTGTATCTGTGCGGGCTGTTGTTTGTCGAGACTCCTGTCTTTTCCACTTTTCACACTGGGCAGTGGGGAGCGTTTTGTGTGATATTCACTGGCACAGGAACGGAGCATAATGGGGACGACCTGACGCTGTGAAGTTGGAAGTGCGACTAACTAACTAACTAACTGACTAACAATGTATCAATAACTACTAAGAGAGCACTTTACAACACAATCTTCCTACCAACTCTATGCTACCAATGCCAAACCTGGACATTGACAGAAAAAGAGAAAAGAAAAATCACAACAACAGAAATGAGATTCCTGAGAAGAATACTCAACGTAGCAAGAAGAGATAAGATCAGAAATGAAGAAATCAGGACTAAAGTAGGGGTTATAGCTGCACTAGATTTTATTAGAAAGCAGCAAGTCAAATGGTTTGGCCATGCAAGTAGGTTACCAGTCAACAGCATACCAAAACAAGCAATGATGTACAGACCAGATGGAAACAGAGGAAGAGGCTGACCACGTAAACGTTGGACGGAGGGAATAGCAGAGTCCATGGGAATATCGATACATGAAGCCCATAATTGGGCACTCTCACGATGTTTATACTTCACCTCGACACCGCAAGGTACAAGAGGAACATGATGAGATGAGATGAGAATCATTAGTAATACAGGTAATAATGAAATCACAGATGGATTGACAGCAGGAATCACTTATATGTAAAGATGTGACATAAATCATAGATGAATTGATGGCAGGAATCACTTATTGTAAAGATGTGACATAAATCATAGATGAATTTACAGCAGGAATAACTTATTGTAAAGATGTGATGTAAATCATAGATGGATTTACAGAGCAGGAATCATTTATATTGTAAAGATATGACATGAATCAAAGATGGATTGACAGAGCAGAAATTACTTATTGTAAAGACGTAACATAAATAATAGATGAATTGACAAAGTAGGAATCACTTATTGTAAAGATGTGATGTAAATCATAGATGGATTGACAGAGCAGGAATCACTTATTGTAAAGATGTGATGTAAATCATAGATCATCAAGGTAAAACATAAGTTGTGTATGGTCAACATCAGTTATGGATAACTGATGAATTAGTCGGCACATCATCATCATCATCCTGTAGCAGATATGTGCAGAATGATTGTCCCATCATGGCCTCTAGAAAGCCTCTCCATCTTGTGTTAGTTCTTCACCTCATACATTTTCAAGCCCAAGATGTCATCATGTCCTGTTTGCGACATTCTTCAATTCTATAATTAAGAAGACCTTAGATGCAACAGAGATGTGGTTCCTGAAATGATTGTTGCAAATGCCTTGGGCTGCCAGAGTAACTAACAATGATTGCCTGGAATAGGCTAGTGAAACTATGAATAAAGTTGGGTGGAACTGCGGCAAAGCTGTGAAAATGTAAACAATATAAAATGACACAAAGTAGTGCAGCTTTACATAACAGAGTTACGACACATACAGGTGAAACTAGAACATTACTTCCAAATGTAAGAAAGAGATAAACAGCTTTCTTTGATCATGTGATGAGAAGAGAGACTTTAGAGAACATCATGGCAACTGGAAAGATCAATGCGAAAAGTAGCAGAGGCAGAGCAAAACAAATGATGCTGGATGGAGTGAGATGTTGGCGTGGAGGAATATCAGAAACAGAGTTGATCCAGAACACCAAAGACTGAGATCTGTGGAGAGCCCTGAACGCCTACATCAGTTGACAGGGCTCATGATGATGATATGAAGTTCTATATTTCTTCATTCTTGATTCTGTTCTTTTACTGATGTATAGTTGTGACCATGGCCATTATAATGTTTTGTTTTAAAGACCAGAAAAATATTGTGATCTTCACTGTGTCTCGTTACAGAAAGGATGAAATATTCTAACCTTTAGTACTGTTTGGGAGTAGAACCATATCTTTTGCATATCTGAGTTCTCAATTTAAATGTCCACCAATCTTGAGTGGATGAAAGTTGTTGCAGGTCTCATAATTTGAGACATTTCTCAATTGCATTTCCTGTATAGATATTGAACAATTATGGGGAGAGAATGCAACCCTGCCTTACTTACCTTTGCATCTCAAACCAGTGTGATGGTTCACCGGCTACTCTAACAAACTAGTGTGATGGTTCACCGGCTATTCTGACAGCTGCTTGTTGTTGGGATATCATTAACTGTATTGTTTATGTAATGAGGTCAGGATGAGCCCACGTTTGTACACAAGAATAAACAAACAGCTTCTGACCTGTCGCCAGTTTGTGTTGTACATTTCAGTATGTTGTAATTGTATGCTGTGTACATTTTAGTATGTTGTAATTGTATGCTCTGTGGACAAATAAAGACAGTTATAAATGAGCTCTGTGGTTTCCTTTTGTTTCCTGCAGAAGATTACGTGGACCCCAGGTCCCCATCTTCCACGGCAGAGAAGTGTGCTCAAGAGCTGAAAAGTGTCTTCTCCCCAGAGCTGGCACAAGCTTGCTATATTCCGCTGTGTAGAATTTTTGGAAGGTAAGGCAGGCATTTTGTTGGAGATCTGGAGATGTGTACAAGTATGATCACGCATGCCAGTCGGCCAGGCACTTGATGATGATGATGATGATGATGATGATAAAAACAGACTATTATAATTACTTCTAGATTCATTCATTCATCATCATCATCATCATCATCATCATCATCATCATCATCATCATCATCACATGCCATGCCAGCAAGCGTGGGCCATCATAGTTTGCTATCTCACACAATCACTAGAATCTCGGACCTTGTCCGTGTTTTAGTCCAAATTATGTCATGTTTGGCTGAGCCATCAAAGTCTTCACTTTGCTCTTTTCCCATCACGTTTGCCAGTTGTCACGAAGTTTTCCAGTTTTTCCCTTCTCATAACATGCCCCAAAATCTTGAGTATATAGATCAAATTTTTTCAACCATTTTGTTTTTCTCATCTGCTTTTTGAAGACTACTCATTATTTATTTGTGTCTATTGACAATCTTCTTTGCATTTTCCTCAGAAATCACATTTCTACCTGTGTCAGAGAATCTCGGCTTATATCTTACTGTTATACTTGTTTATTATATTTTTGTTACTTGTGTGTATTTAGTGGGGTAGGAGTATCTCCTATCAAAGGAGATGTAAGATGCCTCCTTTCCTCCGTTAGTCTACAGGACACCCTTGAGCAAGGTGGAGTACCCGTTTAGCCCCCCTATCAGGTTTATGTGAAGCCATGGAAGCAGGTGGTGGATGGAGTGTGAGAGCAGCTGACAGATTGTTGTTGGTTATGGTCTTGCACTCTGCGGCGATAGGCAGATGATCTCATCAGTAGAGACAATGGCTATGGCCACCGACTAGTACAGTCACTGCCCTGAAGTAAAGCAATGGCAAACTACCTTCTGCAAAACTTGCCAAGAAACCATAACAACCATGAAGAATATGAAGAAGGTTGGCTATTAAAAACGATAAAACAAAGAAAATTGAAATATGTTGGTCACTTGAAACGTCATGAAAGTTTGGAGAGAACAATAATGGAGGGGTATATGCTTGGGAAGAGAGGAAGAGGAAGGTCAAAGAGAAGATGGTGCAGGATGTGGCGGATGATCTCCAGATGGATGTATCAGACGCGGGACATCTTGCTTATGATCGAGAGGTTTTCCAGAAGGTTGTTATGGGAGAGAGGTTCTGCAAAGGACATGCTACTGAATGAATGAATGCAGGTCCACATGGCTGAATGGATAAGAACGCGTGTTCTTAAACATCCGGTGTGCTGATGCTGAGGTAAGCGGTTCAACCCCTACACCGGACAGCTGGACTAAAATGTTGACCTGTCGTCCTTGACTTGGGGACGTTAATTACAAGTACCTCTGAAGTCAGAGTGGGTTCACCTGATGGCGAGGGACACTGTTAATAGGGAAAGCTAATCCACACGCAAAATTCAGTCCATCACTACTATAAATAGTGTGTATGTATCTACTTGTGCTGTGATATTTCACACTGTTGTATTGTATTCTCGTTACATATGTCTGGTGTATTTAAGGTATGGTTATTATTTTGCTTCATTTATCTGTGATATTTCAGCCACTATTGTATTCTCTCAACATTTATCTGTGATATTTCAGCCACTGTTGTATTCTCACTACATTTATCTGTGATATTTCAGCCACCATTTTATTCTCACTACATTTATCTGTGATATTTTAGTCACAACTGTAATCTCACTACATTTGTCTGTGATAATTGAGTCACAGCTGTAATTTCACTACATTTGTTTGTGATATTTGAGTCACAGCTGTAATCTCACTACATATATCTGAGATTTCTGCCACCGTTTTATTCTCACTACATGTGTCTGTGATATTTGAATCTCAACTGCATTGTCTCTAAATTTGTTTGTGATCTTTCAGTATTCACATGGAGGAGCATCTACACAATGAGGACCTGATTCGTCGCTTGTGCTCTCAGCATGATCTAGACACAGATCTCACAACTCCAGCATCTCGCGATGGACATGCCTCTAGAGTGTCATCAGCACATCATGTGGGTAAGTGTCTCAGTTTCTGTATCAAAGCTGGTAGCATCCTATTCAGATATGAATGGTGTATTTAAAGATCTCATTTGGCAGCCAGCTGTGTGAAAACTGGCAACATCCTGGGTATAAAGGAATGATGTATCTAATGATGTCATTTGTCAACCCATCTAAACTCTTTTCATCCGAAGCAACAAATTATGACTGATTGGCCATTCTTCATGTGTACTATTCCAGTCATGTGAGATTGTGCTTTTTATGTCTAGTCAAAGTATATTACAGAAATCTGACAATATATTTGTGTTTTAAAGGTGTGTAGATTTGGCCCCTGTGAAAGTAACACATTTGTGATTTTCATACAAAAATGAACAGACAGCTGTTGGTTGTGAAAAAAACCTGTATTTCCTCCATCCACAGTTCCCATGGACCTTTACCACAATCTAAGACTTTATACCTGACATTATAAATGTGTCTGGGCTATATACATACCTAACAGCCCATAGCAGAGCTGGGTTCCAGTCCAGTTGTGATTCCAATACATTTGCTGTCCCACAATCTAAGACTTTATACCTGACATAAATGTGTCTGGGCTATATACATACCTAACAGCCCATAGCAGAGCTGGGTTCCAGTCCAGTTGTGATTCCAATACATTTGCTGTCCCACAATCTAAGACTTTATACCTGACATAAATGTGTCTGGGCTATATACATACCTAACAGCCCATAGCAGAACTGGGTTCCAGTCCAGTTGTGATTCCAATATATTTGCTGTCCCACACAGTCAGGTGGTGCTGTCTCCGTTGTCATTTACTATGTCAGTGTCATGAGCAATCTATTTCTATTTTGTCAAATCAGGAATATTGAGATTTCTAAGGTACAGTTTTCACTGGAGCGAACTTCAGATCATGCTTTCCATACTAGTTGAGTAATAATAAATATATATCATCTCGTCCTCACCTCCTCCCCCTGCGATCAACATTTGCTATGTGCCCATTCTGCAATGATCACAAACAGAATGGTTGGCTTGAGGTCTTCAGAGATCTGAGATGTACATATTCTGGACAATCTGTATTCTCTGAAGATGTGTTCATATCATGCACACTTTCGTTCCTGGACAATCTGAACACTCACCCAAACCTATAGAAATGGGTCAAGTGCCTTCTAAGTGTGTGTGTGTGCGTGCCAATGTATGATCATGCCATGCATTGTTCAACCAGTCTCATGTAGGGCATACCATCAGATAAACGTGTCTGAACCTGGGCCACAAACCCCATGGGAGGGGGGGGGGGGCTGAGTGGGCTCGAGGTATGGTGTCCGCCTCGAGTGCTGGAGGTCCAGGGTTTAGGCCCCGTTGAGGACCGGGATTTATTTAAAAAATCCACCTGGACTTCCAGTAGTAAAATTTCCCCTGGTCTCTGGGTAGTAAGATCGGACGCCCGTGTGTATTGTTGCGCACGTAAAAAATCCCTTGGCAGTTGGAAATCGAAAAAGAGTAGCCTAACGGCGCTGCCCGGGCAAAATTTCCAGTTAAAAATCTACCCAAAGTATTTCAGGATCCTCGGCGATGCAACGTAATTCGTGCATTGAGCTGAGTTTCTCCAGACTCAGGTTTGAGTTAGGAGGAAACGGAGCACTTATGGGTTAAACCGTGTGCCGTGATGTTGATCCAACGACTAAACTAAACTAAACCTAAACCCCATGGGAGGACTGTTGGGGGGTGGGAGAGAAGGACTTCATGCTTGCTGCCTGGGCCAAACACTTGACTTCTTGTGTCAACAACTTGGTTCTGTTAATACATGCTAGCTCTGTCGACTAGTCAACACCCCTATTTGGCATTAAACTCATAGACTATAATATAGACGAAGCCAGGTCTTAGTCAGATATGACTGAGCTAAGTATGACAGTAGACAGTACTACCTGCTTTCTGTTAGCGTTGAATGTTAGCAGTCGCTCACCAAACCTGACACCCTACATTGATCCATCAGTTTCAGGCGAAGGCGCGCAATTGGGAGGCTACAAACCTGATCCTAGAGTGACAAAATGCAAGCTAAAGACTAAATGTCATGGCAGGGAAGATGAGGTCGTAACCTTTGGTTAGCAACAGGTCTAGTATGGAAGCTCTGACTGGCGAACAGTTAGAGCATTGTTTCACTGATCCAGCAGCCTCTGCAGCTTGTCTTGTTCCAGACTTACTACCTTTCCTCTGGAGTAAACTAGGCAGGCCGAGAGAGGAATCATACTACATGAGCAATTCAGTCTCTAAATAAGTGTGTGTGCTATGAAGAGTCATAACTCGTTTACAAACTATCATCTATCAAGACAGCAAGGTGCCAGTCATAACATAGACTGATATTGTTGTCGTCTTTCTTATCAGATGATCTGTTGACGCCAACAGAGGAAAGATCAGTCAGCGGTGGAATTGGAAGCAACGTAACATTGGTTGGAAACAGAATCCAGCTGAATGAACTGAGGGAATCATCGCTCTCACCCACTACACAGCCCCAGGTTGAACAGTTTGGTCGAGGATACCGGCATTCAGGGCTACTTGGCATCCGTGTGGATGACCTGAGATCGTACGTTTGTGTGTTTGTACCATTTGAAAATATTTGTATTTCAAGTTAACTTCGTAATGTGTCTCAGGTGAGACGTAGATACTGAACTCTAGCTGTCTCAAGCAGTTGCTAATTTCTATCTTTCTATCTTAAGTAGTTGGTTCTATTTCAAACATTTGTGAAGTAGAGAGAGAACAGAAACATTGTATTAAAAATAATGAACAGTATAAAAATAACAAAACGTATTACAAATAATGAACAACATAGAAATAACAAATGATTGTATTACAAATAATGAACAACATAGAAATAACAAAAGATTGTATTACAAATAATGAACAACATAGAAATAACAAAAGATTGTATTACAAATAATGAACATAATAGAAATAACAAAACATTGTATTACAAATAATGAACAACACAGAAATAACAAAACATTGTATTACAAATAATGAACAACATAGAAACAACAAAACATTGCATTACAAATAATGAACAACAAAGAAATAACAAAACATTGTATTACAAATAATGAACAACACAGAAATAACAAAAGATTGTATTACAAATAATGAACAACATAGAAATAACAAAAGATTGTATTACAAATAATGAACAACATAGAAATAACAAAAGATTGTATTACAAATAATGAACAACATAGAAATAACAAAACATTGTATTACAAATAATGAACATAATAGAAATAACAAAACATTGTATTACAAATAATGAACAACACAGAAATAACGAAACATTGTATTACAAATAATGAACAACATAGAAACAACAAAACATTGTATTACAAATAATGAACAACATAGAAACAACAAAACATTGTATTACAAATAATGAACAACAAAGAAATAACAAAACATTGTATTACAAATAATGAACAACACAGAAATAACAAAACAACGTACTACAAACAACAATGAACAGTGTATTGGGGATGTAGAGAAGAAGCCACATGCCTGTGTGAGTTCATATGTTTAGAACAGACCTGGGCTTGCAGCCTCCCCCACCCCCAGCCTGACTTGTGTAGAACAGACCTGGGCTTGCAGCCCCCCCCCCACCCCCAGCCTGACTTGTGTAGAACAGACCTGGGCTTGCAGCCCCCCCCCCCCCACCTCCAGCCTGACATGTTTAGAACAGACCTGGGCTTACAGCCCCCCCCCCCACCCCACCCCCAACCTGAATTGTGTAGAACAGACTTGGGCTTGCAGCCCCCCCCCCCCAGCCTGACTTGTGTAGAACAGACCTGGGCTTGCAGCCCCCCCCCCCACTCCCAGCCTGACAGGTTTAGAACAGACCTGGGCTTGCAGCCCCCCCCCCCACCCCCAGCCTGACTTGTGTAGAACAGATATGGGCTTGAAGCCCCCCACCCTCAGCCTGACATGTTTAGAACAGACCTGGACTTGCAGCCTCTCCCCCCCCCCCCCCCCAGCCTGACTTGTGTAGAACAGATATGGGCTTGAAGCCCCCCACCCTCAGCCTGACATGTTTAGAACAGACCTGGACTTGCAGCCTCTCCCCCCCCCCCCCCAGCCTGACTTGTGTAGAACAGATATGGGCTTCAGCCCCCCACCCCCAGCCTGACATGTTTAGAACAGACCTGGGCTTACAGACCACCCCCAGCCTGACATGGGTCCAGGAAATATCTAGGGAAGTAAAGGCAGCCTGCATAACACTGACCACATGAGCCACTCACCATGTGAGACACTGACCACATGAGCCACTGACCACATGACCCACTGACCACATTATGACCCACTGACCACATTATGACCCACTGACCACATGAGCCACTAACCACATCATGGCCCACTGACTGCCCATTGGTCTACACAAATGTGGGTCGAGCTTCAGCTGCCCAATGTGCCTTAAGTTGTGTCACTAGGGACTTTTACTCGTGCATATTTTTCTGTATATCCACATCTCCAGGGCATCTATTCCATTTTCTAGTTGCTTGTTTGTTGGCTTACGTGCCATATAATTGTGTTAAATAAAAATAACATTTGACAATTCTCATTTTTAATGCATTATAATCTCTCTAGATGTTAACACGGATTTCATAATGTTGAAAATATGTGTGGCCATTCCTATTCTCTTTTTGATTTCTGTTTCACTTCTGCCATCATCTGTTATTACATCCAAGATAGGAGAAGCATGTTATTTGCTCTAGTATCTGCCCGTTTACTGTGATTTTCATTCATATGAACTCTCCTTTCCACTACTAATTATCATAGTTTTTGTGTTTTGGATGTTAACATCTAAGCCACATTCTGAACTATGCCTGTTTACTTGTTCCACTAGGTTTTGTAACTCTTGCTCACTTTCTGCTAGTAACACTGTATCATCAGCATACCTAAGATTGTTTATGATTCTTCCATTTATGTTAAGTCCAGGCAGTTAAACTAATTTAAAAATTATTTCTGTGTATTGAAGAGGCTTGGGGACAACACACATCCCTGTCGTACTCCTCTTTTTATCTCTATGGGTGATGAATAATTATTTCCGTATCTAATTATCCTCACCTGTTCCAAGTGCCTAATAAGTCTGATGTCCTTTCCATCTATTTCTATATATTTAAGACATATAATTAATGGTTCGTGTTCTACTTTGTCAAAAGCTGTCTTGTAGTCTATAAAACATACATATATATTTTTAATTTCTATAAATTATGCAATCAACACCCTCAAACTGATTATGGTGTCTCTGATGCTACTGTTTGGTTTTTTAGCTACTTCCTTATCTATAGGGTGCTTTCAATCCACTTACCAATTTTCAGATCACCTCCTTTTACTTTTCAGGTAGGTATTCTGAGAATGTATCCTTTACAAAATATTTGAGATGCATTCATCATTATTCGCTTTCTTATTCACTATAGGAGTTGTCTCTTCCCTGAGTATATTTGCAACAGGCTCATCTCCAGGGGGTGGACAAGAATTACCCATATTGCTGTTTTTCTTTCGTTGTATTTCCATTGCTGTCTGAGGTATAACATGGTGAGGTCCCAATCTCTTTCACGATAGCCAGCCATGTTCACTGTTGTGCCCTGAACATGCCTCATGTGTGCCACACACTCTGCTGTTTTGCTTTCCAAGCCTTGGATCTATAGATTCATCTGTCTTGCTCACTATCCCAGTCTTTTGTGAACTAGGGATGGACATACATTCTCAGTTTAGTAGGATATTACCCTTAGTTCACTCATGTAGTTTAGCCAGTCAGCCAAGGCTGTTGCCCATGGTGTGGCCACCGCTGTAGACAAGCGGTATTCGTGGAGCCATACATGAGCTAGGTAAAGAGATGGTAACCAAATAAAATCCTGGTCTGTCCCTCAGGATATGACTGCCGCTCACCGTGAGGTACTATCTCTCACTCTTGACCCTACACCACATCATCATAACAGATAATTGCAAACATGTCTCTGCTCTTGTCACTTCAGCACCGACATGGAACAGAACAAATCCAGGCATCTGAGAGGACACTGGCTGGCCTACTGGGAGCGGGAGTTAGGTATGTTGTCTCCCTGAACCTCCCATGTCAGAGGTTTTCTCATTGAGTTATATGTAAACATGTTTCTCTTTTAACTCCATTTCCATGCCGTTTGCTTCACATTGCTAGCCAGTTTAGCAGTTAGAAATTTAGTACTGAACGGTTTCTAGCGGCCATGACACTAATGGTTTTATATTTGGTGTAAGATCTTTCTTTGTACAGGATTATCAGTTTTTGTAACGTCTGTCGGTGCTACATCCCACTCGCAGAAATATAAACAATATAAAATAACACAAAGTAATGCAGATTTACAGAACAAAGTCAGAAAGTTTTGTGATTCTGTTCTGTAAAGCTGCATTACTTTGTGTTATTTTATATTGTTTACGTTTCCACAGCTTTACTGCAGCTCCACCAATTGTATTCATAATTTAATGGACAGAAATAGACTTCCGTAGGATTTGAATCTCCACAGATCTCATCAGTGGAAAATATGTTTTTATTCATTGGAGCTGAGACCACGTGAACAACAGCACCTGGAAGACGTAAACAAAAGTCCAGGGTCCCTTTCTGGCCATAAGGCCTGGTGGCAATCTGGTGTTAGTTCTATATCTGTGGACTGGCAGCACACTACAAGTGATGTAATGCTAGTCCTGTATTTGTGGACCCAGCAGCAGCACACTATGGCTGATGTGTGGGCCCAGCAGCACACTATGGCTGATGTGTGGGCCCAGCAGCACACTATGGCTGATGTGTGGGCCCAGCAGCACACTATGGCTGATGTGTGGAGCCAGCAGCACACTATGGCTGATGTGTGAGGCCAGCAGCACACTATGGCTGATGTGTGGGGCCAGCAGCACACTATGGCTGATGTGTGGGGCCAGCAGCACACTATGGCTGATGTGTGGGGCCAGCAGCACACTATGGCTGATGTGTGGGCCCAGCAGCACACTATGGCTGATGTGTGGGGCCAGCAGCACACTATGGCTGATGTGTGAGCCCAGCAGCACACTATGGCTGATGTGTGGGGCCAGCAGCACACTATGGCTGATGTGTGGAGCCAGCAGCACACTATGGCTGATGTGTCGGCCCAGCACCACACTATGGCTGATGTGTGGGCCCAGCAGCACACTATGGCTGATGTGTGGGGCCAGCAGCACACTATGGCTGATGTGTGGGGCCAGCAGCACACTATGGCTGATGTGTGGGGCCAGCAGCACACTATGGCTGATGTGTGGGCCCAGCAGCACACTATGGCTGATGTGTGGGGCCAGCAGCACACTATGGCTGATGTGTGGGGCCAGCAGCACACTATGGCTGATGTGTGGGGCCAGCAGCACACTATGGCTGATGTGTGGGCACAGCAGCACACTATGGCTGATGTGTGGGCCCAGCAGCACACTATGGCTGATGTGTGGAGCCAGCAGCACACTATGGCTGATGTGTGGGCCCAGCAGCACACTATGGCTGATGTGTGGGGCCAGCAGCACACTATGGCTGATGTGTGGGGCCAGCAGCACACTATGGCTGATGTGTGGGGCCAGCAGCACACTATGGCTGATGTGTGGGGCCAGCAGCACACTATGGCTGATGTGTGGGGCCAGCAGCACACTATGGCTGATGTGTGGGGCCAGCAGCACACTATGGCTGATGTGTGGGGCCAGCAGCACACTATGGCTGATGTGTGGGCACAGCAGCACACTATGGCTGATGTGTGGGCCCAGCAGCACACTATGGCTGATGTGTGGGGCCAGCAGCACACTATGGCTGATGTGTGGAGCCAGCAGCACACTATGGCTGATGTGTGGGCCCAGCAGCACACTATGGCTGATGTGTGGGGCCAGCAGCACACTATGGCTGATGTGTGGGCCCAGCAGCACACTATGGCTGATGTGTGGGACCAGCAGCACACTATGGCTGATGTGTGGGGCCAGCAGCACACTATGGCTGATGTGTGGGGCCAGCAGCACACTATGGCTGATGTGTGGGGCCAGCAGCACACTATGGCTGATGTGTGGGGCCAGCAGCACACTATGGCTGATGTGTGGGCCCAGCAGCACACTATGGCTGATGTGTGGGGCCAGCAGCACACTATGGCTGATGTGTGGGGCCAGCAGCACACTATGGCTGATGTGTGGGCCCAGCAGCACACTATGGCTGATGTGTGGGGCCAGCAGCACACTATGGCTGATGTGTGGGGCCAGCAGCACACTATGGCTGATGTGTGGGGCCAGCAGCACACTATGGCTGATGTGTGGGGCCAGCAGCACACTATGGCTGATGTGTGGGGCCAGCAGCACACTATGGCTGATGTGTGGGGCCAGCAGCACACTATGGCTGATGTGTGGGGCCAGCAGCACACTATGGCTGATGTGTGGGGCCAGCAGCACACTATGGCTGATGTGTGGGGCCAGCAGCACACTATGGCTGATGTGTGGGGCCAGCAGCACACTATGGCTGATGTGTGGGGCCAGCAGCACACTATGGCTGATGTGTGGGGCCAGCAGCACACTATGGCTGATGTGTGGGGCCAGCAGCACACTATGGCTGATGTGTGGGGCCAGCAGCACACTATGGCTGATGTGTGGAGCCAGCAGCACACTGGCTGATGTGTGGGGCCAGCAGCACACTATGGCTGATGTGTGGGGCCAGCAGCACACTATGGCTGATGTGTGGGGCCAGCAGCACACTATGGCTGATGTGTGGAGCCAGCAGCACACTATGGCTGATGTGTGGGGCCAGCAGCACACTATGGCTGATGTGTGGGGCCAGCAGCACACTATGGCTGATGTGTGGGGCCAGCAGCACACTATGGCTGATGTGTGGGGCCAGCAGCACACTATGGCTGATGTGTGGGGCCAGCAGCACACTATGGCTGATGTGTGGGGCCAGCAGCACACTATGGCTGATGTGTGGAGCCAGCAGCACACTATGGCTGATGTGTGGGGCCAGCAGCACACTATGGCTGATGTGTGGGGCCAGCAGCACACTATGGCTGATGTGTGGGCCCAGCAGCACACTATGGCTGATGTGTGGGGCCAGCAGCACACTATGGCTGATGTGTGGGGCCAGCAGCACACTATGGCTGATGTGTGGGGCCAGCAGCACACTATGGCTGATGTGTGGGGCCAGCAGCACACTATGGCTGATGTGTGGGGCCAGCAGCACACTATGGCTGATGTGTGGGGCCAGCAGCACACTATGGCTGATGTGTGGGGCCAGCAGCACACTATGGCTGATGTGTGGAGCCAGCAGCACACTGGCTGATGTGTGGGCCAGCAGCACACTATGGCTGATGTGTGGGGCCAGCAGCACACTATGGCTGATGTGTGGGGCCAGCAGCACACTATGGCTGATGTGTGGAGCCAGCAGCACACTATGGCTGATGTGTGGGGCCAGCAGCACACTATGGCTGATGTGTGGGGCCAGCAGCACACTATGGCTGATGTGTGGGGCCAGCAGCACACTATGGCTGATGTGTGGGGCCAGCAGCACACTATGGCTGATGTGTGGGGCCAGCAGCACACTATGGCTGATGTGTGGGGCCAGCAGCACACTATGGCTGATGTGTGGAGCCAGCAGCACACTATGGCTGATGTGTGGGGCCAGCAGCACACTATGGCTGATGTGTGGGGCCAGCAGCACACTATGGCTGATGTGTGGGCCCAGCAGCACACTATGGCTGATGTGTGGGCCCAGCAGCACACTATGGCTGATGTGTGGACCCAGCAGCACACTATGGCTGATGTGTGGGCCCAGCAGCACACTATGGCTGATGTGTGGGCCCAGCAGCACACTATGGCTGATGTGTGGGCCCAGCAGCACACTATGGCTGATGTGTGGGCCCAGCAGCACTCTATGGCTGATGTGTGGGCAGCAGCACACTATGGCTGATGTGTGGGGCCAGCAGCACACTATGGCTGATGTGTGGAGCCAGCAGCACACTATGGCTGATGTGTGGGGCCAGCAACACACTATGGCTGATGTGTGGGCCCAGCAGCACACTATGGCTGATGTGTGGGCCCAGCAGCACACTATGGCTGATGTGTGGGGCCAGCAGCACACTATGGCTGATGTGTGGAGCCAGCAGCACACTATGGCTGATGTGTGGGGCCAGCAGCACACTATGGCTGATGTGTGGGGCCAGCAGCACACTATGGCTGATGTGTGGAGCCAGCAGCACACTATGGCTGATGTGTGGGGCCAGCAGCACACTATGGCTGATGTGTGGGGCCAGCAGCACACTATGGCTGATGTGTGGGGCCAGCAGCACACTATGGCTGATGTGTGGGGCCAGCAGCACACTATGGCTGATGTGTGGGGCCAGCAGCACACTATGGCTGATGTGTGGGGCCAGCAGCACACTATGGCTGATGTGTGGGCCAGCAGCACACTATGGCTGATGTGTGGGGCCAGCAGCACACTATGGCTGATGTGTGGAGCCAGCAGCACACTATGGCTGATGTGTGGGGCCAGCAGCACACTATGGCTGATGTGTGGGCCCAGCAGCACACTATGGCTGATGTGTGGGGCCAGCAGCACACTATGGCTGATGTGTGGGGCCAGCAGCACACTATGGCTGATGTGTGGGGCCAGCAGCACACTATGGCTGATGTGTGGGGCCAGCAGCACACTATGGCTGATGTGTGGGGCCAGCAGCACACTATGGCTGATGTGTGGGGCCAGCAGCACACTATGGCTGATGTGTGGGGCCAGCAGCACACTATGGCTGATGTGTGGGGCCAGCAGCACACTATGGCTGATGTGTGGGGCCAGCAGCACACTATGGCTGATGTGTGGGGCCAGCAGCACACTATGGCTGATGTGTGGGGCCAGCAGCACACTATGGCTGATGTGTGGGGCCAGCAGCACACTATGGCTGATGTGTGGGGCCAGCAGCACACTATGGCTGATGTGTGGGGCCAGCAGCACACTATGGCTGATGTGTGGGGCCAGCAGCACACTATGGCTGATGTGTGGGGCCAGCAGCACACTATGGCTGATGTGTGGGGCCAGCAGCACACTATGGCTGATGTGTGGGGCCAGCAGCACACTATGGCTGATGTGTGGAGCCAGCAGCACACTATGGCTGATGTGTGGGGCCAGCAGCACACTATGGCTGATGTGTGGGGCCAGCAGCACACTATGGCTGATGTGTGGGGCCAGCAGCACACTATGGCTGATGTGTGGGGCCAGCAGCACACTATGGCTGATGTGTGGGCCAGCAGCACACTATGGCTGATGTGTGGGGCCAGCAGCACACTATGGCTGATGTGTGGGGCCAGCAGCACACTATGGCTGATGTGTGGGGCCAGCAGCACACTATGGCTGATGTGTGGGCCAGCAGCACACTATGGCTGATGTGTGGGGCCAGCAGCACACTATGGCTGATGTGTGGGGCCAGCAGCACACTATGGCTGATGTGTGGGCCAGCAGCACACTATGGCTGATGTGTGGGGCCAGCAGCACACTATGGCTGATGTGTGGGGCCAGCAGCACACTATGGCTGATGTGTGGGGCCAGCAGCACACTCTGGGCTGATGTGTGGGGCCAGCAGCACACTATGGCTGATGTGTGGGGCCAGCAGCACACTATGGCTGATGTGTGGGGCCAGCAGCACACTATGGCTGATGTGTGGGGCCAGCAGCACACTATGGCTGGATGTGTGGGGCCAGCAGCACACTATGGCTGATGTTGGGGCCAGCATCACACTATGCTGATGTGTGGGCCAGCAGCACACTGGCTGATGTGTGGGGCCAGCAGCCACACTATGCGATGTGTGGGCCAGCAGCACACTATGGCTGATGTGTGGGCCCAGCAGCACACTATGGCTGATGTGTGGGGCCAGCAGCACACTATGGCTGTGGCTGATGTGTGGGGCCAGCAGCACACTATGGCTGATGTGTGGGGCCAGCAGCACACTATGGCTGATGTGTGGGGCCAGCAGCACACTATGGCTGATGTGTGGGGCCAGCAGCACACTATGGCTGATGTGTGGGGCCAGCAGCACACTATGGCTGATGTGTGGGCCCAGCAGCACACTATGGCTGATGTGTGGGGCCAGCAGCACACTATGGCTGATGTGTGGGGCCAGCAGCACACTATGGCTGATGTGTGGGGCCAGCAGCACACTATGGCTGATGTGTGGGGCCAGCAGCACACTATGGCTGATGTGTGGGGCCAGCAGCACACTATGGCTGATGTGTGGGGCCAGCAGCACACTATGGCTGATGTGTGGGGCCAGCAGCACACTATGGCTGATGTGTGGGGCCAGCAGCACACTATGGCTGATGTGTGGGGCCAGCAGCACACTATGGCTGATGTGTGGGGCCAGCAGCACACTATGGCTGATGTGTGGGGCCAGCAGCACACTATGGCTGATGTGTGGGGCCAGCAGCACACTATGGCTGATGTGTGGGGCCAGCAGCACACTATGGCTGATGTGTGGGGCCAGCAGCACACTATGGCTGATGTGTGGGGCCAGCAGCACACTATGGCTGATGTGTGGGGCCAGCAGCACACTATGGCTGATGTGTGGGCCAGCAGCACACTATGGCTGATGTGTGGGGCCAGCAGCACACTATGGCTGATGTGTGGGGCCAGCAGCACACTATGGCTGATGTGTGGGGCCAGCAGCACACTATGGCTGATGTGTGGGGCCAGCAGCACGCTATGGCTGATGTGTGGGGCCAGCAGCACGCTATGGCTGATGTGTGGGGCCAGCAGCACGCTATGGCTGATGTGTGGGGCCAGCAGCACACTATGGCTGATGTGTGGGGCCAGCAGCACACTATGGCTGATGTGTGGAGCCAGCAGCACACTATGGCTGATGTGTGGAGCCAGCAGCACACTATGGCTGATGTGTGGGGCCAGCAGCACACTATGGCTGATGTGTGGAGCCAGCAGCACACTATGGCTGATGTGTGGGCCCAGCAGCACACTATGGCTGATGTGTGGAGCCAGCAGCACACTATGGCTGATGTGTGGACCCAGCAGCACACTATGGCTGATGTGTGGGCCCAGCAGCACACTATGGCTGATGTGTGGAGCCAGCAGCACACTATGGCTGATGTGTGGGCCCAGCAGCACACTATGGCTGATGTGGAATCACACCGGCTGCTTTGACTTCCCATGAAATTTACTGGCATCAAGTTTAGACTGGGTTGACCTGGAGCCCTGCTCACAGAAAACAATCACTGCCTGGAAGGAATAATGCGAGCCACTGTGCTGCAGTGAGTAGCTTGAAGACACTACATAATCAATTTATTTTTGTGACTTTTTAAAAAAAAACTTTTTTGGGAAATTGTGGTGGTTTCTCCTTAACTTCCACATCTGCAGAAGAAATTGACATGCTACATGGCTAGCTTGTATAATTGTTTAAATTGTCCAGGGAAGTGGCTCATGGTGAGCATTCAGGTTACAGTTTACAACTGGCAAGGATGTTGAATGTGGCGTACA
The DNA here is from genome assembly GCA_963921405.1 of Cepaea hortensis. NCBI lineage: Eukaryota > Metazoa > Mollusca > Gastropoda > Stylommatophora > Helicidae > Cepaea > Cepaea hortensis. The sequence continues at coordinate 4,086,127 of OY992894.1, read as the reverse complement.
AGAGCCCAGACAGCTTGTTTCACAGCACTAGATTATAAACTGTGTGGTTTTTTTTTTAACATTCACTCACATTGAATTGCAGCTTAGTCCACACTGGACAGATTTTTGCGTGTGGGCCAGCTTTCCCTATAACTAGTATCCTCTGCCATCAGATAAATCCACTCCGCTTCTGAGGTACTTGTAACTTACATCCCCAAGTCAGGGGTGAGAAGTCTGCTTTTAAGTCCAACTGACTGGTGTAGGAAGAGAACCCTACCTAGTGCTCACAACCTGTTGGCCACATGACTTCTGTCAACTGTTATTTGTTTTTATTACGATATCAGTACCACAGCTGGTGTGCCAGGAGAGATTCTTCAGACTAGCATGTTTGTTAAACACCCCAGCCTTACTGAGGATCAAACATATGTCCTGTGATATGTCAGGCAGACATTATCACCCCTCGGCCACATGATCCTTGTCAATGTTATTACTGAGCAAGAGAAGAAAAACACAGGGTAGCTGTCTTAGCTATATACTGTTCTGTGCCTGAGCCTACCACAGCCGGTTATTACACATCTCACATTTGTTGTGACAGCTGCAGGAAGGCATATGACTTTCAACTAGGTAATACATGAATACCATAAGGGTTGCCTCTGTGGATCCGGGTGGATCTGTCTACAGACCCATGTGTGACAGTCCCGGGTTGGGTTGGTAGTCATGTCTACAGGGTGGGAGAAACTCCACATCCATGGAAGCTTGGAGAAGGGCTGGGGCCAAACACAAGGACTCAGATGTTATACAAGTCTTGACTTTACTGGAGCAACAACATGAAGTAGTCGCTGATGGAACAAGGACTAGACTTTACTGGAGCAACAACATGAAGCAGTCGCTGATGGAACAAGGACTAGACTTTACTGGAGCAACAACATGAAGCAGTCAATGATGGAACAAGGACTAGACTTTACTGGAGCAACAACATGAAGCAGTCGCTGATGGAACAAGGACTAGACTTTACTGGAGCAACAACATGAAGCAGTCGCTGATGGAACAAGGACTAGACTTTACTGGAGCAACAACATGAAGCAGTCGCTGATGGAACAAGGACTAGACTTTACTGGAGCAACAACATGAAGCAGTCGCTGATGGAACAAGGACTAGACTTTACTGGAGCAACAACATGAAGCAGTCACTGATGGAACAAGGACTGGACTTTACTGGAGCAACAACATGAAGCAATCGCTGATGGAACAAGGACTAGACTTTACTGGAGCAACAACATGAAGCAGTCCCTGATGGAACAAGGACTGGACTTTACTGGAGCAACAACATGAAGCAATCGCTGATGGAACAAGGACTAGACTTTACTGGAGCAACAACATGAAGCAGTCGCTGATGGAACAAGGACTAGACTTTACTGGAGCAACAACATGAAGCAGTCACTGATGGAACAAGGACTGGACTTTACTGGAGCAACAACATGAAGCAGTCGCTGATGGAACAAGGACTAGACTTTACTGGAGCAACAACATGAAGCAGTCGCTGATGGAACAAGGACTAGACTTTACTGGAGCAACAACATGAAGCAGTCGCTGATGGAACAAGGACTGGACTTTACTGGAGCTGTGAGATCAAACACTCACTGAGAGATCAAGAATTAGACTTTACTGGAGCTGTGAGATTAAACAGTCACTGAGGGATCAAGGACTAGACTTACAACTAGCTATAAATAAATCCACAGGCAGGGTTCTCTGAAGAGCTCTCTAGCATGACATGGTCACCTGAAGACTGGGGAGTGCTGACTGAGTCCAGATATTTTACAGATATTTTACAGTTAACATTAGCAGATGTCCTGTTCCTTCTGTACAAAACAAGCCCAGTCAGCTGTCTCAAGTGTTGTTCGTCTTAGATTGCGGTTTGGATGTGGGTACACTTTTGTTGTTCTTAATTTGGTGTATGGCAGTGGCTACACTTTTGTTGTTCTTAATTTGGTGTATGGCAGTGGCTACACTTTTGTTTTATCATAGATTGCTGTTTGGCAGTGGCTACACTTTTGTTGTTCTTAATTTGCTGTTTGGCAGTGGTTATTCACTTTTGTTTTTCTTAGATTGCCGTTTGGCTGTGGCTACACTTTTGTTGTTTTTCTTAGGGATCTCCATGGTACAGTTGGCACGCCACCTAATTAGAACAAAATAAACAACTTCAAGAAGGAGATGAACAGTGTTGTTTAGCACTGTAATGAGAAGAGAGACCTCGGAGAACATGGTGATGGCTGGGCTGATCAGAGGTAGCAGAAGCACACGCAGATTGAGTCGAATGATGCTGGATGGACCGGGGCGGTGGCCGGGAAGAATGTCTGCAGTGGAATTGATCCAGAACACCAGGGACCGAGATCTGTGGAGAGATGTTAGCTCCCACGCCAGCTGGCAGGGCAGATGATGATGAATGATGAGCCCAGTACTAATTGAATGACTTATTCTCAAACTGGTTCCCTTAGCTATAGAATTCACTCACAGAGGTTGACATACTGTGGATGTTGACATACTGTGACTGTTGACATAATGTGACTGTTGATTTACTGTGACTGTTGATATAATGTGACTATAGACATACTGTGGCTGTTGACATAATGTGACTGTTGACATTTGTGACTGTTGACATACTGAGACTGTTGACATACTGTGGCTGTATCTTGGGTACATCTCTGTGTTTGCAGGCCTACATGAACGGGACACCATGTTCAACTTTATGCAGATTGACTTGCAGACATACCTTGGTACGTGGGGTGTGTGTATGTGTGTGTGTGTGTGTGTGTGTTGTGTGTGCAGACATTCCTTGGTACGTGGGGTCTTGTTGTAGCTTCACCAGAGACAGGCTGTTGTTGTCATCTTGTGTCGTGGTTTATGTTCAACTTTATGCAGACTGACTTGCAGACATACCTTGATATGTGGGGTCTTGTAGCTTCACCAGGGACAGGCTGTTGTTGTCATCTTGTGTTGTGGTTTATGTTCAACTTTATGCAGATTGACCTGCAGACATACCTTGGTAAGTGGGGTGTGTGTGTGCTTGTGACATTTCTTGTTGTAGCTTCACTACAGACAGGCTGTTCTTGTCATCTTGCATTGTCTGTGTAGGTCAGCATGGCCGAATGGATAAGAACGTGTGTTCTTAAACATCCGGTGTGCTGATGCCGAGTTAAGGGGTTCAACCCCTACACCGGACAGTTGGACTAAAATGTTGACCTGTCATCCTTGACTTGGAGATGTTAATTACAAGTACCTCTGAAGTTGGAGTTGGTTCGCCTGATGGCGAGGGACACTGTTAATATGGAAAGCTAATCCACATACAACATTCAGTCCAGCACGACTAGAAGTAGTTGTGTGTCGACTACGCTTGGGTTCAAAGTGAGTGAGTGCAAAACACAAACAAACAAACAAACAAACGTGTGTGTGTGCACATGCATGTGTCTGTCTGTCTGTCTGTCTGTCTGTCTGTCTGTCTGTCTCTCTCTCTCTCTCTCTCTCTCTCTCTCTCTCTCTCTCTCTTCTCTCTCTCTCTCTCTCTCTCTCTCTCTCTCTCTCTCTCTCTCTCTCTCTCTCTCTCTCTCTCTCTCTCTCTCTCTCTCTCTCTCTCTCTCTCTCTCTCTCTTCTCTCTCTCTCTCTCTCTCTCTCTCATACATACATTTCTTATTGTTGGCTCACTGCAGTCAGTATTGTTATAATCTTGTATTGTGCTTGGGTCATGTTCACATTCACGCAGGTGTCCTGCTGACATACCTTGGTATGTGGGTGTGTGTGTGCATGCCTCACTCTCTCTCTCCCTCTCTCTCTCTCTCTCTGCCATAGTTGGTTCACAACAGATAGTGTGTTGTTGTCATCTTGTACTGTGGTGAGTTTATGTTCAGATTCTTGCAGATTGCATGTGTTCCCTACAGATAGGCCGAGGAGTGAGTTCCCTTGAGCAAGATGGCGGGACATTTTTTCGTCCCGTAAAATGGAACGTGTTTTCCGAAATGTGTATGGATTAAGTGTGTTTTTTGTGTTTTAATGGAGTTCGGACCGTGCAACGGAGTTCGTGCACGCGCGCCCGGACTCCCTTCGGCGTATCATCGGCGCCCGGTGGCGATAGTTAAGCCTAACATGACGACCGACAAGAACACGGCGTGGCAAGAGGGCGGGCACACGCAGAAGGCGGTTAAAATGTGACAGATTGGGCATCGGACACGTTCGAGTACTGTACTGGAACTGTGCATCATTTAGTCAACGCCGACCCATTCTTGAAAAACTACTGTACGGAAACGATATTGTAGTCTTACAAGAAACACAGCTCGGCGGCGGAACAGTCAATGTCGCGGGATATCAGGGATTCTTTAACAGTCGGCACCTCGGACAGGCAATTCTGGTCCGCGACAACATACTAGTGTCTGAGATCGATATGTCTTCCTGGAACAGTGATGCCCTGCAAGTGCAGGCATTAAGAATAATGACACCAGTGCAGCTTGTAATCGTCAATGTTTATGCGCGAAATGGGAAGGTCGACGTGCGACAATGGCAGAGTTTGTTCGATATGGATGAAAGGCATATCATCTACTGTGGGGACTTCAATGCCAGAGGCAGTCAATGGGGGAATTGCATCACCAATAGACAAGGAGAAGATCTGGAGGACGCCCTGGCATCTGCTGCCCTAATCTGTCTGAATGATGGGAAGGTCACCAGAATAGCCACTCGACCAGGTGACTCTGACAGCGTCATTGACTTGGCTCTGGTGTCACCCACCATCGCACCAAGGTGCCGGTGGGGCACACTGGGATACCACGATAGTGACCACTACCCTTGTGTCATCCTGATCGAGAAAGACGGGGCCATGAGTCAAAGAAGCAAGACAAATGCCTTCCCGTACGACAACACTGGTCAAGACGCCATAAGCAAGATCAGAAGAAGAAAACTAACTTCCTCCCGCAGGAGACAAGAAAGATGGTTGCAGCCACCATGGTGGAATGGAGAGGTCGAGAAGGCATGGCTGGGAAAGAGGCAGGCTGTCAAAGACTGGCAAAAGGCCAGAAAGGCTAACATGCCACAGGTTGAGTTGGCGAACATGAAGACTGAGGTCGATAGGACGACGACTTTATTCAAATCCTGCGCCAAACATGCCAAGGCCGAGAAATGGGACGAGTTCTGCAGGAAGGTGTGCTACGAGCGATCTCTTACGACATTCTGGCGCCTCCACAAGAGCATGAACGGTGCTGCACAACGTAGGGGTACTCCAGACTTTCAAGGCACAGACCTGGCATGGAAAAAGTCGGATGCGGATAAAGGTAAGGCCCTTCTTGCACGCTACATAGAACAGACTGACCAGAAAGACGAGCCCGCCAGACAGAGGACCACAACGACACTCTCTCAGTTGTGCGAGGGGGTCGGGACAGACAAAGAATGGACAATCACAGCTGAGATAGTGCGTGCGATACTCAAGAAATCACCTAACACCGCCCCAGGCCCAGACGGCATCCGATATGGTGACCTACTGGTGATATCAGATGATGACATGGAAGAACTGGCCAGAGAATTCAACACCAGTATCCAGAGGGGTCAGGTCAAAGAAGAATGGCTACACAGCTACTTGCTGCCGCTGCCAAAACCGAACAAAGACCATTCCAAGATAAGCGGCTACAGAATCATTACGATGCAGAATACTGTTGGCAAGCTACTGGAGAAAATTGTAGCACACAGACTTGCTTGTGACTTGGAACAGCTCGGCTGCTTCCCGCCCACACTTGGAGGATACAGACGCAACAAAGAGTCATGGCTGAATGTGGCGGTCTTTGCTCAAGATGTTTACGAAGGATTTCAGGTCAGAGAAGAGACATGTGCGGCCGCCATAGACTTAGAGGACGCATATAACAGAGTATCTTTCGAGCACTTGATGCAAACCCTCCTCAGGCTGAAAGTGCACCCTCACCTTGTACGATGGATAGCTGCAGTTTTGCTCCAAAGGAAGGTGGTGTTAAGATGCGGGAGTTGGTCTTCTGAGCCGATAACGATATGTCCAGGATTGCTGCAGGGTTCACCACTGTCACCAGTACTATTCGTGTATACGGTGCCGATCACTGAACAACAGTTGGATGGGAGGGGTAGGACTCTGTCATTCGTTGACGACATCCTCGTGTATCGACAGGGTCGAGATAGACAGGCGGTTGCCAATGATATGCAGGGCGAACTAGATCGAATTTCCTCATGGTGTGCTGATGCCGATGCCCTTGTCAACCCTGCAAAGGCAACGGTTACATGGTTCTCACTAAACAACCATATTGTGAAAACAGACCTGCCGGCAGTAAGAATGGATGGGAGCAGCTTGAGTAGAACCCAGTCAATGACATATCTTGGCGTGAGGCTTGATCGTAGCCTGTCCTTCAGAGATCATGTCGATTACGTCATAACGAAGGCTCGAAAAGGTTTGTCAGCAATGAGAGTCATGGCGACTGCCAATATCGAGCAAAGACTGCTAATACTTCTGTTCCAAGGACTTGTGCTTTCACGCATCGAGTATGCCCTGGCCATCCTCACTGTCAGCCCTACACAGATTGGAAGACTTGAAAAGGTACAAAACGAAGCCATGCGCATCATTTTGGGCTGCACGAGAGACACCAGCTGACACCTCCTTGACTTCCCGACAATGGAACACAGGATCAAGATCTGGAGAGCTCGTGCATACTTAAAAATAAGTGCAGATGAGCAGCACCCTCTGCATGACGCTATATTCAGAGAAAAGGGTGACAGGCTAAAGAGGGGCAAATCATGGATGGGTCGGGCGGAAGATGTCGTCAGACAGGTCTGCAGTCTTACCAGTATCAACCCCGGCAAGGAATGGGTGCCGGTGCCTCCAGCTTTTAAGTGCACTTTCTCCTGCATTATCACACTCGATAGACGGTGCAGAGAGCAGAACCCTGCCGCTGTCAATGCAGAGGTTAACGCGCTCATCTATGAACACTCAGATAGCCCCGAAGTGCTCATCTATACAGATGGATCTGTTGTAAAGCAGCAGAGAAGTGCGTGGGCATTTACAGCCCGTTCGGCGGGCCGAACCGTTCAAGAATCCAGTGGTGCCCACTCTATGACCACGAGCAGCATGACGATGGAGGTGATGGCAGTTACACAGCATTATACCAACGTGTGTGTACTAAGTGATTCAATGAGCATGATTCAGAAGGTCGAAGCTGGATCTGTACGTAGACAGTGGACTGAATCGCTGCGGAAGTCTGTTGTCCGTAAAGTCACCTTAATCTTCGTCCCGGGACATGCGGGAGTCGAGGGAAATGAACGAGTTGACAAACTGGCTGGCTCTGCACCCCCTGTAGATGGCCAGCCCATGGATCGTGCAGATGTTATTAACGTCCTTCAAGATATGGCGAGAACAGAGGACTTTGACGTCAGTGAATCCACATCGCTGTCCAGGATGAAAGACCTGGGAGTAAGAATCGGCACAGCCAGACGCGAGAGGTACATCGGGAAAACAAAGCGTCTCGTCAATCAACACAGAACTGGCACTATTAGCCACCGGACGCTGATGAATATGCTGGGGGAGGATCTGAGCACCTATGGACATGTCCGGAGTGCAGCGAAGATACCCCAACTGATAACTGATAACGGAACTGATAACTGAACTCCCTACAGATAGGCTGTTTGTGTGCATACCCATCTGCTTGCATCTTTCTGTCTGATTCTCTCTGCATCTGTCTGTCTGTCTGTCTGTCTGTCTGTCTGTCTGTCTGTCTGTCTCTGTCTCTCTCTCTCTCTCTCTCTCTCTCTCTCTCTCTCTCTCTCTCTCTCTCATTTCTTATGTTAGGTTGACTACAGAAAAGTGTGATTGTCCCTAGTGCAGTGAGAGTAATCCTGTGACAATAGATGAGTGAAGTGTTGAGCCTGAGAGTGTGACAATAGATGAGAAGTGTTGAGCCTGAGAGTGTGACAATAGATGAGAAGTGTTGAGCCTGAGAGTGTGACAATAGATGAGAAGTGTTGAGCCTGAGAGTGTGGCAATAGATGAGAAGTGTTGAGCCTGAGAGTGTGACAATAGATGAGAAGTGTTGAGCCTGAGAGTGTGACAATAGATGAGAAGTGTTGAGCCTGAGAGTGTGGCAATAGATGAGTGAAGTGTTGAGCCTGAGAGTGTGACAATAGATGAGTGAAGTGTTGAGCCTGAGAGTGTGACAATAGATGAGTGAAGTGTTGAGCCTGAGAGTGTGACAATAGATGAGTGAAGTGTTGAGCCTGAGAGTGTGACAATAGATGAGTGAAGTGTTGAGCCTGAGAGTGTGACCATGTCTCATGTCTCTAGTGCAGTGAGAGTAATCCTGTGACAATAGATGAGAAGTGTTGAGCCTGAGAGTGTGGCAATAGATGAGTGAAGTGTTGAGCCTGAGAGTGTGACAATAGATGAGTGAAGTGTTGAGCCTGAGAGTGTGACAATAGATGAGTGAAGTGTTGAGCCTGAGAGTGTGACAATAGATGAGTGAAGTGTTGAGCCTGAGAGTGTGACAATAGATGAGTGAAGTGTTGAGCCTGAGAGTGTGACAATAGATGAGTGAAGTGTTGAGCCTGAGAGTGTGACAATAGATGAGTGAAGTGTTGAGCCTGAGAGTGTGACAATAGATGAGTGAAGTGTTGAGCCTGAGAGTGTGACCATGTCTCATGTCTCTAGTGCAGTGAGAGTAATCCTGTGACAATAGATGAGAAGTGTTGAGCCTGAGAGTGTGGCAATAGATGAGTGAAGTGTTGAGCCTGAGAGTGTGACAATAGATGAGTGAAGTGTTGAGCCTGAGAGTGTGACAATAGATGAGTGAAGTGTTGAGCCTGAGAGTGTGACAATAGATGAGTGAAGTGTTGAGCCTGAGAGTGTGACAATAGATGAGTGAAGTGTTGAGCCTGAGAGTGTGACAATAGATGAGTGAAGTGTTGAGCCTGAGAGTGTGACAATAGATGAGTGAAGTGTTGAGCCTGAGAGTGTGACAATAGATGAGTGAAGTGTTGAGCCTGAGAGTGTGACAATAGATGAGTGAAGTGTTGAGCCTGAGAGTGTGACAATAGATGAGTGAAGTGTTGAGCCTGAGAGTGTGACAATAGATGAGTGAAGTGTTGAGCCTGAGAGTGTGACAATAGATGAGTGAAGTGTTGAGCCTGAGAGTGTGACAATAGATGAGTGAAGTGTTGAGCCTGAGAGTGTGACAATAGATGAGTGAAGTGTTGAGCCTGAGAGTGTGACAATAGATGAGTGAAGTGTTGAGCCTGAGAGTGTGACAATAGATGAGTGAAGTGTTGAGCCTGAGACTGTGACAATAGATGAGTGAAGTGTTGAGCCTGAGAGTGTGACAATAGATGAGTGAAGTGTTGAGCCTGAGAGTGTGACAATAGATGAGTGAAGTGTTGAGCCTGAGAGTGTGACAATAGATGAGTGAAGTGTTGAGCCTGAGAGTGTGACAATAGATGAGTGAAGTGTTGAGCCTGAGAGTGTGACAATAGATGAGTGAAGTGTTGAGCCTGAGAGTGTGACAATAGATGAGTGAAGTGTTGAGCCTGAGAGTGTGACAATAGATGAGTGAAGTGTTGAGCCTGAGAGTGTGACATTAGATGAGAGAAGTGTTGAGCCTGAGAGTGTGACAATAGATGAGTGAAGTGTTGAGCCTGAGAGTGTGACAATAGATGAGTGAAGTGTTGAGCCTGAGAGTGTGACAATAGATGAGTGAAGTGTTGAGCCTGAGAGTGTGACATTAGATGAGTGAAGTGTTGAGCCTGAGAGTGTGACATTAGATGAGTGAAGTGTTGAGCCTGAGAGTGTGACAATAGATGAGTGAAGTGTTGAGCCTGAGAGTGTGACAATAGATGAGTGAAGTGTTGAGCCTGAGAGTGTGACAATAGATGAGTGAAGTGTTGAGCCTGAGAGTGTGACATTAGATGAGTGAAGTGTTGAGCCTGAGAGTGTGACAATAGATGAGTGAAGTGTTGAGCCTGAGAGTGTGACAATAGATGAGTGAAGTGTTGAGCCTGAGAGTGTGACAATAGATGAGTGAAGTGTTGAGCCTGAGAGTGTGACATTAGATGAGTGAAGTGTTGAGCCTGAGAGTGTGACAATAGATGAGTGAAGTGTTGAGCCTGAGAGTGTGACAATAGATGAGTGAAGTGTTGAGCCTGAGAGTGTGACAATAGATGAGTGAAGTGTTGAGCCTGAGAGTGTGACAATAGATGAGTGAAGTGTTGAGCCTGAGAGTGTGACCATGTCTCATGTCTCTAGTGCAGTGAGAGTAATCCTGTGACAATAGATGAGTGAAGTGTTGAGCCTGAGAGTGTGACAATAGATGAGTGAAGTGTTGAGCCTGAGAGTGTGACCATGTCTCATGTCTCTAGTGCAGTGAGAGTAATCCTGTGACAATAGATGAGTGAAGTGTTGAGCCTGAGAGTGTGACCATGTCTCATGTCCAGGTCACACCAGCAGCATCAGATCCCTGTACACCATGGACACGGAGAACTGTTTCATGTCTGCCTGCAAGGACAAGACTGTCCGACTGTGGTCTATCAACAGTAGTGGTGACGGCATGAACAAGTATGTCTGTCTCTCTGTCTGTCATATCTGTCTGTCTGTCATATCTGTCTGCCTGCAAGGACAAGACTGTCCGACTGTGGTCTATCAACAGTAGTGGTGACGGCATGAACAAGTATGTCTGTCTCTCTGTCTGTCATATCTGTCTGTCTGTCATATCTGTCTGCCTGCAAGGACAAGACTGTCCGACTGTGGTCTATCAACAGTAGTGGTGACGGCATGAACAAGTATGTCTGTCTCTCTGTCTGTCATATCTGTCTGTCTGTCATATCTGTCTGCCTGCAAGGACAAGACTGTCCGACTGTGGTCTATCAACAGTAGTGGTGACGGCATGAACAAGTATGTCTGTCTCTCTGTCTGTCATATCTGTCTGTCTGTCATATCTGTCTGCCTGCAAGGACAAGACTGTCCGACTGTGGTCTATCAACAGTAGTGGTGACGGCATGAACAAGTATGTCTGTCTCTCTGTCTGTCATATCTGTCTGTCTGTCATATCTGTCTGCCTGCAAGGACAAGACTGTCCGACTGTGGTCTATCAACAGTAGTGGTGACGGCATGAACAAGTATGTCTGTCTCTCTGTCTGTCATATCTGTCTGTCTGTCATATCTGTCTGCCTGCAAGGACAAGACTGTCAGACTGTGGTCCATCAACAGTAGTGGTGACGGCATGAACAAGTATGTCTGTCTCTCTGTCTGTCATATCTGTCTGTCTGACATATCTGTCTGTCTGTCATATCTGTCTGTCTGTCATATCTGTCTGTCTGTCATATCTGTCTGTCTGTCATATCTGTCTGTCTGTCATATCTGTCTGTCTGTCATATCTGTCTGTCTGTCATATCTGTCTGTCTGTCATATCTGTCTGTCTGTCATATCTGTCTGTCTGTCATATCTGTCTGTCTGTCATATCTGTCTGCCTGCAAGGACAAGACTGTCAGACTGTGGTCTATCAACAGTAGTGGTGACGGCATGAACAAGTATGTCTGTCTCTCTGTCTGTCATATCTGTCTGTCTGACATATCTGTCTGCCTGCAAGGACAAGACTGTCCAACTGTGGTCTATGAACAGTAGTGGTGATGGCATGAACAAGTATGTCTGTCTCTCTGTCTGTCATATTTGTCTGTTACATATATATCTGTCTGTCATATATGTCTGTCTGTCATATCTGTCTTTTACATGTCTGTATGTCAATAACATCTGCCTGTCTGTTATATCTGTCTGTCTGTTATGTCTGTCTGTCTGTCTGTTATATCTTTCTGTCTGGTTGTCTGTCATAGAGGTTTAGGGATGTGTGTTTTGCTGGGTGGTTGGAGGTGTGTGGGTGGAGGAGAATATGTTGGTGGGTAATGGGACGGTTGGAGGATATGTGAGTGGGTGTGAAGATATGTGTGGGTGGGGGATATATGTATGCTTGGGGTGTGGGTGAATGGGATGTAGTTGGTGGGAGGTGTGTGGGGATGTGGTGGATGGGTGGGGGAATGTATGTGTGCCTGGGGTGTGTGTGTGAGTGGTTGGGTGGAGGATGTGTGGGTGAATGGGGGATGTGTGGGTGGGTGGTGGATGTGTCTCATAACATGGTAATATGCATTGTTTATGTTTACAAAATTAATTTGACAATGTTTTTTCCTATGCACTATTGATGAACGAAAGATGAGTGATTGGAAGGGCCGACAAGACAAGACACCTACTTGTAAGACAAGCCTCTGTGCCCAATTTGTTACCCTTTGAAAATAAAGTCTGTTCGTTCGTTCGTTCATATCTGTCGGTCTGTTAATCTGTCTGTTATATCTGTCTGTCTGTTATATCTGTCTGTCTGTTATATCTGTCTGTCTGTTATATTTGTCTGTCTGTTATATCTGACTGTCTGTTATATCTGTATGTCTATTATATCTGTCTGTTTGTTATATCTGTCTGTCTGTTATATATGTCTGTCTGTCTGTCTATTATATCTGTCTGTCTGTTATATCTGTCTGTCTGTTATATCTGTCTGTCTGTTATATGTGACTTTCTGTCATATCTGTCTGTCTGTTATATCTTCTCTGTTTGTTATATCTGTCTGTCTGTTATGTCTGACTTTCTGTCACATCTGTCTGTTAAATCTGACTTTTTGTCATGTCTGTCTGTCACATCTGTCTGTCTGTCTGTCACATATGTATCACTTATATCTGTCTGCTGTCCATCATATCTCTATGTTCATTATGTCTATCTGTGTGCCTATCATATGTCTGTGTTATATCTTTCTGTTTGCCTGTCTGAACTGTTTGCACAGACTGACTGTAGGATTATACAACAGGAATTGATTAAATAGAATGTTTAGTCTCTCTCTCTCTCTCTCTCTCTCTCTCTCTCTCTCTCTCTCTCTCTCTCTCTCTCTCTCTCTCTCCCTCCCTCCCTCCCTCCCTCCCTCCCTCCCTCTCTCTCTCTCTCTCTCTCTCTCTCTCTCTCTCTCTCTCTCTCTCTCTCTCTCTCTCTTTTTTTTTTTTCTGTCTAATTTTTTTTTTCATTCTCTCCTTCTATCTTAATTACAGATTTCCAGCTTGTACCATCTGTTGTCATTCTATGTTCTTCCCTACTAAACTGTCTCTGTGTTTGTATCTGCCCCTGTAAATGTATTGTATTCTCAACACGTTTGAAGAGCATTCACAGAAATAGAAGACATGTTACTGGAGCAAGCCAGCTAAGACAATCTGTAATACTTGATTGCAAACTGTTGCTTTATTGCCCTTACTGATCATTAGATGCATCGTCTTCTTTGTATATAAATATAAATATAAAATATAAAATATAAAAATAATTTATTATTTATTGCATCAGCCTCGTTGATCGTTGATGCCATATGTTAGAGTGTTGTATCAGCCTCATTGATCATAGATGCCGTATGTAAAAGTGTTGTATCACCCAAACCGATCATCAGTGCCATATTAAGAGTGTTGTATCAACTATACTGATATTGATGCCATATGTAAGAGTGTTGTATCACCCTCACTGATCATTGATGCCATATGTAAGAGTTTTGTATCACCCTCACTGATCATTGATGCCATATGTAAGAGTGTTGTATCACCCACACTGATCATTGATGCCATATGTAAGAGTTTTGTATCACCCACACTGATCATTGATGCCATATGTAAGAGTGTTGTATCACCCTCACTGATCATTGATGCCATATGTAAGAGTTTTGTATCACCCTCACTGATCATTGATGCCATATGTAAGAGTTTTGTATCTCCCTCACTGATCATTGATGCCATATGTAAGAGTTTTGTATCTCCCTCACTGATCATTGATGCCATATGTAAGAGTGTTGTATCACCCTCACTGATCATTGATGCCATATGTAAGAGTGTTGTATCACCCTCACTGATCATTGATGCCATATGTAAGAGTTTTGTATCACCCTCACTGATCATTGATGCCATATGTAAGAGTTTTGTATCTCCCTCACTGATCATTGATGCCATATGTAAGAGTGTTGTATCACCCTCACTGATCATTGATGCCATATGTAAGAGTGTTGTATCACCCTCACTGATCATTGATGCCATATGTAAGAGTTTTGTATCACCCTCACTGATCATTGATGCCATAAGTAAGAGTGTTGTATCACCCTCACTGATCATTGATGCCATATGTAAGAGTTTTGTATCACCCTCACTGATCATTGATGCCATATGTAAGAGTGTTGTATCACCCTCACTGATCATTGATGCCATATGTAAGAGTGTTGTATCACCCTCACTGATCATTGATGCCATATGTAAGAGTGTTGTATCACCCTCACTGATCATTGATGCCATATGTAAGAGTTTTGTATCTCCCTCACTGATCATTGATGCCATATGTAAGAGTTTTGTATCTCCCTCACTGATCATTGATGCCATATGTAAGAGTTTTGTATCACCCTCACTGATCATTGATGCCATATGTAAGAGTTTTGTATCTCCCTCACTGATCATTGATGCCATATGTAAGAGTGTTGTATCACCCTCACTGATCATTGATGTCATATGTAAGAGTGTTGTATCACCCTCACTGATCATTGATGCCATATGTAAGAGTTTTGTATCACCCTCACTGATCATTGATGCTATATGTAAGAGTGTTGTATCTCCCTCACTGATCATTGATGCCATATGTAAGAGTTTTGTATCACCCTCACTGATCATTGATGCCATATGTAAGAGTTTTGTATCTCCCTCACTGATCATTGATGCCATATGTAAGAGTATTGTATCACCCTCACTGATCATTGATGCCATATGTAAGAGTTTTGTATCACCCTCACTGATCATTGATGCCATATGTAAGAGTTTTGTATCTCCCTCACTGATCATTGATGCCATATGTAAGAGTTTTGTATCACCCTCACTGATCATTGATGCCATATGTAAGAGTTTTGTATCACCCTCACTGATCATTGATGCCATATGTAAGAGTTTTGTATCACCCTCACTGATCATTGATGCCATATGTAAGAGTTTTGTATCACCCTCACTGATCATTGATGCCATATGTAAGAGCTAATTGAATGGATGAATCTTCTGGTCACGTCCACAGACAATACTGCCAGTTCTGCTACTCCCGACACAAAAAGTCTGTCTTCTCCGTGGCCTATGTAGAGAGTATGAGACTTGTGGCATCCTGTGACAGTACAGTACATGTGAGTGTTTGGCTTGTCCTTTCTTTTGCTCTTTCACTCATTTTTTTTCCCGTTCACTCTCTTTGAACTCAACCATAGTTCACGCTGGACAGATACTTGTGAGTGGGTTAGCTTTTCCTACCTCACCATCAGGTGAACTCACCCCAACTTGAGAGGTACTTGTAATTTTTTCCCCGAAGTCAAGAATGAGAAGTCAACATTTTATTCCAACTGACCTGTGTAGGGGTTGAACCCGCTGTCTTGCCATCAGCACACAGGAAGTTTAAGAGTGAGTGCTTTTCAGCCATGCTGACCTCCTCATTCACTCATATTTCATATTATTACTCACGGTAGGTTGCCATTACTTTATGGGAGAGGAGTACCCATACGTGATGGCTGAGTGAGCAATGAAATGGTAAAGGCACTGAAAGCAGTAGAGATTTTATTCTTTAGAAGAACGTTGAGAATATCATGGATAGAAAAAATACACAACTGCTGAAGTATTGACAGATACCGGTAAAACTAAATCACTACAGACCTAAGGAACAACACAAATGTGTGGAACACGTCAACGGAAGAAGTGGACAGAGATATTTGCCTGACATGGGAAAATACTGGGCCAGGGAAACAAAGAGACAGAGAAGGGTGTATAGTCATCTCTGATCTCTGACAGAAGATGAAGAGAAAATATCACAGATGACAGAAGATGAACAGAAGAGATCACAGATAACTGAGATGATGAAGAGAAGAGGAGATGAGATCTCTTCTCTGCATTATCTCAGGCACCTTTGATCTCTTCTGTTCATCTTCTGTCATCTATGATTTCTTCTGTTCATCTGTGATCTCTTGTATATAATCTTCATCAGAAAAGTCTGTATCATCTTGTTTTCACCTCCACACCACACTTCTCATCACCTCCACACCATACTTCTCATCACCTCCACACCACACTTCTCATCACCTCCACACCACACTTCTCATCACCTCCACACCACACTTCTCATCACCTCCACACCACACTTCTCATCACCTCCACACCACACTTCTCATCACCTCCACACCACACTTCTCATCACCTCCACACCACACTTCTCATCACCTCCACACCACACTTCTCATCACCTCCACACCACACTTCTCATCACCTCCACACCACACTTCTCATCACCTCCACACCACACTTCTCATCACCTCCACACCACACTTCTCATCACCTCCACACCACACTTCTCATCACCTCCACACCACACTTCTCATCACCTCCACACCACACTTCTCATCACCTCCACAGCACACTTCTCATCACCTCCACACCACACTTCTCATCACCTCCACACCACACTTCTCATCACCTCCACACCACACTTCTCATCACCTCCACACCACACTTCTCATCACCTCCACACCACACTTCTCATCACCTCCACACCACACTTCTCATCACCTCCACACCACACTTCTCATCACCTCCACACCACACTTCTCATCACCTCCACACCACACTTCTCATCACCTCCACACCACACTTCTCATCACCTCCACACCACACTTCTCATCACCTACACACCACACTTCTCATCACCTCCACACCACACTTCTCATCACCTCCCTACCACACTTCTCATCACCTCCCTACCGCACTTCTCATCACCTCCACACCACACTTCTCATCACCTCCCTACCGCACTTCTCATCACCTCCACACCACACTTCTCATCACCTCCACACCACACTTCTCATCACCTCCACACCACACTTCTCATCACCTCCACACCACACTTCTCATCACCTCCACACCGCACTTCTCATCACCTCCACACCGCACTTCTCATCACCTCCACACCGCACTTCTCATCACCTCCACACCGCACTTCTCATCACCTCCACACCGCACTTCTCATCACCTCCACACCGCACTTCTCATCACCTCCACACCGCACTTCTCATCACCTCCACACCGCACTTCTCATCACCTCCACACCGCACTTCTCATCACCTCCACACCACACTTCTCATCACCTCCACACCACACTTCTCATCACCTCCACACCACACTTCTCATCACCTCCACACCACACTTCTCATCACCTCCACACCACACTTCTCATCACCTCCACACCACACTTCTCATCACCTCCACACCACACTTCTCATCACCTCCACACCACACTTCTCATCACCTCCACACCACACTTCTCATCACCTCCACACCACACTTCTCATCACCTCCACACCACACTTCTCATCACCTCCACACCACACTTCTCATCACCTCCACACCACACTTCTCATCACCTCCACACCACACTTCTCATCACCTCCACACCACACTTCTCATCACCTCCACACCACACTTCTCATCACCTCCACACCACACTTCTCATCACCTCCACACCACACTTCTCATCACCTCCACACCACACTTCTCATCACCTCCACACCACACTTCTCATAAAATAAACATGCCAGACCTGCTACAGTTCAGCAGCGAGGATCAAAGCCTGTTTGTTTATCACATCCTGTATGAAGTTCCCAAAAACATTCTTGTACAAAGTACATTTAATATTTGCTTTGAAAAAATGCATTGATTGGTTTAATCAAGTACATTTAATATGTGCACAGTTCCCACAAAACATCTGCCATAAAGTACATTTAATGTGTGCAAAGTTTCCACACACAAAAAATGCCATAAAGTACATTTAATATTTGCCACCGCTTTACTGGAAAAAAAAAAAAAATGAGCTTTTGCACAATGATGTACGATAGGAATGGTGTGAAAGAGTAAACTAGTATATGTGAGAAATTCGTTATTGGTCAGTCAAATCATTCAGTTTCGCTGGTCATTTGGACTAAACTGGATAAGCGAAGGAGGGCTGGATAAAACTGGCAGAGCCGTTAGTATGCCTCAGTAGTAGTGGAGTGAGTAGTATTGGAGTGACAGTTTTGGTGTAGTTAAAGTAGTAGTGGAGTGAAAGTAGTAGTGGAGTGACAGTAGTAGTGGAGCGACAGTAGTAGTAGAGTGACAGTAGTAGTAGAGTAACAGTAGTATTGGAGTGACAGTAGTAGTGGAGTGGCAGTAGTATTGGAGTGGCAGTAGTAGTGGAGTGGCAGTAGTTTTGGAGTGGCAGTAGTAGTGGAGTGGCAGTAGTAGTGGAGTGGCAGTAGTAGTGGAGTGGCAGTAGTAGTGGAGTGGCAGTAGTAGTGGAGTGGCAGTAGTAGTGGAGTGGCAGTAGTAGTGGAGTGGCAGTAGTATTGGAGTGGCAGTAGTAGTGGAGTGGCAGTAGTAGTGGAGTGGCAGTAGTAGTTTGTGTGGTGAACTACTTCACAATGTCTCCAGTGCCAACACGTTCAGCAGATTGTGTGGTTACATTTTATTGTAGGAAAAGTAGAGTCTGTTGTTCTACTTGGCTAGGAGATGGGAGGCGTTGTAACATCATGTATAAAAACTCATAGAGTGATTAACGTACATTATTAGACAACTTGCCACTTGTTATCAGCATTAACTGGAAGTTACATAAAATTTTCACCAGACACCGATGAATCACTTGTTCATACGGTGTGAGAGATTGAGAGTAATGTGTGGATTTTATAATTATTATTAATAATTACATATCAAACAGTGTTACCCCGGGAAGGTTAACCCGGTCAACAAATGCCTGAAGAAGCTGGATGTGTCTGCTGAAAGATGCAAATATCGCAGCTCTGCTGTAAACAGGCACAATGCAAATAAGTCCAAAACAAAATTCCAGATGAACGCAGAAGAAGAAGAAACAGTGTTTCGTAATAAATGTATGTTGAACCCACAAAAGTGTGTGATCAGTGCCTTTCTATTGACCAGGACTAGGTTAAGGAGTTTACTTATTGTTGGCGCTGAATGGGGAAATTACCTGGTTCGCTGAAATATAAAAATGTGCCAGAAATTGGTTATGCACGTGTTGGCTAGAAGTAACAATGAATTCCAAACACAACATTGGGACATCAACCAGGTGGCAAGAATTTGGCCTGCAAAATGGTAGGAGACATCTTTGTTTAAAGCTATCCCATCATTCCATTAAAAGAAACATGTAATTGGTTAATATTTTTAGCCTTCTATGAGGGTGCTTCAAATGAAAACCTTCAAAGTGTGGCTTAAATTACAATAACCATGCCATTGTCTTGTAACCTGTCAATATTGTTGTTAAGGATGTCAAGAGTGTTAAGCATATGACATCATGGTGTAGATTAACGCAGTGACATCATAAAGACAGTTTAAAGATGGCCGCCTCTCTATTGACATGTACCATTCTGTTATGCATTTTGTGATCAGTGAAGGGGTGAAACATATAGAAATTCATCAGCGAATGAGGGTCCAATATGGTGATGCATGCTTGTCAGTCAGCAAGTGTATGAGTGGAGTAGGAAGTTTCAAAACAGTGTGACTTCTGTGACCTCCTCACAGACACCTAAGAAGTTTTGCACGCAGCCCTTTGCAGGGAAGGTTATGCTGACTCTTACTTAAGATGAACAAGGTGCTGATTTAAAGCACTATATACCAAGAGGGAAAACTCACCAGTGATATGTATACAGATCTTCTCAGCAATTATCTTCGACCCGCAATAAAATCCAAACGATGTGGACTTCTGAGTAAAGGCATCATTTTGCAACATGACAATGCTTGACCCCGTCCTGCCTGTCCAAGGTTGAAACCATCGAAGACCCCCCACTTTCAGTGTGTACCATATCCCCCGTACTCATCAGACCTAGCCCCATGTGATTTCCACCTGTCTGGACAACTCGAGAGTCATTGGGAGGAAAGACTTTTCCGTCAGATGAAGAGGTACAGTAGGTGGTGCATGAGTGGTTACAGACACAACCAAGATAAATTTTTTTCTACAGGAATCCAAGCACTTTATCAGCGCTGGAGGACTCACATTGAATGCAGTGGGGACAATATAAAAAAAATGTTACATTTGTTCTTTACTTTTTTCATTATATATTCACCTCCAAAAGAAACATTTCAGGTTTTCATTTGAAGCTCCCTCATATTAATAGTATAGGATAAGATCCCCTATACCTGGAAAAAGTGGGTTACTGTGTTTAAGGAAACATGGCTCTTCAACACACTATGGGGAGTTAACATGTTGTTGTAAACATTAATATGGCTATCTTGCTGTTTGATCCAGGTGTGGGACCCGTTCACAGGTGTGGCCATCAGTCAGCTGGAGTCTCCTAAATACGCACCTGTGGTAGCGCTCACGGCCTTGCCAGCACCTTCGACTCTGGTTGCCATGGCCACTACAGAAGCCTCCCTCAGGTAGTGCAGGTGTTGAAGTGTCCTGTTGTTTTGCCTCTCTAATGTATCACATTGCTATTGTCTTGTTTTTCATAACACTTATGTCTGGAGATTACCTAGTGATGTCTGGGGATTGCTTACTGATGTCTGGGGGTTGTCTGCTGATGTTTAAGGATGGTCTACTGATGTCTGGGGGTTGCCTTCTGATGTCTGGGGGTTGCCTACGGATGTCTGGAGATTATGCAGAAAACCGACTGATGTCTGGAGATTTGTAGATTTAGTAAAGATTATGAAAATTCTTACAACACATGCTTGAGAAATTACTAGGCGATATTGGTGCCTGTACGGAATTGTGGGAATAAAATGGTATGACAGAATCACCAATGCAGAGCTCATGGAGAGAACTAGACACATCCCAGGGAACTAAGAGATGAGGAAAAGATGCTGGCACCGAATAGGATACAGACGGAGAAAACCTGAGGACATTATAACTAGACACTCTCTTGTCTGGAACCCACAAGATAGGACACACACTGAGAAAAACTGAGGACATATAAGTGAACGTCTCATCGTTCTTCTTCTTCTGTGTTCATCTGGAGTGTTTTTTGGACACAATTATGTTGTGCCTGTTTACAGCAGAACTGCGATTCTTGCGCTTTTCGGCCGTCACATCCAACTTCTGCTGGCATTTGTTGACCAGGTTAACTTTCCCAGTGTTTCGAAGGACATTCAACTCTCACTGTTGTGGTGTCACCTACATTCCAGCTGATCAAGTTAGAACGGCTGAAGACATCCTGGTCAGCCCTCAAGGGAAGATAGGGGCAGATCATGGGCATTCCCCACCATCCAAGGAGGCTTCCATAATTACAGAGCCGACACATAGCGCTCTGATACTGGGCTCATTCAAAGAATCGTCATGTCCTGCACATGGCTGCTTAGCCTTACTTCCGTATATTGGGCATTTTGTTCACCACAGGCTGCTCCCCATACAAACCAGGAGAGGTCAGTCTGCAGATGACATCCACTCATTGACCTTTCGGTTCAGACTTTCCACAAAATGGGTTTGCTAGCCAAGCAATATTCCCATTCATGCCTCTGGGTCGTTTTCTTGACACTTACTGTTGTGGTGTTATCTCTATCCCAGAACAGCTGAAGACATTCCGATCGGAACTCAAGGGAAGGCAGGGGCTGACCATGGGCATTCCCTGCCATCCAAGGAGGCTTCCATAATAGCAGAGCCGACACATAGTGCTCTGGTACTGGGCTCACCCAAGGAATCATCACGTCCTGCACATGGCTGTCTCATCATTCAACAGCCAGTGAAGAGTCATACTGCTAATGATTCCAACTGCCATCTGATTGAAAGTTCTCCTGGTCTTCCCTCTCAATTTTGAGATTCGTCTAGATCCCCTGCCGATCCCCCATGATATCATTATCTCCACATACAGATGCTCAGTCTGTTCCACCGCTTTCTCCACCTTGTCCCATAAGCGTCCGACCACCTCTGCCTTGTTCATAGGTAATCTACCACCGAGAGGTGCATTCCCTGCCAGCCTATCAGCCTGTTCAATCCTCTGCACTCCCGCATGACCAGACAGAAAATCCATACAATTCTCACAATCTGTGACCTCTGATGCGAAGCAAGCCTTTCTACACGAAACATTCCTTTCTCCACCTTACTAAGCATACTCTGTATGAAGACAATGTGTGTTGCAGCAGTCTCCTCCAACCAACGGAATGCTGCTGTTACTGCTTCCACTTCCATTCTCATGCTGGAGGTTGTGGTCTCATATGCCTCTCTCTCTCTCTCTCTCTCTCTCTCTCTCTCTCTCTCTCTCTCTCTCTCTCTCTCTCTCTCTCTCTCTCTCTCTCTCTCTCTCTCTCTCTCTCTCTCTCTCTCCTCCTTCCTTCCTTCCTTCCTTCCTTCCTTCCTTGACAGATAAATGTTACCTTGGAAAATAATTGTTTCTGTGCCTTGTTGCAGATTTTTGGACATGAGGACATCAAAGTACACACACGAGTTTCGATGTTCTGTGGGCAGTACAGGTAGGAGCTGTTTTCTGTTGCATGATGTGTGTTTTCTGTTGATGCCACCGTGGTAGACGGTGCAACACAGGACTGTGATGGTGCTCTACATTTCAGGGAATAGTATAAGAGACAGTGAAAGGATGAATGGTTCCTAATCCACTAGAACAGATGTTCAATGAGCACCATCACTGCTGTGTTCACCTGGAGATAAATTATGTTGGGCAGAGGTCCATGTTATATTCACTTGAGCATAAAATGTGAAATTATGTTGGACATTGTCACTGCTGTGTGCACTTGGGTATAAATTATGTTGGACATTGTCACTGCTGTGTGCACTTGGGTATAAATTATGTTGGACATTGTCACTGCTGTGTGCACTTGGGTATAAATTATGTTGGACATTGTCACTGCTGTGTGCACTTGGGTATAAATTATGTTGGACATTGTCTCTGCTGTGTGCACTTGGGTATAAGTTATGTTGGACATTGTCACTGCTGTGTGCACTTGGGTATAAGTTATGTTGGACATTGTCACTGCTGTGTGCACTTGGGTATAAATTATGTTGGACATTGTCACTGCTGTGTGCACTTGGGTATAAATTATGTTGGACATTGTCACTGCTGTGTGCACTTGGGTATAAATTATGTTGGACATTGTCACTGCTGTGTGCACTTGGGTATAAATTATGTTGGACATTGTCACTGCTGTGTGCACTTGGGTATAAATTATGTTGGACATTGTCTCTGCTGTGTGCACTTGGGTATAAGTTATGTTGGACATTGTCACTGCTGTGTGCACTTGGGTATAAGTTATGTTGGACATTGTCACTGCTGTGTGCACTTGGGTATAAATTATGTTGGACATTGTCACTGCTGTGTGCACTTGGGTATAAATTATGTTGGACATTGTCTCTGCTGTGTGCACTTGGGTATAAGTTATGTTGGACATTGTCACTGCTGTGTGCACTTGGGTATAAATTATGTTGGACATTGTCACTGCTGTGTGCACTTGGGTATAAATTATGTTGGACATTGTCACTGCTGTGTGCACTTGGGTATAAATTATGTTGGACATTGTCTCTGCTGTGTGCACTTGGGTATAAGTTATGTTGGACATTGTCACTGCTGTGTGCACTTGGGTATAAGTTATGTTGGACATTGTCACTGCTGTGTGCACTTGGGTATAAATTATGTTGGACATTGTCACTGCTGTGTGCACTTGGGTATAAATTATGTTGGACATTGTCACTGCTGTGTGCACTTGGGTATAAATTATGTTGGACATTGTCACTGCTGTGTGCACTTGGGTATAAATTATGTTGGACATTGTCACTGCTGTGTGCACTTGGGTATAAATTATGTTGGACATTGTCTCTGCTGTGTGCACTTGGGTATAAGTTATGTTGGACATTGTCACTGCTGTGTGCACTTGGGTATAAGTTATGTTGGACATTGTCACTGCTGTGTGCACTTGGGTATAAATTATGTTGGACATTGTCACTGCTGTGTGCACTTGGGTATAAATTATGTTGGACATTGTCTCTGCTGTGTGCACTTGGGTATAAGTTATGTTGGACATTGTCACTGCTGTGTGCACTTGGGTATAAGTTATGTTGGACATTGTCACTGCTGTGTGCACTTGGGTATAAATTATGTTGGACATTGTCACTGCTGTGTGCACTTGGGTATAAATTATGTTGGACATTGTCACTGCTGTGTGCACTTGGGTATAAATTATGTTGGACATTGTCACTGCTGTGTGCACTTGGGTATAAATTATGTTGGACATTGTCACTGCTGTGTGCACTTGGGTATAAATTATGTTGGACATTGTCACTGCTGTGTGCACTTGGGTATAAATTATGTTGGACATTGTCACTGCTGTGTGCACTTGGGTATAAATTATGTTGGACATTGTCTCTGCTGTGTGCACTTGGGTATAAATTATGTTGGACATTGTCTCTGCTGTGTGCACTTGAGTATAAGTTATGTTGGACATTGTCACTGCTGTGTGCACTTGGGTATAAATTATGTTGGACATTGTCACTGCTGTGTGCAATTGGGTATAAATTATGTTGGACATTGTCACTGCTGTGTCCACTTGGGTATAAATTATGTTGGACATTGTCACTGTTGTGTGCACTTGGGTAT
Organism: Cepaea hortensis; assembly: GCA_963921405.1. Taxonomy (NCBI): domain Eukaryota; kingdom Metazoa; phylum Mollusca; class Gastropoda; order Stylommatophora; family Helicidae; genus Cepaea; species Cepaea hortensis. Next base: position 4,061,474 of record OY992894.1, on the reverse strand, counting down.
AAATTATGTTGGACATTGTCACTGCTGTGTGCACTTGGGTATAAATTATGTTGGACATTGTATCTGCTGTGTGCACTTGGGTATAAATTATGTTGGACATTGTATCTGCTGTGTCCACTTGGGTATAAATTAAGTTGGACATTGTCACTGCTGTGTCCACTTGGGTATAAATTATGTTGGACATTGTCACTGCTGTGTGCACTTGGGTATAAATTATGTTGGACATTGTCCTTGTTGTGTGCACTTGGGTATAAATTATGTTGGACATTGTATCTGCTGTGTCCACTTGGGTATAAATTAAGTTGGACATTGTCACTGCTGTGTCCACTTGGGTATAAATTATGTTGGACATTGTCACTGCTGTGTGCACTTGGGTATAAATTATGTTGGACATTGTCCTTGTTGTGTTCACTTGGGTATAAATTATGTTGGACATTGTCTCTGCTGTGTGCACTTGGGTATAAATTACGTTGGACATTGTCACTGCTGTGTGCACTTGGGTATAAGTTATGTTGGACATTGTCACTGCTGTGTGCACTTGGGTATAAATTATGTTGGACATTGTCTCTGCTGTGTGCACTTGAGTATAAATTATGTTGGACATTGTATCTGCTGTGTCCACTTGGGTATAAATTAAGTTGGACATTGTCACTGCTGTGTCCACTTGGGTATAAATTATGTTGGACATTGTCACTGCTGTGTGCACTTGGGTATAAATTATGTTGGACATTGTCCTTGTTGTGTGCACTTGGGTATAAATTATGTTGGACATTGTATCTGCTGTGTCCACTTGGGTATAAATTAAGTTGGACATTGCCACTGCTGTGTCCACTTGGGTATAAATTATGTTGGACATTGTCACTGCTGTGTGCACTTGGGTATAAATTATGTTGGACATTGTCCTTGTTGTGTTCACTTGGGTATAAATTATGTTGGACATTGTCTCTGCTGTGTGCACTTGGGTATAAATTATGTTGGACATTGTCACTGCTGTGTGCACTTGGGTATAAGTTATGTTGGACATTGTCACTGCTGTGTGCACTTGGGTATAAATTATGTTGGACATTGTCTCTGCTGTGTGCACTTGAGTATAAATTATGTTGGACATTGTCTCTGCTGTGTGCACTTGGGTATAAATTATGTTGGACATTGTCACTGCTGTGTGCACTTGGGTATAAATTATGTTGGACATTGTCACTGCTGTGTGCACTTGGGTATAAATTATGTTGGACATTGTCACTGCTGTGTGCACTTGGGTATAAATTATGTTGGACATTGTCACTGCTGTGTGCTCTTGGGTATAAGTTATGTTGGACATTGTCACTGCTGTGTGCACTTGGGTATAAATTATGTTGGACATTGTCACTGCTGTGTGCACTTGGGTATAAATTATGTTGGACATTGTCACTGCTGTGTGCACTTGGGTATAAATTATGTTGGACATTGTCACTGCTGTGTGCACTTGGGTATAAATTATGTTGGACATTGTCTCTGCTGTGTGCACTTGGGTATAAATTATGTTGGACATTGTCTCTGCTGTGTGCACTTGGGTATAAATTATGTTGGACATTGTCACTGCTGTGTGCACTTGGGTATAAATTATGTTGGACATTGTCACTGCTGTGTGCACTTGGGTATAAATTATGTTGGACATTGTCACTGCTGTGTGCACTTGGGTATAAATTATGTTGGACATTGTCACTGCTGTGTGCACTTGGGTATAAGTTATGTTGGACATTGTCACTGCTGTGTGCACTTGGGTATAAATTATGTTGGACATTGTCACTGCTGTGTGCACTTGGGTATAAATTATGTTGGACATTGTCTCTGCTGTGTGCACTTGGGTATAAATTATGTTGGACATTGTCTCTGCTGTATGCACTTGGGTATAAATTATGTTGGACATTGTCACTGCTGTGTCCACTTGGGTATAAATTATGTTGGACATTGTCACTGCTGTGTGCACTTGGGTATAAATTATGTTGGACATTGTCATTGTTCTGTTCACTTGGGTATAAATTATGTTGGACATTGTCAGTGCTGTGTTCACTTTAGAATAATGATTGTTGGACATTGTAATGGCTGTGTTCACCTTAGAAAAATGATTGTTGGACATTGTAATTGCTGTTTTCATTTTGGAATAATGATTGATGGACATTATAATTGCTATGTTCGCTTTAGAATAATGATTGTTGATAATCATTTTCCCTTTCTGTTCTGAGACAACAATTCACCTAAACGAACATCCCTTGAAACAAGTAAAGAGTTTCAAGTACCTAGGAAGTATAATATCATCAAATAGCAGATCAGAAGATGAGATCGAAAATAGATGCAGTAAGACAAACCAACTCATTGGACAAATGGCACCAATACTAAAGAACAAACATGTATCAATAACTACTAAGAAAGCACTCTACAACACAATCTTCCTACCAACTCTATGCTGCCAGTGCCAAACATGGACTATGACAGAAAAAGAGAAAAGAAAAATCACAACAGAAATGAGACTCCTGAGAAGAATACTTAACGTATCAAGAAGAGATAAGATCAGAAATGAAGAAATCAGGACTAAAGTAGGGGTTATAGCAGCACTAGATTTTATTAGAAAGCAGCAAGTCAAATGGTTTGGCCATGCAAGTAGGTTACCAGTCAACAGCATACCACAACAAGCAATGATATGCAGACCAAATGGAAACAGAGGAAGAGGCCGACCACGTAAATGTTGGACGGAGGGAATAGCAGAGTCCATGGGAATATCGATGCATGAAGCCCATAATTGGGCACTCTCACAATGTTTATACCTCACCTCGACACCGCAAGGTACAAGAGGAACATGATGAGATGAGATGAGAGATGAGTTCTGAGAGTGCTTGTAATAGTACAGCACTTTCTCAAAGTACTTCTCTATTGAGTAAGCTTATGTTAATAATAGTATTTGTATATTCCTGTAATTACACTTAATAGCAACAACATTTCTATAATAATGAGCTAGCAGAAACATGAATATTTTATTCATACATAGCCAACAATAGCAGATGTTCAGTCAATTAATCAGTCAGGTGCCATCTCCACAATGAAGGTTGCCTGCAATGGATCTCCAACACCATCTGTCCCTCACCCTGACTGTACATTCTGTCAGACTGATGTTCATCCATCTTTTGATGTTATCTTCCCACTTGTATCGTGGTGTACCTCTTGCTCGCTTGCCTTCAACCTTGCCCTCCAGTATTGTTTTTATAAGAGTGTTATGTTTTTTAACGTGGCCAAAATATTTCACTTGCCTCTTTTGTATTTCTTTCGTCAACTCTCTTTTCATTCCCAGTTTTTCTAGAACCTCTGTATTTGATTGTTTTTGTTTCCATGAAATACGACATATTCGTCTGTATATCCACATCTCCAGGGCTTCTATTCGACTTTCTAGTTGCTTGTTCAATGTCCAGGCTTCCGCACCATACAGCATTGTGAAATATACGTAACATTTGATAATTTAGTGCCTTCAAGAAATTGCTAACAATAAGAAATTGAAATGGGATATGATGCCCAGCCATGTTTTGTGATGACCTTCTTGCTAAACATTGAACACTGAAGGTCAGTTTGTGTATTTCTGCAGGTTTGATTCGCTGTGTAGTCGTCAGTCCAGACAGTAACTGGGTCGCCATCGGGTTCTCCACGGGTCTCATTTACATACTGGATGTCAACAGTGGGATGTTCTTGCATTACTGGAAGGCCCACGATGCAGAAATTTTGCAGGTATGGTTGTACAGAAACATGAGGTTCCGATATTTCTATCTCAAACACTGCACCATGTTAATTAGGTGGTCAACAGATCATCCAAAATTTTGCAGATATTGTTGTAAGAAGCTGCCTTCATTGGCTCCCTTCATTGGCCCCTTTTACTAGCCCCCTTCATCAACCTCCATTCATTGGCCCCCTTTATTGGCCCCCTTCATCAACCTACATTCACTGGCCCCCTTCATTGGCCCCCTTCATTGGCTCCCTTCATTGGCCCCCTTCATTGGCCCCCTTCACTGGCCCCCTTCACTGGCCCCCTTCATCAACCTCCCTTCATTGGCCCCCTTCATCAACCTCCCTTCATTGGCCCCCTTCACTGGCCCCCTTCACTGGCCCCCTTCATCAACCTCCCTTCATTGGCCCCCATCATCAACCTCCCTTCATTGGCCCCCTTTATTGGCCCCTTTCACTGGCCCCCTTCACTGGCCCCCTTCATCGGCTCCCTTCATCGGCTCCCTTCATTGACTCCCATCATTTCAGAGTTAAAGTAACAAAGGCAATATGACAGAAGTAGTTAAAGCAATAAGACATCATGTTTTGTACTTTCTGGGCTTATTTTGTCAGAAATCACAGAATCATTTGTTTTGTTTGTCTGTGTTAAATTAGCTCAAGGCTTACAACAAGTCACGCCTGCTGTCCTCGGCTTTTGACCAAACAATCAAGCTGTGGAATGTAGACACTGGGCAAGAGGCGTGCCCGACCAAATCTCAAGCTGAGTCTGTGCACTGTTTGTCCATCTACAGGGATCAGCTGCTGACGGCGACCACTGCCAACAGGATCTCTGTCTACGCGTCCGTTACTGATAGTGTAAGTTTTTTCTTCTCTAGAGTGGTCTGCCCTTGTATGTTTGCAGAGTCCACCACACAGAGAAGGTTACTACTTGTGTGGCTGATGCAATCATTTCAGTGCGTCTAGTATAATATGACTGTCTGACTTTGATGTAGGTTGATGAATGAAGGACCATGAGGACAGAAACAGACCAGCCACTGTGAGTATGACGCTTCCCAAGTCTCCGTATTGCCCTGGCAAATAGGTGATGATGGCAAGAGTACAGCTGCCTGTTTGGTCTCCATAGTGGATGCCTCCTATATGCAGAAGGGATCAGTACGGCAGTGTCCACATGGCCTGTTACTGCAGAAGGATACAACTTTCAGCAATTAAAACTAGACATACTGCTACAGTTATGAATAAATGAATGGACTGCTACAGTTATGAATGAATGAACACTACACAGACTGCTACAATTATGAATGAAAAAACAGACTGCTACAATTATGAATGAATGAACACTATACAGACTGCTACAGTTATGAATGAATGAACACTACACAGACTGCTACAATTATGAATGAATGAACACTACACACACTGCTACAATTATGAATGAATGAACACTACACAGACTGCTACAATTATGAATGTAAAAACAGACTGCTACAATTATGAATGAATGAACACTACACAAACTACTACAATTATGAATGAAAAAACAGACTGCTACAATTATGAATGAATGAACACTACACAGACTGCTACAATTATGAATGAATGAACACTATACAGACTGCTACAGTTATGAATGAATGAACACTACACACACTGCTACAATTATGAATGAATGAACACTACACAGACTGCTACAATTATGAATGAATGAACACTACACAGACTGCTACAATTATGAATGAATGAACATTATACAGACTGCTACAATTATGCATTAATTAACGGCCTGCTACAATTATGAATGAATGAACACTATACAGACTGCTACAATTATGAATGAATGAACACTACACAGACTGCTACAATTATGAATGAATGAACACTATACAGACTGCTACAATTATGAATGAATGAACACTACACAGACTGCTACAATTATGAATGAATGAACACTATACAGACTGCTACAGTTATGAATGAATGAACACTACACACACTGCTACAATTATGAATGAATGAACACTACACAGACTGCTACAATTATGAATGAATGAACACTACACAGACTGCTACAATTATGAATGTAAAAACAGACTGCTACAATTATGAATGAATGAACACTACACAAACTACTACAATTATGAATGAAAAAACAGACTGCTACAATTATGAATGAATGAACACTACAGAGACTCCTCAATGATAAATGAATGCCTACACTACACAGACTGCTACAATTATTGATATATGATGTTTATTCACTCGTGTACATGTCTCCCCAGACGGCATTTGCCAGCTCCAAACTGAAGTCATTTAAAGGCGTGGTCACCTGCATGTCAGTGTTGCCTCTACACAAAGCCCTGCTGCTGGGGGCTGACAACGGAACAATCCGGCTCATGGCCTAGCCAGGGAACATGGAGCTCACTTCAGGAAACCACAAATGTTGGTGGTGTTCTTCAGGTGGAAGAGACAAGTGTGTGAAAGGTGTTTCTGGATAGAATGGTGTTCTCACACCAGAGTCATTGTGTTCTTAAATCACAGTCAGTATTTTTTTATCAGGGTCATTGTGCTTTGACATGGCAGCCATTGCGTTCTTATATCAGAGTGTGTGTGTTCTCATATCGGAGCCAATATGATCTCATATCAGAGCCTGTATGTTCTTAAATAAGAGCCAATGTGGTCTCATGTCAGAGCCAATTAGTTTTTATATCAGAGCCAATATGGTCTCATGCCAGAGCCAATGTGGTCTCATATCAGAGCTTAGATGTTCTCATGCCAGAATTATTGTTTTCTCACATAGAAATCAGTGATGTGTCACATACAACCTGAATTCTGTAGATACATGTGTATAGTTCATAGCCAAAAGAAATACTCCATGCTCTTTTGACATTTTATTTTTTGGTGCAGCAATTTATGTTGCTGTTGAGTGTCAATATGTAAAATTTTAAACCTCTTAATGGTAGAAGTGGCAGGGGTCAGCCAGCACGGAGATGGACACATTGCAGAGACCTTTGGGCATGAGGGTGTGTTAGGTGGGGGTCATCGCATGAGGGCTTGTGAGGTGGGGACATGGCATGAGGGTGTGTGAGGTGGGGGACATCGCATGAGGGCTTGTGAGGTGGGGGACATGGCATGAGGGTGTGTGAGGCGGAGGACGTGGCAAGAGGGCGTATGAGGTGGGGGGAAATAGCAAAGATTGAGAGCTTTTCTACACGCCGTGATGAGAGCGATATTTTGCAAAGGGCCTGCTTCATGATAAGTGGTGAGGGTAGTGCAACATGATGAGAGGTGAGGGTTGTCCAACATGATGAGAGGTGAGGGTTGTCCAACATGATGAGTGGTGAGGGTTGTCCACCATGATGAGTGGTAAGGGTTGTCCACCATGATGAGTGGTGAGGGTTGTCCAACATGATGAGTGGTGAGGGTAGTGCTACATGATGAGTGGTGAGGGTTGTCCAACATGATGAGTTGTGAGGGTTGTCCAACATGATGAGTGGTGAGGGTTGTCCACCATGATGAGTGGTGAGGGTTGTCAAACATGATGAGTGGTGAGGGTTGTCAAACATGATGAGTGGTGAGGGTTGTCAAACATGATGAGTGGTGAGGGTTGTCCAACATGATGAGTGGTGAAGGTTGTCCAACATGATGAGTGGTGAGGGTTGTCCAACATGATGAGTGGTAAGGGTTGTCCAACATGATGAGTGGTGAGGGTTGTCCAACATGATGAGTGGTGAGGGTTGTCAAACATGATGAGTGGTGAGGGTAGTGCTACATGATGAGTGGTGAGGGTTGTCCAACATGATGAGTGGTGAGGGTAGTGCTACATGATGAGAGGTGAGGGTTGTCCAACATGATGAGTGGTGAGGGTTGTCCACCATGATGAGTGGTGAGGGTTGTCAAACATGATGAGAGGTGAGGGTTGTCCAACATGATGAGTGGTGAGGGTTGTCCAACATGATAAGTGGTAAGGGTTGTCCAACATGATGAGAGGCGAGGGTAGTGCTACATGATGAGTGGTGAGGGTTGTCAAACATGATGAGTGGTGAGGGTTGTCCAACATAATGAGTGGTGAGGGTTGTCCAATATGATGAGTGGTGAGGGTTGTCCAACATGATGAGTCGTGAGGGTAGTGCTACATGATGAGAGGTGAGGGTTGTCCAACATGATGAGTGGTGAGGGTAGTGCTACATGATGAGAGGTGAGGGTTGTCCAACATGATGAGTGGTGAGGGTAGTGCTACATGATGAGTGGTGAGGGTTGTCCAACATGATGAGTGGTGAGGGTTGTCCAACATGATGAGTGGTGAGGGTAGTGCTACATGATGAGTGGTGAGGGTTGTCAAACATGATGAGTGGTGAGGGTTGTCCAACATGATGAGTGGTAAGGGTTGTCCAACATGATGAGTGGTGAGGGTTGTCAAACATGATGAGTGGTGAGGGTAGTGCTACATGATGAGTGGTGAGGGTTGTCCAACATGATGAGTGGTTAGGGTAGTGCTACATGATGAGAGGTGAGGGTTGTCCAACATGATGAGTGGTGAGGGTTGTCCACCATGATGAGTGGTGAGGGTTGTCAAACATGATGAGAGGTGAGGGTTGTCCAACATGATGAGTGGTGAGGGTTGTCCAACATGATGAGTGGTAAGGGTTGTCCAACATGATGAGAGGTGAGGGTAGTGCTACATGATGAGTGGTGAGGGTTGTCAAACATGATGAGTGGTGAGGGTAGTGCTACATGATGAGTGGTGAGGGTTGTCCAACATGATGAGTGGTGAGGGTTGTCCAACATGATGAGTGGTGAGGGTAGTGCTACATGATGAGTGGTGAGGGTTGTCAAACATGATGAGTGGTGAGGGTTGTCCAACATGATGAGAGGTGAGGGTAGTGCTACATGATGAGTGGTGAGGGTTGTCAAACATGATGAGTGGTGAGGGTAGTGCTACATGATGAGTGGTGAGGGTTGTCCAACATGATGAGTGGTGAGGGTTGTCCAATATGATGAGTGGTGAGGGTTGTCCAACATGATGAGTGGTGAGGGTAGTGCTACATGATGAGAGGTGAGGGTTGTCCAACATGATGAGTGGTGAGGGTTGTCCAACATGATGAGTGGTGAGGGTTGTCCAACATGATGAGTGGTGAGGGTTGTCCAACATGATGAGTGGTGAGGGTAGTGCTACATGATGAGTGGTGAGGGTTGTCCAACATGATGAGTGGTGAGGGTTGTCCAACATGATGAGTGGTGAGGGTTGTCCAACATGATGAGTGGTGAGGGTTGTCCAACATGATGAGTGGTGAGGGTAGTGCTACATGATGAGAGGTGAGGGTTGTCCAACATGATGAGTGGTGAGGGTTGTCCAACCTGATGAGTGGTGAGGGTAGTGCTACATGATGAGAGGTGAGGGTTGTCCAACATGATGAGAGGTGAGGGTTGTCCAACATGATGAGTGGTGAGGGTTGTCCAACATGACTCATTCTCTGAGGTCTTTGCTGGTGATGCCTGGGGAAATGTGTGTCAGGGATGTTGATGAACACAAGTACCTCACCTGATAATATATTGCAGGAGTTTATACTGACCAGAACATTCTTTAATACAAAACATGGCCTTCTGCAATACAGAACATTATAAAAGCCTGTATTGGTGGTGATACAGAACATGAAAGTAAAGAACTTGATGTTAAAGATTGCTCATTGAAAGTTCTACAGACATGATTTGTTCATTTTGGTTATGTCCCCTGCTTTCTACATCAGCTGCAAAAACTTCCAAGACAGAAAGAGTCAATAGAAAAACTCTGCACATGAAAACTGTGAGCTGTTCTAATAGTTACAGTATTGTCATTCATTTTTTGACTTGTTCAATGCAACAGTCTGGTTGTTTGCTCTTTGTGTCATTGATATAACATAAACAAAGCAGTTGTTGCCCTTGTGATGTCTGTCTTGATGGTGTCAATACATAGATTCGTTGTATTGTTTCTGCTTCATTCCTGTCACATTGTTAATGTTAATAATGTTGTCTTTTGACAAATCTTCATGATTGAATTGTCTGCAAATATATATTCTGTTTATCAGGGAAAGGTGACATTGAGTTGAGGATATTTTGGAAAGCGCTATCCATGAATCATACAAAGTCATGACATTATAATATGTGTAAATGTGATACACGATTATGTATCAGTAATATGCTGTTATTGTCATGATGCCAGAATCAGAATCATCAGTATCAACAGGAGTTGGCAGGTCCTGTAACTACACTGTCCCCTGCTCACAACAGTTCTCTCCAGCTCAGCATACATTTGAACCCTAGCTTAGAAAAGCTATCAAACTCCTGAAGGATGGGAAAGCTGCTGGTCCAGATGATATTCCGTTCTGTTTTGTAGAGAGAAAAAAAAAAAAGAAACTTTTCACCTTGTTCAACCAGCTTTAGCATCCTTAATTATAATTGTGGTGGTTCATAGTGGGGTTTAAACTGTCTTGGTCCTTTGTGCATTAGACAACTTCCACTTGTGCATTTCTGTCAGGATTTCTCTTTTCCTTTATCCTCAATTCCTCTTTTGCTCACATGTTCAATGATATCCCAGCAGAAACTATTAAAGTCAATATAAATACCTCTACTGAATTACTGAACAAATTATTTAGCAGAATCTGGAAAACTGAAGAAATATGAGTAGATTGGAGAGAATGGTATCTTTTGAAAGAAAGGAGACATGGGCAGTCCGAGAAACAAACAGGCTTACATCATGCCATATGATGCGAGATGCAAAATAAACACAGCTGGAAAAGCAAGAAGAAATACAGAGACAAATGATAAGCTAAGAACAAGTGTGGGGATAGCATCTATATCTGACTGTATAGAACACCAAAGAATTAAATGGTTTGGACAATTAGAATAAAACAAGATCAGTCAGCAGATAGAGCATTCTACAGGAGAACATCGGGTATAAGGTGAGAGATTGACCCAGGAAGAGTCTTTTAGATGGATATAAAGAGGCATTAAAGAAATCAAGTAAGAGATTAGTACAAGCAACAAGACAAGTGAAACACAGAAAATTAATCTACCTCCTTTCTGTGACGCTTCATTACAAAAGCAGTCGGACCAAATACAAAGAAAGAAAGGAGACCTGTAGGAGTGTTATAATTATTGAGGAATATTTTCATAAGTTTCTGGAGACATTTTAATTAGGATCATTCTGGAGAAGTTCAGAGATGTCATTGACAAATAACTAAATGATGAACAGGCAAGCTTCTTACCAATCAGATCATGCACGGACCAGATATACACATTACACATATGAAATCTCTTTGTAATCAGATGAAGGCTATGGAATCCCAAATAAGACCATTAACTGTATAAATTCATCGTACATAAGAACGTGAAATGCATTCAGGAATTGGAAGGTTTGACTCGAGTTTTGTGAGGACCTCTACACCAGTGGGAGGTATAAGGCTGAAGAAAGAGTAGAATCCCATGGCCCTGTGTGAGAGAACTTTACCATCTGCATACATGAGTTCTGGAATGCAATTTCCACCAGTTATGAATGGATCAAATTTGTAACAGGTTTAATTTGTGCTGGCAGCTGACATTGCATTTTCTGCATAAATATACAGATATGGGAAGAGAATGCTGCCCTGTCTTACTTTCCTTAGCACCCAAAATCAGTGTGATATTTCAACAGTCACTCTGATAGCTGCTTGTTGTTCATATTATAAATTATAGTGCATGTAATTTGAGTATTCTTGTTGTTGATCTCAATGGATCGTAAAAAGTATAAGTCCATTACAGTTTTAATGTATGGTCTTTTATTTAACTGTGATTTGTGTGAATGTTATAATTTGTTATAATATTTTGCATAAAGGGTAATTTAACATTAACTGTATTATTGGTATTGAAGATGTTATTTGTTTACAGTGGTATTTTTGTGAATATTATTGATGTGGTGCAATTTATATAACATTGATATGTGTTGTACTTGGTGTAATAGATTCACATTTCACAACGTGTATTATACGCAGAAACAACAGTCTCTGTTTGTTTATGTGATAACATGAATGTTGCCATATGTTTGTAGTTAGTGTGACAGATGCTTGTTCTAACTGTTGTATGGGGTATCAGTGTTGAGTGCACAGACTGACAAATTATTGATGTCATCAAACTGACATGACATATCAGTGTTGTTGTTGTTGTTGTTTTTATTTATATATTTGCTGGCCTTGAACCCGAGCATAGTCCGCACTCATCCCCCTACTACTACCAGTCGTTGCCACTACTAGTGAGCACACTGGGCTGGTTTTGTGTGAGTGTTAGCTTTTCCTATCACCCGTGCCCCTCACCATCATGCCAATCCTTCTCTGACTTCAGAGGTACTTGTAATTTACATCCTAAGTCATGAGTGAGAAGTTAACATTTCAGTCCAACTGACTGGTGTCTGGAGCGAACCCACTACACTGTGGTCAGAAGAGATAGTTTAAGTGTGTTAAACATGTCATCTGTGCCGACCTATTTATCAGTGTTTCTGTGGTGTATGTAAGAAAGCATTTCTAAGTAACTGTTTGAGACATTGTATAACTGAATCCATTAACTGATTGTCAGTAAACAAGTTTCTTGAGAATCCTATTCAACCCTTGGTAGTATCAAACACTAGACAGGAACATATTCGGTCATTTAACTTTTGCGTTAAGTTCGATGGTACGTTCAGAAAGCAATGGCAAACCACTATATGAATAGATCATTGTATGAATAGATGATTTTGATGTGTGAATAAATGACTTAAACTTTTTTGTGTGAGTAAATCGCTTTGATCATTGAATATTTCTGATGTGTGAATAAATGACTGGTGTGTGAATAAATGATGTGTGAATAAATGACTGGTGTGTGAATAAATGACTGATGTGTGAATAGATGAATGTTTATGGGCTACCATAACTCCCATCATGTCATTATTTTGGAATATCAAGGTAAAAGAAAACAACTCTAGTATTTTAAACATGTTTTCTTGTGTGAATATATTTATAAATTTATATGGTATCTGTAATATGAATAGTCCTGACTAGTAATAATGTATCTTAGAACCATAGAGTCTGTGCTATCCACCCCTCTCTCTCTCTCTCTCTCTCTCTCTCTCTCTCTCTCTCTCTCTCTCTCTCTCTCTCTATGTGTACATGTGTGCATGCACGCATGCATGTGCGCGTACATCTCTGTGTGCGCACATCTCTGTGTGTGTATGTGTGTGTGTGTGTGTGCACATGCTTGTGCACAAATGTGCATGCATATATGTGTGTAAGAGAGGGGGAGAACAAGCGAACAAAGCTACTTTGTTTTCAAAGTGTACGCAGGCTTGTCTTACATTCAACCCTTCCAACCACTCATCTTTCGTACATCAGTTATCTATTGTGCATGTTACATACACAACAACAAAACTTTGTCAAATGGACGTTGTGAACATAAGCAATGAATATTACCATGTTACGAGACACAGGACAGACAGACAGACAAATAGGCAGATGTGAAAGAGAGAGAATGCATGTGTTTGTAAACGCAAGTGTACACACATGTTGTGGATAGATGTATACTCATACATGCATGAATTTAAATGTGTGAATACATATGTGACTGTGTGGCTGCAACCTCTTTACTAGACAGCTGTAACAAACAACAAACTTCATGAAATTTTTGACTGTATAGTAGACAGCTCTCTGCCCACATTTCCACCTTTCAGGTGTTGGAACCTCCCATTCTGCCCAACCATGACACTGCTCTCTACCTCGCTGTTCAATGTGATGATTATCTGGTCATTACTGCTCTTGTGTCTGGTGCTGTCAAACCACTTGCGGCAATTGTGCTAGTCTGGTGGCCTTAATTCATCAGGCTCAATACATCTCCCCTCCTTTCCCCCTGTTCTGCATTGCTCAGTACTATAGGCCCAAAGCCCAAACCCACAACCAAGTGGCCCAGAGGAAGAGCTGGCTTCCCACGGTCGAGCAGGGGTACCGCTCCATGAGCCATGAACAGGGTATGGTGAAGTCAGCATGGCGGCAATGACGTGTACTGGTGCATAGCAAAACCCCGATGTGCAGGCGATGACAGAGGTGATCGGCCGAGGAAGAAGCTAGCTTCTCACGGCTGAAGGTGCTAGGGTTTGTGTGAGGGCACGATGTTCTTTTCCCCGAGGGAGGGATGTCTTGGGAGCAGGCACAATGCGCATTTGTGGGTCAAGTGGGAAAACATCTCGAAGTGGTACAAACGCACGACAGAAGAAAGACACCTGGAGTCATGACTTGGGTGGATTCTCCCCCAGACAGTGTAAGAAAGGTAAAGGACCAAACATTCTGGGAAGGGGGACTTCATCTGACAAACAGAAGCCTCCTTATATGCTTGCTCCGCTGCGGAACTTTTTTTTTTTTTTTTTTTTTACACTGGGGAAGCCATGTGTGCCGAGTGAACGACGAACGAACTTTATTTTCAGTGGGCCACAAATTGGGCACGCTGGCTCGTCTTACATTCGGCCCTTCCAACCACTCATCGTTCATACAACAATTATCTATTGTACATGTTACATTCACATAGAAAATACAACATTGTCAAGTGAATGTTGTGAACATGAACAATGCATATTACCATGTTATAGTACAGGCGGGCGCGCACACACACATACATACATACACACAAACATTCATGCATGTATAAACTCATTGGCACCTTGCCGTCTTGACAGACGATAGTTTGTGCTTTAAAAAGGCATAATAACTTTTAACTATGGCGATAGCGAGTGTGACTGATAAGGCCAATTTGCGCTGTAAATGTCCGTTCACAGTGGGTGCATGTGAACATGTGGTCATTTCCACCATCATGCACCATCTTACGTCTCAAACGCTTGGTGTGTGACTTTTCTGCAATAATTTTCTCCTTTGACTTTATTCCATTTCTGATGTTTGCCCTCCATGCAACACGTTCAGCGGCGACTTGCTCCCAATGTGCATTATCAATGCCTGTATCAATCATGTCCCGCTTACACACGTCTTTGTATCGTAGTAGAGGCCGACCCTGAGATCTCTTACCCATCTGTAGTTCACCAAAAAAGATATCCTTTGGTATTCTACCATCATCCATCCTCCTAAGATGTCCTATCCATCTAAGTCTACGAAGACTGAGCATGGAATAAACTGTCACACAACCTGATCTTTCCAATACTTCAGTATTTGTGATTTTGTCTTGCCACTTAATACCAAGAATTCTTCGCAGACACCGCATATGAAAGCTGTTTAAATTGTTCTCTTGGTGTGAGTAAGTTGTCCAGGTTTCACTGCCATAGAGAAGAGTACTAAGGACACAGGCTTGATAGACAAGGACTTTTGTTTTGGCAGTAAGCTTCCTGTTCTCCCAGACTCTTTTTCTTAACCTGTTCATTGTTGTTGCTGCCTTACCAATCCGGATGTTGATTTCCTGATCTAGGGATAATTTGCTATTTACCACTGATCCTAGATATGTAAAATGGTCTACTATCTCTAGTTCGGCGTCGTCAATAAAGATTGATGGTACCCCATGTGCACCTTGTGACATAATCTGTGTCTTCTTTTTGCTAATTGTTAAACCAAATTCAGAACAAGCATTGGAGAATGCAGATAGTAGACATTGCAATTCTTCCTCAGAGTGGGTCGTAACTGCAGCATCATCTGCAAAAAGCAACTCTCTGATCAGTACCCTCCTAATTTTGGTCTTAGCCTTCAATCTCTGAGCATTGTAGAGGCCGCCATCTGAGCGTGAGTGAATGTATATACCACCATCCTGATCACAAAATGCATATTTCAGTAGAAGTGAAAAGTATATTCCAAAGAGGGTGGGAGCTAGTACACAACCTTGCTTAACTCCACTCTTGATTTCAAATTCTTCAGAAGTTGCACCATCAAACTTGATTATACCCTTCATGCCTGTGTGGAACGATTCCACAATGGACAGAAGAGTTGGTGGGCAGCCAATCTTCTTTAGTGCCTTGAACAGACCCTCACGACTGACCAAATCAAATGCCTTTGTGAGGTCGATGAAGGCAATAAACAGTGGTTGATTCTGTTCACGGCATTTTTCTTGCATTTGTCGCAATGAGAATATCATATCAGTGGTAGACCGGTTCTGTCGAAAGCCACACTGTGATTCGGGGTAGACTTGATCTCCTAGGACTTGAAGTCTGCGCAGAACAATTCTGGCAAATACTTTTCCAACAATACACAGAAGTGAGATACCCCTATAGTTGTTGCAGTCGCTCCGATCGCCCTTGTTCTTGTACAGTGTTATGATGCTTGAATCTTTGAAACCCTGTGGGACTTGTCCTTCACGCCAGCATAGCTCTATTAGCTGGTGGATCTGTATAGTGAGTGTGTCTTGCCCACTCCTGATAACCTCTATTGGAATCCCATCCTTACCTGGAGCCTTGCCAGATGCAAGTTCATTTATAGCACACTTAACTTCTGTTATGGTGGGAAGTGTGTCCAGGTGGTCAAGAGTTGGTAGAGCCTCTATGGCGTTCAGGGCATCATCCGCTAGTTTGGTCTCACTTGAGTAAAGCTCCAAATAGTGCTCTACCCATCTGCTGTTTCTTATCAGTGATGACTTCTCCAGTCAAGGTTTTCAATGGTGCACTTCTTTTGATCACTGGACCACAGGCTTTCTTTATTCCTTCATACATGCTTCTTATGTCTCCCTTATCACTTGCGATTTGAATGGACTCACACCGTGACTTCCGGTTTCAAGATGGCGACGGACGGTCGTGTTGTTTTGTGTTCGTTAACTTTTTCGCGTAAGGGATGGATTTATTCATTTCTTGCGTGTAATTGGTGTGCCAGGATGTAAAACCAGGAGTTTCTACTCAAGATCTGCGCGGGTGCTACGGAGTTCGTGCATCGAGCGAAGCCATCCTTGAGTGAATTTTCAGCAGCGTGTGTGGTTCTCAATCAAAAGTCAGTGTTTACGTTTTTTCAACATGGCGGAACAACGTGTGTTTTCCGAACGATCAGCAGTCAACATACCGAAGCGGCGTGGTAGCCGCGCAGGGAAAAAGAAGCCAGGTAAGCGCGGTGGCTTGAGACGTTTTAGACTCAAGTGTCACCGTCTAGGACTCAGGAACATCCGTATTCTATATTGGAACTGTGCCAGTGTAAAACAACGGGGCTCTATTTTAGAAACCCTAGTTTACAGGAACGACATTGTAGCACTCCAGGAGACGAGACTGGGCGATCAGCTACTCCGAATTGCCGGCTTCAAATGTTTCTATAACAGACGACATCTGGGAACGGCGATTCTCGTTCGCGACAGCATGGTGGCGTCAGAGCTAGACATGTCCAGTTGGAACAGTGACGATATACAAATACAGGCGTTGAGAGTTCATTCCAGTACACCATTCGTGTTGGTTAATGTTTATGCCCGCAATGCGAGTGTGGACGCCCAGAAGTGGCAGTGCTTAAGTGGCATATTAGGCCACGAGAGAAATGTTATTTTCTGTGGTGACTTCAACGCTAAAGGCAGATCATGGGGAAACACTTCCTCCAATACACAAGGGGAGGAGCTCGAGACTGCACTGGAAACCATCGACCTGGTTTGTATCAACAGTGGCTGTGTCACCAGGACAGCAAGCCGTCCAGGCGATGAGGACAGTGCTATTGATCTGGCGCTAGTTTCACCTTCACTCACTACAGTGTGTAGATGGGGTGTCCTAGGACACCATGGCAGCGACCACCACCCATGCAGCATACTGGTGGAGAAAGGCAGAACCAGGCAGCACAAGCTAAAGGTAAAGACGTTCCAGTATGACAGTACAGGGCAAGATGTGGTGAGTAAAATAAGACGTGACAAGCGCAGAACGTTTCAGGGCAGGAAGAAAAGGAAAAAAAGCTGGGAGCAGCCACCGTGGTGGAGTTTCGAGGTGGAGAAGGCTTGGGTAGATAAGCGTAGTGCTGTAAGGAGATGGCAAAATGCCAAGAAGAACAGAGCTGGTCATCCTAGTCCCTGCTTGCACTTAGAAAGAGAGATGCACACAAAAGTAAGCTATTTCAAAAAACTGGTCACGGTGGTTAAAAGCGAAAAATGGGCACAGGTGTGTCAAAGAGTAAGCACAGACAAGTCACTGAAATTGTTCTGGCGACTACATAAAAGCATGAGTGGTGTAGTCAAGAATAAGAGCATTTCTGACTTCCAAGGTGCTGACCTCATCTGGCAGAGGACTGACGAGGACAAGGGCAAAGCCCTCTTTGAACGCTACCTTGAGCAGAGCAACCAGACAGACATGGGAGGCCGGAATCTGGCCAAGGAGGTCACCTCAGACAGATGCAAGGCCCAGAACACTTCGGATGAAGACACAGTGACAGTGCAAGAAATCAAGGCTGTGCTTCGACGATCAAAAAACAGTGCTCCAGGTCCTGATGGCATAAGATACGACGACATAAATAGGTGTACCGACAATGAGCTAGAGAAACTAGCAGACATGTACAACAACAGTATAGGGAGTGCTAGCATCAAGGAGGAATGGTTACACAGCTATCTGATTCCCTTGCCGAAGCCTGACAAAGACCACAAGAAAATTCAGGGATATCGAATTATAACCATGCAGAATACAATAGGCAAGCTGCTGGAGAAGGTAATTGCCAGGAAAATATCAAGCCAACTAGAGAGGCAAGGTGTTTTCCCACCTACCCTGGGTGGGTACCGTCCAAAAAGAGAAACCTGGACCAATGCAGCAGTCTTTGCCCATGATGTCTATGAAGGTTTCCACTCAGGCACTGAAACCGTTGCTGCAGCGATTGATCTTGAGGACGCATACAACAGAGTACCACTGGATTTTTTAATGTTTCAGCTTCTTGAACTAAACGTAAGTCCATTCCTCCTTAGTTGGATCGCTGCAGCTCTCTTCCAACGGAAAGTAGTTTTTAGATGTGGCAGTTGGACTTCGGAACCAACAACAATATATCCTGGCCTACCACAGGGATCACCATTATCTCCGGTACTGTTCAACGCCTACACAGTGAGAATCACCAGTGAGCAGATCACTGGACTTGGCAGGACATTGTCATATGCCGATGATGTTTTAGTGTATCGTCAGGGTAAGGATAGAGAGGAGGTTGCTGTGGAGCTACAAACCGAACTCAATCGCATAAGTACTTGGTGTGATGAAGCTGGGGCAATGGTCAACCCAACAAAGGCAACAGTGACTTGGTTCTCGTTGAATAATCATATTGTCAACAATCCAACACCAACTGTAATGCTGTGTTCAGAGACGGTGGAAAGAACGCAGGCAATGAATTACCTGGGGATACGGTTTGATCGAAGCCTTGCTTATAATGTGCACATAGACCAGGTGATAACAAAGGCCAAGCGGGGTTTGGCAGCGATGCGGGTGATGGCGGCAGCAAACTGTGAGCAGCGCCATCTATGTCTTCTGTACGAGGGGCTGGTCATGTCTGTTTTGGAGTATGCAATGGCAATCCTGACTGTCAGCCATAAGCAGATAGAAAGGATGGAAAGGATACAGAATGAAGCTATGCGCATTATTCTTGGATGTACAAGAGATACAGCATGCAGGGCGATGCGCTACCTTCTTGATTTTCCAACCATTGAAGAGAGAATGCAAGTTTGCAGGGCACGCACCTACCTCAGAATTAACGCAAACACACAGCATCCACTGCATATTGAAATTAGGAAGGTGAAGGGCAGCAGGTTAAAAAGAGGACGGTCGTGGATGGGTCAAGCCGAGGACATTCTTCAACAGGTGTGTTCACTTGAGGACTTAGAACCTGGCGAGGAGTGGGTGCAAGTGCCAACAGACTTCTGCACATCCTTTTCAGTTTGCATTCAACTAGATAGAAAATGCAGACAAGAAAATCCGGCTGCTGTTGAGGCTGAAGTACAAGCGTTGATTTTCGAGAGTTCGCTAGACAGTGACGCGGTCATCTACACAGATGGGTCGGTCATCCGACATGTGAGAAGCTCATGGGCCTTTACAGCTCGGGTCGGAGGGAGAATTGTGAAGGAGGACTCTGGTGCTTTCACTGAAACCACAAGTAGCCTGACCATGGAAGTCATGGCAGTAAGTAAAGCAATAACATGGCTCGAGACACAGACATTCACTAGGGCTTGTTTCCTTAGCGACTCAATGAACATGATCAAGAGGATAGAGGAGGGGTCGATCCGAAGAGAATGGTTGCTGCCTCTGAAGCGGTCTCGGCTGGCAAAGATTAGTTTCATCTTCGTGCCAGGGCATGCGGGAGTACAAGGAAATGAGCAGGCTGACAAGCTCGCAGGTGAGGCTACTGTTGAGGGCGGACGCGCCATGGACCAGGCTGACATTCTGAATGCTCTACGAGAAGTGAGACTTTTGCAAGAACCAAGTGATGACTGTGAATCTACAACAATGGCCAGACTGCGAGAGCAGCAAATTAAAAGAGGGGTGGCCAAACAAGAACACTACGCAGGAAGCCAAAGAAGATTGATAAACCAACACAGAACTGGCGTCGTTAGCCGCTACACGCTGCGGGATTTGCTGAGGAGGGGATCCGAGCACTTATGGACTGAATGGTCCGATGTGCAACGAGGATGATCTGTCGACTAACTAACTAACTAACTAACATAACTTGATCCAATAATCATTTGCACACTGCCTGGCAGCCTTTTGCACATCCTTCCTAGCTTGCCTTAGCTCACTCAGAGTGTTACGCGTTGGTCTTTCCTTGTTTCTTAAGAGAGCTTTCTTCTTCTTATCAATCAAGGGCTGCAGAGTCTCGCTGTTGGCCGCAAACCAGTCCTGCCTCTTATGATCCACAGTGCCGTAAACCCCTACGGCAGTTGTATAAAGAGTTTCCTTAATTTGACCCCACTTTTCATTTACTGTACAATTTTCTGGTGTATCAGTGAAAGCGTCTTCAAGTTGCTGTTGAAACTGAAAGCACTTTTCAGGATCATGAGTGTTAATAATATTAATCCTGGGGCTAGATTTGTGTTTAGCTGTGTAGATTCTCTTTGGTCTCAGTCTAACTCTTGCAACAACCAAAGAATGATCTGTATCACAGTCAGCACTGTGGTAACTACGAGTCAATGATATATGGTTCAGATGTTGTCTCCGTGTGATGATGAAGTCCAGCTGGTGCCAATGGCCGGATCTTGGATGTTTCCATGTGACCTTATGCATCTCTTTTGTTTTAAAAAAAGAGTTTGTAATACATAGGTCATTACTGGTGCAATGCTCCAGCAGCCTTTGCCCATTTTCATTCATGCGACCGATGTTGTATTTTCCAAGGGACACTGGCCATGAACTCGAGTCCTTGCCCACACGAGCATTGAAATCACCGAGCATATAAATGTAGTCAGATTTTGGAACTGCCTTGATCACGGAGTCTAACTCCTCATAGAACAAATCCTTCACATCATCAGAGGAATCGAGTGTCGGTGCATATGCAGTAATAATGGTGGCAAACCCACAAGAGGTTGCCAAGCGCAGGGATAAGAGTCTTTCATTTCCTCCTGCTGGAATTTCAATCATTCCCAGTAGCGAATTCTTCACTGCAAAGCCCACACCGTGTTGCCTTTTTTCTGCCTGCCCTCTACCCTTCCAGAAAAAGGTGTAGTTGTTTTCCCTGAGTGACCCTTCCTCAGCGAGGCGAGTCTCCTGCAGGCCAGCAATATCAATGTTAAGACGATTGAGTTCGGCATCAATCACAGCCGTTTTTCTCACATCGTCAATATTGGTCAAGTCAGTGGAAAATCCTGGACACATGGTTCTCACGTTCCAGGTTGCAAGCCGTAGCTTGAGGTTTCTATTTTTATTTTTGTTTGTACCTGGTGCATTGGTTTTACAGCCTGCGATTCAGATTTTGTCCTAGCCCCAAGCACCCATTGAAGCAGGCATGCTGTGGCGGATCAGCACCCAATTGGCTGGGGGCTGCCCAGCTTGAGGCGGGCGGTAGCTGATCAGTGACACCTATAGGTGTCTCCCACCGTCAGAGGCAACGCGTGGCGCACCATGTCTACGCCAACTGACAAGGACTTATAACCCGTAACAGTTGCCTCTCGCTTTGATTCCGAGACCAGTTAAGACCAGGGATGGAGTTATTGCCTCTCCATAGCACAAAGCCTGGGCTAAAATATAGAGATCATGTGTTGCCCATGCAGCATGATCCCTCTCTCGGCCTGTCTAGTTCACTCCAGAGGAAAGGTAACACCCCTACATCTGGAACAAGACAAGCTGCAGAAGCTGCCGGATCAGCAAAGCAATGCTCTAACTGTCCGCCTGTCGGAGCTTCGATCCTAGACCAGTCGCCAACCAAGGCTTAGGGCCTGGTCTGCCCTGCCATGACAATTTTGTCTTTAGCTTGCATTTCCTCGCACCAGGGTAAGGCTTGTACCCTCCCAATTGCGCTCTTCCGCCCGAAGCCGTTGGCACAATGTGGGGTGTCGGGTTTGGTAAGCGCCGCCCAACGTTCGGCGCTAACAGAAACCAGGTAGTACCGTCTACTGTTATACGGTAGCTCAGTCATATCTGACTGATATCTGATATGAAACACATATATACATACCTACGATAGAAAGTTAATAAGTAAGTCACAAATGGCTGTAGAAAAATAACTAAATATGATAACACCTTGAAACCAGTTTATTTTTATACATGCATTGTCCCTTTATTTCTCAACATAATTTCCACCGACATTGATGCACTTATCCCATCGCTTTATCAGTCCTCCCAAACCGGCTGCATAGAAATGTGTGCTTTGTTCTCATTTACCTACCATCCCACAGAACTGTGTGACTTACTTATTGACTCTCCCTCGTAACTTTTTCTACCCAGCCATGCCCGCTTTAGGGGATAAACATTTGTCAGCTTAAACACTGAAAACCCACCTTGGCGGGAGACATTTCGCGAATGACGCCGAAGTTGAATGTGAATTGAAAACGTGGTTTAGAAAACAGAGCATTCAGTTCCATGCGGCGGGTTTGGGAGAACTGATAAAACGATGGGATAAGTGCATCAATATCGGTAGAAATTATGTTGAGAAATTAAGGGACAATGTGTGTATACAAATAAACTGGTTTCAAGTTGTTATCATATTTAGTTATTTTTCTACAGCCATTTGTGGCTTACTTATTGACTTCCCCTTGTACATACATTCATATATCATTTACACAAACTCTCACAGATAACTCACAAATACATATTCCCTCGCATATACATACATACCCACTCACAATCACGAACACACTGACAAACATTTACTCATACATCATCCATACTCAATCTCTCTCTCTCTCTCTCTCCCTCTCGCTCTCTCTTGTCATCAAGCAGGATCGTGACACAGGGGAAGCCCTGTGTGCCACACCCCCCCCCCCCCCCATCAAGCAAGATCGTTATTATACGGTTATATAGGGGAAGTCCTGTGAGCCCCTCATCAAGCAAGATCGTGACACGGGGGAAACCCTGTGAGCCTTTCATCAAGCCAGATTGTAACACGAGGGAAGCCATGCGGACCCCTTAAAAAGCAGGATCGTGGTGCGGGGATGCGGGGGGACGCCCTGTGAGCCCCTCATCAAGCAGGATCGTGATGCGGGGGAAGCCCCGTGTGACCATGTCCACCTGTGAATGGCCTGAGATTGCCCTGACCCCGAAGAGATAAGGGAGGCCACTCTCAGGTCCAGATGCTGGCCCGTGCCAAACTTGTGGCAGACGATATTTCAAACAACAACTGATTTAGTGTGGTCTCGAGCGGACGGGGGAACATGTGATTCTGCCCAAACAGATACTAGACACACACAGAACATAACGGAATATGCACTATTAACAGGTATATTATTGCATCTTTTTAAAAAAATTTCATCATCATCATGTGCCTTGCCGAATGAATGGCACAAGTTCATGCCTGCACAGATCTCAGTCTTGAGTCAGTGACTCAGTCCGTGCCACAGGCTCACGCCAACCAGCATCTGTTCTCTCTGTCTGACTGTGTCTTCTACTTCTAACGCAGATCTGTCCTGTCGGCATCATGTTTTACCGATATCTCTGTTCTCATTATATTAATTATTATACCTCATCTCACCTTGTACCTGGCGGTGTCGAGATGAAGTTATAAGTAAGCAGCGGGAGAGAGTGCCCACTTATGGGCTTCTCATATATATATATATATATATATAAATAAATAATACATATATACACACACACGAGGGGAAGTCAATAAATAAGTCACAAATGGCTGTAGAAAAATAAATATAACTTGAAACTAGTTTATTTTTTATACATTGTCCCTTTATTTCTCTACACAATTTCCACCAACATTGATGCACTTATCCCATCGTTTTATCAGTCCTCCCATACCAACTGCATAGAATTGTGTGCTCTGTTTTCGTACGGCTCGATTAACTCAGGAGAAAATTAACCAACTAAGGTGGGAAGTTCTGGAACATCCACCTTACAGCCCCGACTTAGCCCATAGCGATTTCCACCTTTTTGGTCCACTGAAAACCCACCTTGATGGGAGACATTTCACGAATGATGCCGAAGTTAAATGTGAAGTGCTTGCAGTTCTATGCAGCTGGTTTGGGAGGACTGATAAAACGATGGGATAAGTGCAGCAATATTGGTGGAAATTATGTAGAGAAATAAAAGGACAATGTATGTATAAAAATAAACTGGTTTCAAGTTGTTATCATATTTAGTTATTTTTCTACAGCCATTTGTGACTTATTTATTGACTCCCCCCCCCCCCCGTGTGTGTGTGTGTGTGTGTGTGTGTGTGTATATATATATATATATATATATATATATATATATATATATATATATATATATATATATATTGATGTTCCCACAGTCTCTGTAATTCCCTGCGTCCATTGTTTATGTGGCCGTGCGCTTCCTCTGCTTCCGTCTCGTCTGTACATCATTGGTCGTTGTGGTATACTGTTAGTTGGTAATCTAGTTATATGGCCAAACCATTTAACCATTTAGTGCTATAACCCCCACTTTAGTCCTGATTTCCTTATTTCTGATCTTATATCTTCTTGATACATTGAGTATTCTTCTCAGGAATCTCATTTCTGTTGTTGTGATTTTTCTTTTCTCTTTTTCTGTCATTGTCCAGGTTTAGCATTGGTAGCATAGAGTTGGTAGGAAGATTGTGTTGTAAAGTGCTTTCTTAGTAGCTATTGATACATGTTTGTTCTTTAGTATTGGTGCCATTTGTCCAATGAGTTGGTCTATTTAAAAGAGTGAAGATGGGTGACAATTTTTGAAATCTTCCACTTAGCAACGCACTACTTCTCAATCGTTGGTGATAATCCAATGAAATGTACTGAATAATGATAAATACACCACTTTTCTTCACAAATATCACAAGAACTGCTTCTTAACACCAATAAAACACAATTAAAACTTCATATTTTGAAGCACATCATTTTCACACATATTAGAAAAAGTCAGGAACACGCGAGTCAGATTTGTATTGATAAACATTATATACACTCTTTTCTATTTAGTTATAATTATTATTCTTTTAAATTTAATTATTTAAATACTTCTCAGCTTATTTGTGTTAGGCATAGCAAACTTAGGAGCACAAGTGTGGCCCATTAGAGCAAGCATAATTTGACATGTTCCATCATATGATGATGAACTGTCACTGTTAGGTTTGTTTTCCATAATGTCCACCTGCTAAATAATTTAACTGAACACTGCATATGGTATTAGTTTTAGAATCTTTCACAAAGTCCTTTTAGTCAGAATAACTATAATTTAAAATTGTTTAAAAATGATAATCCGGTGTAAATCAACAAGGTCGAGAACCAGGGGGCATTGCCATTTCTAAAATCAGAAAAGTAACCACAATTAAACAAACATTTCTGCTCAAATTTGAGATACTTGCTTCATTGTGTCCGATGTTTTGGAATGACAGACCTTCTTCTGGTGTAAATTGTCATTTACAGGGCATTAGAATTGCTGAATATACGCAAAATGAAACAAATAATGAACTGTCAACATTCAGATGATACACTGTCCCTCAGTAGTCAAGGGTAGTTCTATTCAGATGATACACTGTCCTACAGCAGTTAGTCAGTTTTATATATTTTTGATCTTGTCTTCTAATTTGCGATTTGATAATAGTATACTTTCTAAGCACTTGAAGCTCTTTACTTGTTTCAGGGGGGGTGTTCTTTTAGATGAAGCTTTGATGTTGGTTCTTCCTTGGTTATAGTCATTACCTCTCTCTCTCTCTCTCTCTCTCTCTCTCTCTCTCTCTCTCTCTCTCTCTCTCTCTCTCTCTCTCTCTCTCTCTCTCTCTCTCTCTCTCTATATATATATATATATATATATATATATATATATATATATATATATACATATACACTCTTTCTTTATAGCTGTGCACAAAGTTCTACTTTCATTAACCTTCCGTATTCAAGCAATCATCATTAGTTACTTAGGCAGTCCAAGGTATTGGCAACATCTGTCTCAGGAATCACACCTCTGCTGCTTCCAAGCTCTTTCTAATTTTCCAGTTACAATCCAGAAGTCGCTGCCATACAGTAGAGCAGGCTTGGTTTAATATTAACTGATTCTCTGCCAAACAAAATATTGGTTTGGATCAAACAGAAATTCATGGCAGAAAATGGGAAGTATGGGTGTGTCACAAGAATGATGTAAAAATACTTAAAACTAGCAGCTATATTGTATTATACATCATATTAAAGGAACATGACAGTGTTAATAATTATGTGAGATGTTAGAGAAATTATAACAATAATGATATGTTTTGTAAAAACAATTTAAATAAAAGGGATGAAAATTATTTAAAATTTCCAATTACCAAGGCGTTATTTCTTATCCTTTAAGATAATCATGTTAAATTTACTGAATAATGATAAACACGCCACTTTTCTTCACCAATAGCACACCATTTTCACACAAAATTGAAAATGTAAGGAACACACGAGGCTGATTGTACTGAGAAACAGTATATACTCTATTTTCTGTTTAGTTGTAATTATTATACTTTTAAATTTAATTATTTAAATACTCCTTAAATACTTTGTGATAGTCAAAGCAAACTTAGGGGTACAAGTGTGGCCCATTAAAGCAAGCCTAATTCGACATAATGACAAACTTTCACGGTTAGTTTTGTTTTCCCATTATGACTTCCTGCTAAATAATTTATTTTAACTGAATAACCACAAAGGCTTTCGATAAAGTGAGACATGTCGACATGATAAGGATGCTTGAAGATCTACAAATTGATGGAAAGACCTTTGACTTATAAAAAACAGATATTGGAAACAACAAGCTGCCATCAGAATTGATAATGAAGTAGGTCAATATCAGCCTATTAAAAGAGGTGTGAGACAGGGATGTGTAATGTCTCCAGATCTTTTTTCCCTGTACAGCGAAAATATTTTCAGAAATATAGAAGATATGGAAGGAATCAACATTGGGGGACGATACATCAATAACATTAGATATGCAGATGATACAGTCTTGATTGCAGACAATGAACAGGACCTGCAACATTTAGTAGATGCGGTTGTTGCACACAGTGAACAACTAGGGTTAGAATTAAATTGTAAGAAGACACAGATTATGGTCGTCACTGGGAAGAAGGAAATAACCACAATGTGATATACGAGTTAATGAGCATATTCTTAAGCAAGTGAATCGGTACAGTTATCTCGGAACGGTTATAACATCTGATGGAAGATGCCTTGAAAAGATTAAAACAAGAATTGCCATTGCGAAGGTGGCCTTTTGCAAGATGAAAACCGTACTGACCAATAAAAAGAAATCAATTGAAACAAGAAAAAAGAGTGTTGAAGTGCTACATAGAACCTGTGCTTTTGTATGGATGTGAAGTGTGGACAATGAGCAGACAAGCTGAAAAATATCTGATGGCTGTGGAAATATGGTTTCTGAGGAAAATGCAAAGAATACCATGGAGAGACAGAAAAACCAATGAACAAGTCCTACAATAAACAAATGAAGATCGTAAACTGATTAGAGACATCTGACATAGGTAGTCAAAATTTTTTGGGCATGTTATGAGAAGAGATGACTTGGAGAACTTGGTGACAACTGGCAAGATCGAAGGGAAGAGACCAAGGGGAAGACCGAGAAGTAAATACCTGGATGGCTTGGCCACATGGCATGGTCGAGACAGGAACACGGAGCTGATCCACGACGCTGGTGATCGAGTGAGATGGCAAAACATGACCACCCACGCTTATTGTCATGGCACATGATGGATGGATGGAACCACATTAACCACGTGCTATCAGTTTAGAATCTTTCACAAAGTCCTTTAAATCAGAATAACTAATCTAAAATTGTTTAAAACTATTATCTAATGTAAATATGCGAGGCCGAAAACCAGAGGGCGTTTTCATTTCTAAAATCAGAAAAGTAACCACAATTTAACTAAAAATTCTGCTCAAATTTGAGATATTTACTACCTCGTGTCCAGTGTTTTGAAATGAGAGTCCTCTTCCGGTATAAAATGTTATTTACCGGGGATTAAAATTCCGGAAGATACGCGAAATGAAACAAATATGTTTTGCGAGATTATAGTGGCACACGGCAGGCAAGGATGTTACATTATGCCATTAAAGTGGCGAGTCGCAGAGAATAAGTTAAAGTAGCCTCTCTTTTTTATTCTTTCTGTGTTTAAAAAATGTCCAGTTCAGCCTTTCTGGGTTATAATTATGATGTGCAGTAAAAGCACGTGTATTGGCTACGCTTGAGTTCAAAGCGAGTGAACGCAAATAAAACAATGGAACATAACAATAACTGAAAAGAGACCAACATCATTCCTTGATCATGTGATGAGAAGACGGCCATTGGAGAATATCGTGACGTCTGGAAAGATCTATAGGGGAAGGGGCAGACAAAGACATCATGCCGGATGAACTGAGATGGTGGAATATCTTCGGCAGAGTTGATCCAGAGCACCAGATCTGTGGGGAGACGTGAACGTCTATGCCAGCTAACCAGACACATGATGACCATGACCTGCAATGCCTTCCAGCTTGCCTGGTGGAAAAGAAAAATTGGTTTTTCATTAAATATTTAAAAAACACGATTAAATTGAAAGTTTTCCTGTAATGTTGTGTTAATAGGAATTCTTATTTAACATTTGGCTTTGTCAGATCATTAGTGACTAGTTCAGTCTGTTGATGAGTCTCTGTGTTCTCTGCAAGGGCAGAGTCTTATCATTGATTCATCATTTCACTAAATAAGTTCATTTTTGTCAACAAAATCAGTTCTAGTTTTTCCTGATTGATCCATTTTGTTTCCTCCATGGTGGTGGTGGTGGTGGTGTGTGTGTGTGTGTGTGTGTGTGTGTGTGTGGGGGGGGGGGGGGTTGTGTCTTCAAGAAGTGTAGTTTAAAAAAAAAAAATTCTTCTGTGTGCTTCTGCCAATTCATTTGAACATACAAACCCATTAGCACAATGTATGTTAATGATATTGATTTTTGCCATTTAACTGTTTATAGTGACATTCATTCCTTTTAGGTAATACATTGTTAAGCTTCCCAAGTGAAAATTGTGTCAGTTTTATGAATGTTGAGTCAAGAACCGACATCACTGCACTCAGGACATTCCCATACGTGCTCAGTTCCCTCGTTCAACAGCCAGCGAAGAGTCATACTACTAATCGTTCCCACCGCTATCTGATTAAATGTTCTCCTGGTCTTCCCTCTCAGTTTTGAGATTCTTCCAGAACCCCTGCCGATCATCCGCAATCTCATTCTTTCCACATATGGGTTCTCAATCTGTTCCTCCGCCTTCTCCACCTGGTCCCACAAACGCGCGACCACTTCCTCCTTGTCCATAGGCAAGATACCACCAAGAGGTGCATTCCCTGCTAGCCTAAGTTTTATGAATAATAATAGCAACTCTACCTCCATTTTTGTTGCCCTTATTATTGTGCCAGATTCAGTTCTAAATCTTCATATTTTAGTCTTATTGTTTGGCACTGAGTTAATGTAGAGGTAGGCTGTCCAGCCAGAACCCTGAAACCCAGGTAAATGAAACAAAGATTTCAGCCTCAATTGGGATTTAAATCTATATATATATAAAATACAATGTATGTAGGGATGTATTTGATGCGTTCGATAATGGTTCATCCGATTGAGATGAAATGTTCTACGCCCAGCCTCTGGTGGGGAGCATCTCATTTAATTCATATAAGTAGTTATATAAGCTCCCGTTCCCGACTATCTGTCTGTCTGTCTATCTATCTGACCCAGCGCGGCTTCGCCCAGCTCCTGGCGGGGAGCGTCTCATTAAATTCATATAACAATCCTTTTCATTCCTGTGCAGCCAACTGTCATAGTTTGTTAGTGTACAATCAGCTACTTACTTACTAAAATTTAATATTTAAATTTTTAAAAAAATTTATTAAAAATTAAAGAAGTTATCTACAGTCATTGTAGGTGATTAAAAACAGTTTTCATTAAAAATAATGGATGGTGTGTGGAAGGACATTCTTAAGTTAATTTTTTTTTTTGTTATATGAATTTAATGAGACGTTCCCCGCCAGGAGCTGGGTGAAGCCACGCCGGGTCAGATAGATAGACAGACAGATAGTCGGGAACGGGAGCTTATATGACTCTTTCATTCAGTAGCATGTCCTTTGCAGAACCTCGCTCCCATAACAACCTTCCGGAAAACCTCTCGATCATAAGCAAGATGTCCCGCGTCTGATACACCCATCTGGAGATCATCCGTCACATCCTGCACCCATCTTCTCTTTGGCCTTCCTCTCTTCCCAGGCATATACCCTTCCATTATTGTTCTCTCCAAACTTTCGTGACGTTTCAAGTGACCAAAATATTTCGATTTTCTTTGTTTTATCGTCTTTAATAGCCAACCTTCTTCAGTATTCAACTCTTGAAGTATGGATGCATTTGTTCTTTTCTTTACCCAAGATATTTTTAGAACTCATCTATAACATTTATATTCAAAGGCGTTTATGCGCTGTTCAGCTTGTTTAGTAAGTGTCCATGTCTCACAGGCGTATGTTGCAATGGGAAAGATGCATGCTCTTAAAAATCTAATTTTTGTAGTTCTGTCTGTCCCACTCCATAATTTATTCAGCTGTTTTAGTCTTTGAAGAGCAATTGATAGTCGCCGTTTAATTTCTTTCATTGTGTCGCCGTTGTTGGTAATCAATGACCTAAGATATTCACAATTTTCCACCACCTCCAATTTTTCCCCATTAATGTATATTTCTTTCTCCATAGTAGTTTTATCTGTATGCATTATCTTTGTTTTTGCTATGTTAAGATACAAGTTGTGATTTTCACTATTCAATTGGGTTGAGGCTATAAGATTTTCTATGCCATCTGTGTTGTGGAGAGTAATACTGTATCATCAGCATATCGAATCTCTGGTATGTCATGACCGCCGTTATTTAGGGCATCATATGGCTCCCTGTTTATATCATCTCTGGCATTTCTCATTATAGTTTTGGCACACAGCCCTGACAGACCCCTTGCTTAATGTAAAATGAATCTGATGTCTCTCCATCTATTCTAACCGCTGCTTGGTGGTCTAGATAGGGCATTCTTATGAGTTGTATTACATGTGATGGAAAGCCCATATTCCTCATGATTTCCCAAAGTTTCTGATGTTGTACTCAGTCAAATGCCTTTGAATAATCCACAAAACATGAGAATAGGCTTACATTAAATTCTCTGCACTTCTCTATTATTAAACGCATGTTGAATATGTGATCTCTTGTTCCTCTTCCTTGTCTAAATCCAGCTTGAACCACGTTAATCTCTTCTTCCATTTTCTTACGAAGTCTTCCCATTATGACTTTTAGTAGAATTTTACTTGCATGACTGATCAGGGCAACAGTTCTATAGTTGGTGCATAATTTCAGGTTGCCCTTTTTTGGTATTGGAATAAAGATAGTTCTCTTCCAATCTTTTGGCCAAATACCATATTTCCAAATCTTTGTACATAATGCATGATATATGTGTATGCTTTCTTCTCCTCCCACTTTAATTAATTCAGCTGGTATCTCATTACATCCAGGCGATTTATATGACTACTTATATGAATTAAATGAGATGCTCCCCACCAGAGGCTGTGCGAAGCCGGGCCGGGTCAGACAGATAGTCGGGAATGGGAGCTTATATGACTACTTATATGAATTAAATGAGATGCTCCCCACCAGGGACTGGGTGAAGCCGGGCCCGGTCAGACAGACAGACAGATAGTCGGGAACGGGAGCTTATATGACTACTTTTATGAATTAAATTAGATGCTCCCCACCAGGGACTGGGTGAAGCCGGGCCGGATCAGACAGATAGATAGATAGATCCCCGCCAGAGGCTGGGCGAAGCCGGGCCGGGTCAGCTAGTAATAATTATTACGGGATGGTCAAAGGCGGTTATTTCCTGGGAAAACTGACTGGTCATTCTTGTTGATGTATTTCTTGTTCTGACCAAAATTGTTGTTTGTAGTCAGAAATATGTTTCTACTGTCATGTTTGTTTTTTCATTTTTCTAAATTGTTTTAGTGAAATGGAAGTGAACGAAATGTCACGTGACTTGCCATTGAAGGTCTTCATTGGCTGCTGGGATATGGCACATGAAAGGTAAATCAGTGTTATCATTATATATGTTACTATTGTTACTGTGCTCTAAAATTACTGCATAAAATTTGGTGGAACTGCGGTAAAGCTGTGAAAGTTTAAACAATATAAAATGACACAAAGTAGTGTAGCTTTACATAACAGAGTTACGACACATACAGAACGTTGCGGTGGTTAGCCTTCATCAGCAAACAAACACATTCACAAACACAACATATAGTCAAGGAGATCTCCTGTGACTACATTAGAAGGTGATGCCAGGACGAGAGGAACAAATGCATGGAAAAATGGAAGCAATGAAGAGAAAATAAGACTTGACAAAATGTTAATTGAAAAGAATGTT
Source organism: Cepaea hortensis (assembly GCA_963921405.1). NCBI lineage: Eukaryota > Metazoa > Mollusca > Gastropoda > Stylommatophora > Helicidae > Cepaea > Cepaea hortensis. Next base: position 4,028,790 of record OY992894.1, on the reverse strand, counting down.
AGTCGAAGAAAATGTTTAATAGAAAAACTTTATAGAGAAAAAAACTGCATACTCACCTCACGTACGGACCTGTAAATGAATGCGGAAATCTCGGGTGTATTTATATAACGGTGCTGGATGTTACGGTTGTCAGAAGTCGGGGTGCCCCACCGGCTAGATGAATGTATTATTCACTGGCGAGCAACCCCAAATAGTCAGAAACTGACTAGGGACAAAATCTATATGGCTGAACTATAGATTAAGCCCTGAATATCCAACGTACAGCTCCAAGTGGCTCGTTACAAAATGAAATGAACTGTGCTGAATATTCGCCAAGGAATGGGAAAGAGAAGTTTAGCTTAAGATAGATGTTTAAGTCTAAATATATGAATATAGACGACTATCTCAGTACAGGTTTTTCTCCCTGACTGCTCCCTTCCTTGGTGTGTAAGTGAACCCCCACCAATGTACACACACAACACGTATGCACAATTGGAATTAAAATATAACGACAGAACTATGAGTTACAATACTACAACATTTATTTACTAATCATAATCATAGACATCTGATGGTTCAAGATGAGGATGATGAAATCATATACATATTGATATTGATGACAAACATTACGTAACTTTACTTGTTACTTCATCTATCTGGAACTGTGGTCCAGATCCCCACTCTCCAGTAGACTCAAAAAAGAAACAGCTTGCCGGTATTCTGAGGTCTGTCAGTCCTAGCACTACCTAGTTAGTAATCTCGAGTCTTGAGATCTGTAACATAGGTGCTCCTTGTGAGAGCTGTTCTGAAGTCAGACTTAATCTAAAAGGAAAAGGTCTATCGTGGGTTTTTATACCTAGCCTAGCAGTAGACACTTATCTCCCAGGAATTCCATTCCTAAATTCTTCTTATCTCCTCCTGACGTTAATTGCAATTAACTCCAAGTCTGTCCAGTCATAAAATTCTTTCTGCATGCACACTAGCCTTCACACCTGTGGGTCTGACCATTATTAGCCCACTGAGTCTTATCAGTGATTTCACACCTTGCGCCTGTAGTCTCTACCAGATGGGGTCAGCCATCGCGGTTGGGTGATTTCCTAGCTATTCTTATCAGGTGTCATGCCTGGTCGGTTTTAATTACACAGTCCATGGCCCAGTTCATTGTTGATTCAGCATGTCTGGGTCAGCAGTTTCCCAAGGTGTATACTAATTATCTAGTTGCCATTTTACTTGCCATCTGCAAGCTTACGTCATGGCTGGTTGGTTTTAATTACTAATCAGTCCCCTGAGTCTGCCCTCCCGTCTGGCTGGATTGATAACCTCTGGGGGTGACAGGTACTGGTGTCAAATTAACTTCCCAAATAGAAAGCCATTCCTGGTGGTTTGTTTACTTGCAGGTTTTGCAAGCTTACGTCAAGACAGTATAGCCTTGGATATAGAGAAAACAGTTTTGTTCGTCTGTTGATCCTCTACATGGCCCATCAAAAGTGAACCGAAAATTGTTCTGGGAAGTTAAGGCTGCCAATTCGTGACAGAGCTTTCCCCTTAAAAAAAAGTTTCTGCCAGAAATCTTTTGTCAAAGCACGCCGTACATCCCAGAATAATGCCTAAGCACTCTCCGTTCTGTATCTGCCTAAAGGTTTCCAATATTCCTTGTGGCAATGGGTTGTCCTGCATCTGCATAAAGACGTTCCATTTCCATAACCCAAAGATACACTGGATAGATCCTTGTACCTGGTTTTAGGCCGGGATTCCATGCAATAGCTTGGTAAAATCCGGTTATTGTCAGAAGGTTGTAATTTTACCCCTCTGGGAAAGATCACAATCAACGGGATTCTTCTACTCCTCTGGGCAGCAATTGTTTTACACCATTCACTCACGTGATTTACTCCTTTCAGCCGAGGATGTACCCGTAGTAAGGTCTTGCATAAGCTGGCCACAGCAAAGCTTGTCTCCGTGATATTCCTCCATCCATTATAGATCCTTAACAGATCCATCAATAGCTTCCTTTTAAAAGGAATATTGTTACACATCATGGTCCCATGATGTAAATTCAACTGGCGCTTTCCTCCTTCAAAGTTGGGTGTAACAATTTTCCCTCCTCGGTGTCGCGGTTTCTTCCCCTGATAATCAGTTAACGGGCTGAGTTTCTCTGCAGTAGAGTTTCGTGTGAAAACCGTGCTAGAAATTGGAAATTTAGTGTGCCAAGTTGTCCAGCCTTGAGAAATAACATAGTTACTCCAGGGCGATAAAGTGGAGTTACTTTGGAATAAAGTATCCACAACTAGCTGATCTACTCCTATCAAATCGACCTGACTGAAGGGTAGATTGAGTCCTAAGAGTGTTGATTCCAAACCACTCTTGACTTCTGTTACTTCAGGTTCCTGTTGCTGGAATTCCCTGATAACTTCAGCTAATGAGATGATAGGCGTTTCTTCCTCCATCTTGTGCAATGAATTTTCTTCTTTAGCAACTACAGACAATGTTGTCTGCACAATATCAGAGTCCATATTCTGGCTCCTAACAATTCCCTGTGTTTCCTGAGTCTCCGAACTGGTATACTGTGAGATAACAACTGGAAATGTTTCCTGGTCTGGATGTTCCTCTCTGGTCGTGCTTTCATGGGCTAAGTCCAGTTGAGGTAAATTCTGTGGTGGGCTGTCTAAGCAATCCATCACATTACGTAAATCATTTGAACTGATTTCTAGTGTCTTTTCCTGAGCTGCAGCCTCAAAGATCACAAGGGGTTCCGGGTCATCCTTCATCCCACTGTCAGTCCAATTTAATCCCACTTCTTCCTCGTCTGGGCTGAAGGGAATAATAAAGTCGGTTACCTTTCGATCTCCGACCTCCTTAAAAGATGTCCTCAGGTCATCTTCCTCTTGAGTTTCACCTCTCGTTGAAGTAAAATGAGATTCCTGGGAGTCTTGTACTGGCAAACCGTAGTGCAAACAGTTGTCCTCTGGGTAACTGTTACTAGGTAAATTATCTGAACTGATAATTAGTGACTCTTCCCGCGTTGCAGCAGTGAAATTCACCTGGGATTCTGTTCCTTCCTTCCTCCCTATTTCAGTCAGATGTAATTCCACTTCGTGATTCTGTGACCAGAAGGGAATGTGAGAATCAGCTAGGTCTCCGCCTGCGACCTCATTAAAGGTTGTCTTCAGTTCCTCTTTCTCTCGAGATTCATTTCTCGTAGCAGTCAAGTGGTTTTCCTGAAGGTCCTCTACTGTCTAACGACTATTGCCGTGGTGCAAACAGTTATCACGTTTGTGACTGTTTGAAATGCCCTTGGCACGTTTTTTCTTCCCTCTTTTTCGTTTAGGACTGGGTCGAATGAGAACCTGTAGTTCCCGGTCCACTGCCTCTGATTCTGCGGTGGGTGGCAAAGATGTCCCTTCCTTCCTGGTTGGGTGAGCATCCATATCTCCTACCTTATGTTCCGCTAGAAAGGTTAGCTTCTCTGCATTGACTACTTCCATATGCTGTTTATTAATCTCTGCTTCTTCAGTTTTGCTACGCTCTTGTGCTCCAAAGAACTCATCATTTTCTTTAAACATAATTTCTTCTTCTTGGTCCCACCATTCTAACTCAGCTATGATATACATTTCTAGTTGCTCCCCCTTTAAGCCTTTTCTTATGCCCCACCCTTTCGCGGACTCTGAGAAATCTGCGCGCGCCTTCATGTCCTCTTCGGGATTCCGGTAACGTAAGGCCATAATTGCAAAGGACTATATTCCGGTAAGCTCCTATGTATATATCAAAAATCAGATCTAAGCTAGAAAGACAAGAGTTAACTACTGACAGTCTACGCTATCCAATGTGTATAGTTTAGCCTCAGCAGTGAAAGACAACTGAAAATAATATTCAAGTAGTACCTGGCCGACAGCAGTGAAGAAAGTGTGAGAGGTATACTACACAGTAATCAACAGTAATATTTATCTAAATAAACATTAAAATGCACTGCATACATGTCAAAATGAACATGGCATATATTAGCATAAAATTGCAAATCAGTCAAGCAGTTAAATCATCAAACACATCAATGTAAATATGATTAAAGTGTCCAATTATCAATAAATGATTAATGATAACACTAAATGATAGATGATGGTAGTTTTCTCATAAGTTCTTATCTGTTATACTTTTGAAAAGTTATATTTATACTCTGTAACTTCCTCAACTAAAAGTAGCTACATTTGATGATAGTCTATTTTGATGACTGAAGATTACAAGAGTTAACTTTTAGGGTCTAGGGTCTAGTACCGGAGTCTATTGAAAGCGAGAAGTCCGAATTCAAATACCGTACGAGAAGCCCAATCTGTCAGAAGTCGGGGTGCCCCACCGGCTAGATGAATGTATTATTCACTGGCGAGCAACCCCAAATAGTCAGAAACTGACTAGGGACAAAATCTATATGGCTGAACTATAGATTAAGCCCTGAATATCCAACGTACAGCTCCAAGTGGCTCGTTACAAAATGAAATGAACTGTGCTGAATATTCGCCAAGGAATGGGAAAGAGAAGTTTAGCTTAAGATAGATGTTTAAGTCTAAATATATGAATATAGACGACTATCTCAGTACAGGTTTTTTTCCCTGACTGCTCCCTTCCTTGGTGTGTAAGTGAACCCCCACCAATGTACACACACAACACGTATGCACAATTGGAATTAAAATATAACGACAGAACTATGAGTTACAATACTACAACATTTATTTACTAATCATAATCATAGACATCTGATGGTTCAAGATGAGGATGATGAAATCATATACATATTGATATTGATGACAAACATTACGTAACTTTACTTGTTACTTCATCTATCTGGAACTGTGGTCCAGATCCCCACTCTCCAGTAGACTCAAAAAAGAAACAGCTTGCCGGTATTCTGAGGTCTGTCAGTCCTAGCACTACCTAGTTAGTAATCTCGAGTCTTGAGATCTGTAACATAGGTGCTCCTTGTGAGAGCTGTTCTGAAGTCAGACTTAATCTAAAAGGAAAAGGTCTATCGTGGGTTTTTATACCTAGCCTAGCAGTAGACACTTATCTCCCAGGAATTCCATTCCTAAATTCTTCTTATCTCCTCCTGACGTTAATTGCAATTAACTCCAAGTCTGTCCAGTCATAAAATTCTTTCTGCATGCACACTAGCCTTCACACCTGTGGGTCTGACCATTATTAGCCCACTGAGTCTTATCAGTGATTTCACACCTTGCGCCTGTAGTCTCTACCAGATGGGGTCAGCCATCGCGGTTGGGTGATTTCCTAGCTATTCTTATCAAGTGTCATGCCTGGTCGGTTTTAATTACACAGTCCATGGCCCAGTTCATTGTTGATTCAGCATGTCTGGGTCAGCAGTTTCCCAAGGTGTATACTAATTATCTAGTTGCCATTTTACTTGCCATCTGCAAGCTTACGTCATGGCTGGTTGGTTTTAATTACTAATCAGTCCCCTGAGTCTGCCCTCCCGTCTGGCTGGATTGATAACCTCTGGGGGTGACAGGTACTGGTGTCAAATTAACTTCCCAAATAGAAAGCCATTCCTGGTGGTTTGTTTACTTGCAGGTTTTGCAAGCTTACGTCAAGACAGTATAGCCTTGGATATAGAGAAAACAGTTTTGTTCGTCTGTTGATCCTCTACATGGCCCATCAAAAGTGAACCGAAAATTGTTCTGGGAAGTTAAGGCTGCCAATTCGTGACAACGGTTCAGTGAGCACATAGAAAGAAGGGGGCGGGGTAGGAGGCGGGTAAAATTGACCACGACCCCATTGTGTTGTTGGTCTGGGTGGACTGGTGTGTATGAACACGTGTACATACATAGACACATTTCAACAGACAAACTGCTAGTGTATGTGGACATATGTACAGTCCATGCAAGAAATATATATCTTTTTACTTCTTGTTCCGAGAGACACCAACAATGACAGACAATGAAACAAAGACACACACTGAAATGTATTATGTATTTATTCAACTGATGGTTGCAACCAAGTATAGAAATTACGCCATCCACCTTCCAGTATCCAATGATGTAGTTTATCAGTCATATACATGCCTACAGATGTAGCGAAGCTTTTCTCTAGGTCCTGGACATTCACGTCTGTATTGTAAGAATTATTAACCAGATGCATACCCAGACGCATACCAAGTGTAAAAACCATCATTATTCTCCCGTAGTTGATGACGTTATCGGCAAAGACTTCGTCAGCAATTGAAACAAAGACCGGGAAAACGTGTTCGGGCTTGATACAAACTTCTAGTCTCGTGAATAACACATCATGTTGGTTGGCTATCTGACGTACTAAGCGACACAACCTCGAGTTATTGGTCTTTGTGGGCATGTATGAACTAATAATAGTCAACGCCATACTCACCACCTCGGTGTGAACTTGTGTCAAGTCGAGTATTGGGTCCATCGTTATTATACCAATACCTACCAGAGACCCACTGGCGTGCAGTTGGTGGTCAAATGGTCTAATATTATCACCCGATACGTTTATAAACACCAATGCGAGTAGATAGCTGTTTATTAATTCTCATGGATCCTAGGTGGAAACATCCTTTTACGGCTTTGATTGCGGGCCCAACGGGGAGTGGTAAACCGTCTTTGTCCAACGGTTCTTGACCCATCTACCAGCCATGGTAGACCCCCTTCCAGAGGAAATTATATGGTGCTATGGGGAATGGCAACCCATCTACGAAACTATGAAGGGTGTTCAATTTAATGAAGGTCTGCCAGATGTGGAAAAATGGACAGGTGATAGACGTCGATTAGTAGTCATAGATGATCTAATGTCTGAGACAGATGACAGAGTGACTAAATTATTTACTAAAGGCAGTCATCATCGCAACCTAAGTGTTATGTATGTAGTACAGAACCTATTTGGTAAGAATAAAGAACAAAGAACTATCAGTCTGAATTCGCACTACCTAGTGGTGTTTAAGAATCCTCGAGATGGGTCTCAGATTACCAATCTCGCCAAACAGATGTATCCAGGCCGTGTGTCATATGTCCAAGAGAGTTTTAAAGACGCGACATCGGCTCCACACGGGTATTTGTTATTTGACCTGCGACAGGAAACACCGGATCAGCTCCGCTTACGAAGTCATATATTTCCCGACCAGCAGCAAGTCGTCTACGTCCCCAAATAACATGTCTAACCGACTTAAACGTAACGAGGGTATGTTACGGTTCTTGGGTCAGACCAAACCAGCCACTGTGAAGGCAGTAATGAAATCAGCTTCCCCGGATCTCGTCCAATCAATTTGTGAATGCTGTCACAACGTTTTAAAAGGTAATGTTCCCCTGACACCAGCTCAGAAGAAGCGTCTGCAACGACACAAAGACAGTCTGAGAGCACTCACTCATAAGAAATTATCGCCCAAGAAAAGGAAAGAGATTCTACAACAAGGTGGTTTCATAGGCGCCTTACTAGGCCCCATACTAAATGTGTTGAAAAGCGTGGTGGGATTGTAATGGCCAAGAAGATGATCTTGATCGATCCCCGATTGCTAGAAAAACCCTATGTACCACCCGACACACTAAATGATAGTCTACAGGATTTGGATCGTCAGATGCAACAAGTCCTGGAAACAGAAGATCTACCACCCCGTGACAAGGCTAGAGCGTATCAGCAAACACTACAGAGGTATCTGAATCGACTCGAACAGTACAGACACAAGCCTCTGGGACTAGTAGATATCAAGGAACAAAAACCTGAAGTCACCAGTGTACCGACACCAGTAGCCGAGACACCTCTTCAACCAACACCTCTTCAACCTATTCAACCGGCTCAAGTAGTCGAACCCAAAACAGTCGAGACCACACCACCTTACAAACTCAGGCGAAGCAAGAAGAAGACTAGGATACCTACCCCCAAGTGGCAAAAATGGCCGCCCAATTAAGAAAATATTACTATGACCCAAAGAAGCCGGGGGCCTATGGTGGAGCCGCTGCCTTAAAAAGAAATACTAACCTGAAGAAAATAGATAAATGGTTACATCATCATGATACCTACACTTACATAAACCGATTCGTCGCCGATTTCAGAGACGCCAGACCATAACCGGTGGTATAAATCAACAATTTCAAGCCGACTTGATAGATATGAGACTATTACAACGATACAACGATGGGATGTCGTACCTAGTGACTTGTATCGATGTGTTTAGTAAATATGCTTGGGCTATCCCGATCCAGAAGAAAACGGGGAAAGCGCTGGTGGTGGCTATGAGTAAAGTCTTTGGTGATAGCCAACCGATAAATTTTCAGAGCGATAAAGGTTCGGAATTCGTTAATCGGACCTTCTTAAAATTTCTGAAAGATCGAGGTGTGCACTTCTTTACCACCGAGAATGAAGATGTGAAGGCAGCGATAGTGGAAAGATTCAATCGAACCCTGAAAGAAAAAATGTGGCGTTATTTCACCAAGACCAATACACTGCGCTACGTCGACGTGATAGATAAATTGATCCAGAACTATAATGGTTCGTATCACAGAAGTATTCGCATGACCCCTGTACAAGTCAACTATAGTAATCAAGAAGAGGTGTGGGATAACTTGTATAAGCCGACATACGTATCGAAAAAAGTGTATTTTACACCTGGGGATCGAGTCAGACTGGCTGAACCCAAACAACCTTTTAAAAAAGGGTATATGCCCTCGTGGACAGAAGAATTGTTTACCGTCAGTCGCATAAACCAGACCAGTCCAGTGACCTATGTGGTAAAAGACGATTCGAGACAGGAACCACAGGGCTCGTTCTACAGAGAAGAAATACAACTAGTTGGAGACAAACAAGTGTATCGTATCGAAACAATCTTACAAGAAAGACCCAGGCGAGGTGGTGGGAAAGAGTATTTAGTGAAGTGGTTTGGTTATCCCCATTCATTCAATAGTTGGATAGCTGACACGCAACTAGCTAGTTATGGAGACTAGTGGTGTGACTGAAGACAGGGTGGAAACTATGGGGGTGCGCCCACAACTGACAGAGGGGGAAAGAACATCGATCTGGTCATTCTTTGGACAACGTGTACCGAGGCCAGAGATTGTATTTCTGTGTCAAATGGTGGTTATATATGCCGTAATTGCCGTGTCTTTGTTCAATCTGACTCAAGGCAGCGCAGACGCACCAGACGGCAAGTTGTGGGTAGCTCTAATGAGTAGTTGTTTGGGCTATATGCTACCTAATCCTAAATTAGAAAAACGATGAGTTTCTACGTAACTTTACCGAGTAATTCTGAACCAAAGGTATTTCCCAACAACCAACCCGGTCACTTTTTTGTCAAGTTACCGCAGACCATTGATGTAACGACCCAATACGAAGTGGCCCTGGTCGAGATTCAGTTCCCCAATTCGTATTTTAATGGTTTGCCTGGTGAAATTTGGTTCCAATACTTTCCACCTAAAGGTAGTGGTATGGAACCTATAACCCTTGTATGTCCACCGGGTCCGTTCAGCAGCCCTGAAACTTTCATCGAGGAATTGAATAAGTTGTGTGTAGAAACCCAACTAGACGAGAAAGTAAACATCAAATTCATGCTATGTACACCTTGGAAAAAGGTCGGGCTGAAAATATTTGAAAAAGGCGCCCAGGCAAAAGTTAGTGACAGATTGAAGAATATGTTGGGTTTTCCCAGCTCGACTCTATCAGATGATAATATCTTATTATACGGTAATACAGAATTAGAGATGGATAACGAAGTTAAAAATATCTACGTCTATTCCGATCTCGTAGCCGCGAGACCAGTTGGAGACGTCATGGTTCCTTTACTAAGGACTGTTCCTATATTGGACCGACTGTCACCTTCAGTGTTTCGTCTTTATGATAAACCACATTATGTACCATTAAGTCGATTCTCCTTCGACACGGTGGAAATACTTTTAACTGACGATACGGGTAAAACACTCTCATTCAACGATGGGACTTCAGTACTAACTTTACATTTTCGAATCAGGAAGCACTCAGACCTCGAATAGACTAATATGAGTTTCTACGTGACACTGACGAGTAATGCTTCGTTACAAATATACCCCCAAAATAATGCCGGACATTTCTTTGTCAAACTACCACAAACTATTGAGCTAACCTCCCAGTACGAAGTTGGTTTGGTTGATATTCAGTTTCCCAACACCTATTTTAATATTTTGAAAGATGAGGTGTGGATAAAGTACTTTCCACCTCCAGACCTAGATGAACCACCGATGACGATTACGCTGACGCCTGGTCTGTACAAATCAATAGAAAAATTCATTGGTGAATTGAATAGATTGCTTTTCGAAGCTGAGAGATTTATCAATGAACTACAATGGCTGCGTCTCGATGATGGCTTACAAGAACATAACCGAATGATGTTCTCTTATAACGATATTTCGAATAAGGCTTGTTTCCAGTTATATGAACAGGGGGTTGAAGTTAGACTTAGTGACAAGTTGGCAGAAATATTACAGTTTCCCTCGACACATGTCACCGAGACTGAACCCAGTCTGTCTGGTGTGGGTGAAGTGGATTTAGACCAGGGCACAAAAAAATGTCTTCGTCTATTCCGATATTGTCACCTCGCGGGTGGTTGGTGATGTGATGGTACCATTACTGAGGACACTACCTGTTCTAGACAGATCTACCACCTCGGTATTTAGGATGTATGACAAGCCACATTACATACCCCTCAGTCGATTTTCATTTGACACGATTGAATTTCTTATAACCGACGAGCAGGGGAAACCTATCCCATTTACAGGTGGAACTTCAGTAGTGACGTTACATTTTCGAACAACCAAACGGTTTGATCTGGGCTAACCATGGTTAGGCACGTGCCAATCCAACGCAACCCCAAACTATACGAGGAGTATTTCTGCAATCAAGCTGGAAGTGGTATCCCTGTTTTTGTAGGTGGTCGAAGTCAGCGAGGTCATGGAATTGGTAGTTTCTTTAGTGGTCTTAGTCGCACAATTCTTCCTTGGTTGAAGACTGGTGGCAAAGCCCTATTGAGAGAAGGACTGGGGACGGGTTTGCAAGTGGCTCAAGATGCTTTAGCTGGTAGAAATGTTGGTGAGTCCTTCAAAGAACACGCCAGAGATGCTGGTCAACGACTACTCCAAGGCGCAGCTCAACACATCAGCCAATCAGGTAGTGGTGTTAGGAAACGAAAACGAGCCGCCCCGCCAGGTCAGCCCAGTAAAAGAATAAAACCAACAGTCAGAAAGCCATCGAGTCATAAGACACATCACCACCAAGCGGGACATTCGGATATTTTCTCATAATGGCGTTAATTCATCCCAAGTCATGTGAGTGTCTGCATTCTGGTCTGGATCTGTTTAGTGTACCTCCCACCCAGACAGCCGTAGAAGAGGGACAGTTTGTGGAGATTCATCCATTGGCCACTTTAGCTTATGGGGCACCCATCGAATTCAACATTTCTGGTGTCGGTGAAGATTACATTGATTTGTTTAATACTTTTCTGCACGTGAGAGCCAAAGTTACACTGCCCAATGGCGACGACCTACCAAACACAGCCGAAGTTGGGCCGATAAATTATTATTTGCATAGTTTGTTTTCTCAAGTAGACGTGTCCCTGAACGACACTCTTATTTCACCGAGTGAAAATTCGTATCCGTACCGGGCCTACTTGGAAGCTCTTCTGAATTACGGTGAAGAGGCCAAAAAGAGTCACCTGACGTCAGCTCTATACTATCAAGATACTCCTTTGCACATGGCAGACACAAAGGGTGATACCAATACAGGTCTAGCCAAAAGAAGATCTTTAGCCAGCTATAGTGTGCCTCTGGATATGATGGGGCGCCTACATTCCGACATTTTCAATCAGGACCGGTACATGTTGAATGGTGTCGATATTAAAATCAAACTAACCCCATCAAAATCCGTCTTTAATTTGATTGCCACGGATGTAAGTGGTGGGTACAAAAGTGTCATTACTTACGCCACCCTCTTGGTGAGGAAAGCTAAGTTAAATCCAGCTATCTCTCTGGCCCATGAAAAAGCCTTATTGAGATCCAATGCCAAGTATCCTTTTAAAAGGGTCGTGGTAAAGACCTTTTCTATCCCTAAAGGTATGTTTTCCCACACACAAGATAACCTTTTCCTCAGCCAGACACCGACCCGGGTGGTGATCGGATTAGTCAATGCTTCCTGCTTCAATGGCGAGCTGAATACGAACCCCTTCATATTCAATCATTATCAGTTAAACTATCTGAGTCTGATGGTAGATGGGCGTAGTGTTACAGGCAAACCCTTAACCATGAATTATACCACTGGTCAGTACATGCGAGCTTTCCATAGTACCAACTTGGCCCTTGGTCTGACCGGTAAGGATGTCGGGAATGGTATAAATTATGAAAGTTATAGTCAAGGGAATTGTCTCTATAGTTTTGATCTGACTCCCAGTATATTAGATGGAGAACAGTTTGAAATGGCGAAATCTGGCCCATTGTCAGTAGAACTAAAGTTTGACGTTATAACGACTGTACCTCTACAAGTCATCGTATACGCCGAACTCGATTCGGTCCTAGAAGTTTCCAAGACGAGACAAGTGCTAACAGATTACATAGCATAATGGATACCCAACAACTAAGACAATTACTCATGTCTGATCTGTTTGTTCGTCGCCTTCCACTAGTCAACGTATGCGCTAGAGATCATTTACCTAGACACATTGATAGAACACAGCCAGCTGCTTTGATCGTCAATACTGACACCAGTGCTTACTCTGGTTCACATTGGATCGCCCTATATTTTAATGGTCTAGGTCAGTTTGAATATTTCGATTCGTTTGGCTTGCCACCATTACACGCCAACATTATCCATTTTATACAACAAAACTCGGACAGATCACCCGTGTACAATACCCATATGCTACAAGACATTAATAACACTACTTGTGGTCTGTATGCGTTGTATTTCTTATTAATGAAATGTCGTGGTTCGAGCATGTCACGTATCCTGCAATGCTTTGGACACAGACAACACGTGAACGATCGTCTCGTGTTTCGATTGGTTACTCCGTGGTTAAAAAAGACAAGTCCAGAACTGTTTAAAACTAGATAAATTCGTCGTTATAAAATGAGACGACCACTCGTCTTTTTATTTCTACAACGATCAAGATGTCTACACCCAAGTGGTTATTCATGTCAAGACCTGATGATATGCCCAGACAACTAGACAACAGTTTGAAAGCGGTGACAGTTTCTCAAGACACAGGAACAATGACACTCCAGCTATATCAATCTACCGACAGTCAAGACAAGCCTCTGAAAGACCAGACATCTTTCTACAATAATCAAGTCCCTCTGCTCCCTTTGGATCGTAAACGAAACCATTATTAATTGTTGTATACCAATAAAAACCATTTGAAAATGTTATTATTTGTTTCTCTATTTTATTATGTTTTTGTTCGATTGTATAGTTTTTCTTCTCTCTCTCAGTGTGTCTGTACTTGTGTATAGTTGTGATGCCAGTAGTAATGGTATGGGTGTGTATGTGTGTAGTTGACTTTGTGCTTGTATGTGTGTACACGTGTGTGTATAGTTGTGATGACAGTAGTAATGGTATGGGTTGTCTGTGTATGGTTGCCTTTGTGTTTGTATGTGTGTGTGTGTTTTTGTTTGTAGGTGTGTATTTGTGTAATTGATTATGGGTGAGTGTGTCTGTACTGGTTGTGATGACAGTAGTAATGGTGTGTGTGTGTGTGTTTCGTTGTCTTTGTGTTTGTATCAAGTATGTACTTGGTTGTCTTTGTATTTGTATGTGTGTTTGTGACCCTCTTTGTGTCTTTGATTATGGGTGTGTACTTGTGTATAGCTGTTGTTGTGACAGTAGTAATGGTATGGTTTGTCTGTACTTCTGTATCTGTATGTGTGTACGTGTGTGTGTGTGTGTGTGTGTGTGTGTGTGTGTTTCGTTGTCTTTGTATTTGTGTGTATCAAGTATGTACTTGGTTGTCTTTGTATTTGTATGTGTGTTTGTGTGACCCTCTTTGTATGATTTTTACACACCCCACAAAAATATAGTATAATAATAACGTACCAGCTAATATTCTTGTCGCTAATATTGGTAGTAGTATTATCACTACTATTGATTCTTCTTCACTCTACCCACCACCATTGCACTATACGTACTTTCCCCTACAATTTAAGTGGTCACTTGACTACTTGACCACTGCTTGACCACGTCATCGATCACTTTAATCACTACCATAATCTTAGGCACATCGTCCTCTACAATTTAAGTGGTCACTCGACCACTTGACCACTACTTGACCACTAATTTACCACCCTTTAAGCATCACCATGTCGCTACAACTACTTTCCGCTAAAATTTTCCTCACTTACACACCGCTTGACCACTACTTGACCACTACTTGACCACTAATTTACCACCCTTTAAACATCACCATGTCGTTACAATCACTTTTCCCTAAAATTTTCCTCACTTAACCACCGCTTGACCACTGCTTGACCACTACTTGACCACTAATTTACCACTAATTTAAACATTACCATGTCACTACGACCAATTTTCCCTAAAATTTTCCTTGCTTGACCACTAATTTACCACTCTTTAATCAGCACCATATCATTACAATCACTTTTCCCTAAAATTTTCCTTACTTGACCCTTGACCATTGCTTGACCACTGGTTGACCTGTGTGTAACTGTGAACACCTCTTATTATATTTATGACCACCCCTATATCACTCCTACTTGATCACTAATACCCCTTACCACCATACCCTTATAACTTTATACGCTTTCCTTTGTAATCGGTGAATATACCACCCTTTACCTTCACTACTATCACACTGTTCAGATGACATCTCTTACTTCGAGTATAACCACGAACCATCACACCCTTGTTTATACATTACTACACCACACATACTAATACATTATGTCTACGCCACCACCATATATCCAACCCATGAGTATAACCACGAACCATCACACCCTTGTTTATACATTACTACACCACACATACTAATACATTATGTCTACGCCACCACCATATATCCAACCCATGAGTAGAAACCACGACCCATCACACCCTTGTTTATACATCACCACACATACTAACACATTCATATACTCCTTTCTAAAATATATAACACCCCTCCTTCATCCGTACTCACAACCTTTCTATTCCCACCAACTACTTTTACCTTAATTACTTTCACACCCGCCAACACCCGTCAATCACACCCGCCAACACCCGCCGAAAAAACCCGTTCCCACTCCAAAAAAATTTTACCGAGTCGACATTTTCCCCAAAAATACACCCATATTTCCTTCATAAACCCTATTACCCTACATTACCCTCCCAAAATGTGTGTCTGGAAACCTCAATCTACTACTCTCGTCCTGGCATCACCTTCTAATGTAGTCACAGGAGATCTCCTTGACTATATGTTGTGTTTGTGAATGTGTTTGTTTGCTGATGAAGGCTAACCGCCGCAACGTTCTGTATGTGTCGTAACTCTGTTATGTAAAGCTGCACTACTTTGTGTCATTTTATATTGTCTAAAAATACTGGAGAGTTTAGGGAAATGCCGCCATGGCCCCATAAATTTAGGAAGGGAAAATTCCAGCTGCACCTCTCAGGGGTAGAGGTTGAGAAACACACAACAATGTGGCGAAAATAGCCCAGGATAAGTGGTAGAGGATTGGAAATACCACGGTGTGACAACTGCAGCTCTGGGGATCGAGTATTCACCGGGATAAGTGTACATCTTTGCAGCTAAGTTGTGTAAGACACTCACTGGTCCTGACATTCAGACATGGCTGTCAATGGACGATGTTAAAGACCCCTGTGTGGATGTGGAAGGCAAGGGAAAACCATCACATTATCTTCCCAAGAATTCATACATTTTTACAAATCAGAGTCAGAACGACTTTAATGGCTATCTTAGGACAGACATATCTGGTAGGGACCGTCATGAGCCACCAAGCCGACCGACATCCAGCTACTGATGGCAATACAAAAATGAATAAGTTTAAAATAGGAGCATGGAATGTGAGAACACTAGCTGAGTTAGAACAGTTTCATAATGTAACATATGAAAATGAATATCCTAGACATGTGTGAGATGAGGTGGAAGGGATGTTGTAAAATAATAACTGACAAACAGTAATTTATTTAGGAAGGGATACGCTTGAAGGACTACTATTTGATGAAAAAACATCTAAATCAATGGTTATTTGTGTATTTCAGATAGAGTTATTATGGTAAAAATCAAAGGCAATCGAATAGATATAAATATATAATTATATGCACTAACAAAAAGCAGCAGTGATGAAGAAATACACAAATGTTATGATGAAGTAGAAATAATATCTGGAATCAAATCGCAAGAAATGAAAATAATACTTTGAGATTTCAATGCAAAAGTAGGAAGAAAGGAAAGAATGAAAGATGCAGTGGGGGAACCTATGATTTAGGGGGAAGAAATAAAAGATAAGTGCATAAAGACAAAAGGAAATTGATTATACCAGCAATGCAACAAAATTGAATTATATTCTATGAAAGATGAGAATGTGTGTCGTTGTGGGCTGTCTTACCAGGTGTCAGGTCTTCTTGCAGTGCCATCAACACCTCGACTTCGCTGCTTTACTTCAATGTTGGATTTAGGACCGGCTGTATGTCGAAGGGGTTACAAATGCAATGGTAACACATGTACTAGTAGTGGATGTGAGGTGTCATTGCAGAACTTCGGGAATAACTCAACATTAACACCAGTGGTAACACAATGTAACAGTCTAATGCAGAATAACATCAAATCGTTGTCAGGTTGCCCACCAAGCAATCTTACCGAGACAGCTGATTCATCATCATCATCATCATCTTCCACTTCTGCCGTCAAGCGTGGGGAGGAATAATTTGCGCTCGAGCGCCCCGTGGGCGGCGCTTGATAGTTGATAGTGTCATTCCGTGTGGTTGTACAATGTCTGTGAAGTCGTTAATCCATTTTCTTCTTGGACGTCATCGTGGTCTCGTCGCAGATGATCTTTGATGTAAGGCCAGTGATGGTAGTTGCTGGTGTTGCATTCTAACGACATGGCCAAACCACTTGATCTTCTGTCTTTCAATAAATGTGGCACAAGGTGTTGATCCCACTGTCTGTCTGATAACATAATTTCTTACTCGGTCTTGGCGCTGAGTAGTGTCCTTAATTACTCGAGCAGGCGGCACCGTCTCCTGTCCAGCGCAGGTGGAATTTGATGTTCTTCTGGGACACTACTTCAACTCGGCTGCTTCCCGCCCACACTTGGAGGATACAGACGCAACAAAGAGTCATGGCTGAATGCGGCGGTCTTTGCTCAAGATGTTTACGAAGGATTTCAGGTCAGAGAAGAGACATGTGCGGCCGCCATAGACTTAGAGGACGCATATAACAGAGTATCTTTCGAGCACTTGATGCAAACCCTCCTCAGACTGAAAGTGCAACCTCACCTTGTACGATGGATAGCTGCAGTTCTACTCCAAAGGAAGGTGGTGCTAAGATGCGGGAGTTGGTCTTCTGAGCCGATAACGATATGTCCAGGATTGCCGCAGGGTTCACCACTGTCACCAGTACTATTCAACGTGTATACGGTGCCGATCACTGAACAACAGTTGGATGGGAGGGGTAGGACTCTATCATTCGTTGACGACATCCTCGTGTATCGACAGGGTCGAGATAGACAGGCGGTTGCCAACTATATGCAGGGCGAACTAGATCGAATTTCCTCATGGTGTGCTGATGCAGATGCCCTTGTCAACCCTGCAAAGGCAACGGTTACATGGTTCTCACTAAACAACCATATTGTGAAAACAGACCTGCCGGCAGTAAGAATGGATGGGAGCATTCTGAGTAGAACCCAGTCAATGACATATCTTGGCGTGAGGCTTGATCGTAGCCTGTCCTTCAGAGATCATGTCGATTATGTCATAACGAAGGCTCGAAAAGGTTTGGCAGCAATGAGAGTCATGGCGACTGGCAATATCGAGCAAAGACTCATGGGTGCCGGTGCCGGTGCCTCCAGCTTTTAAGTGTACCTTCTCCTGCATTATCACACTCGACAGACGGTGCAGAGAGCAGAACCCTGCCGCTGTCAATGCAGAGGTTAACGCGCTCATCTATGATCACTCAGATAGCCCCGAAGTGCTCATCTATACAGATGGATCTGTTGTAAAGCAGCAGAGAAGTGCGTGGGCATTTACAGCCCGTTCAGCGGGCCGAACCGTTCAAGAATCCAGTGGTGCCCACTCTATGACCACGAGCAGCATGACGATGGAGGTGATGGCAGTTACACAGGCTTTCATATGGCTGGAATCACAGCATTATACCAACGTGTGTGTACTAAGTGATTCAATGAGCATGATTCAGAAGGTCGAAGCTGGATCTGTACGTAGACAGTGGACTGAGTCGCTGCGGAAGTCCGTTGTCCGCAAAGTCACCTTCATCTTCGTCCCGGGACATGCGGGAGTCGAGGGAAATGAACGAGCTGATAAATTGGCTGGCTCTGCACCCCCTGTAGATGGCCAGCTCATGGATCGTGCCGATGTTATTAACGCCCTTAAAGATATGGCGAGAACAGAGGATTTTGACGCCAGTGATTCCACATCGCTTTCCAGGATGAAAGACCTGGGAGTAAGAATCGGCACAGCCAGACGCGAGAGGTACATCGGGAAAACAAAGCGCCTCGTCAACCAACACAGAACTGGCACTATTAGCCACCGGACGCTGATGCATATGCTGGGGGGAGGATCTGAGCACCTATGGACATGTCCGGAGTGCAACGAAGATACCCCAACTGATAACTAACTAACTAACTAACTAACTACTTCAACTGCTACACAGCTGTGACATCAGTGACAGTGTTTTACTATCACAAGAAAATCAATGTCATGCGTCGAAGTACACTTGTTCCTGCAGCGAGGCGCTGTCGTCACTTGGAGGTGACAGGTTCGAATCCCGGTCGGTAACTTTAGCTTTCAAATGTTATGTTGTCTATTGTGTCCTCTAATCTCTACTTCTTTCTTCTCCTTCTGTGAGTGCCAAACAACACTACGTGTGTTTATTTATGTACTATCTCAAGACACGTCTGTGCATTTCTCACTCATGTAAGCTCAATATTCTCCCTATGATACGGAGACGACACTGTCGTATGTTCCTTGTCTAAAACAAATGGTTCAAGAGAGCACTCAGCTCGCTGTTTAAAGTTGTCCTTGAAATTATTAATAAACATATCTTGTTGTTAGTCGATATTCTTCATTTTAAACGTGACAAATTTCTTAATTGTTCACAATTACATTTCGCTACAATTATTGCTGTACCTAATAAACCCAACAAATCCGTTTCATCTCTGTGGAATATCGAAGCCTAACCCCTATTTTTTAAAGTCCTATCTCGCGCACCTTTCAACTCTGCCGTTTCCCCTTGTTTCCCTAACGCCTTGCTGTCCCGTCACGCAATTGCGCTGACCTAAACTTTTAACCCTTCGTCTTGTCTCTTTGTTAACTGTATTTCCGATATAGTTGCATATTAACTGTAATTGTATTTAGTTTTAACTCCTAACTTAAACTGTCTGTCAAACTTTTATAAACCTTTTTAGGTATACATTCACACATACATTAATGTATGTGGCATGGCCCTAGTGTTGGTATTTCAATACATAGGATGGCGTTTACATACCCCGAGCAGTGCTACTGTATGACTGCACTTTCTGGAAACAGATCCCACCCAGCATGTACCGCATTTTCGCAGTGGGGTATCTTGTGTGCACTCAAAGGTGATTCTTATGCCTTCATTCTGAACACACTCCAGGGGCTCACTCTGTGCGTCCCATAGTGTGCATATAGTTGATTACAGACAAGACACATTGTGTCACATGGTGCTAGCAATGTCTTAGTCCTGGCCAGACACGGAATGACGCCCAGGCACACAGTCCTGCAGTAAATCTTGAACTGTGTCCGGCTGGCAAGGAATTAAACTGGTCAGGCAATACTGAAGCCAATCATAACGGCTTGGAGAGAATGGTGCTAGAGGGAGAGACCCGGGAATCTGCCCGACACTCAGGACTGGCCATGGAGCTGTTGGAGTGGGGAAATGACCATGGGGCTGTTGGAGTGGGGAAATAAGCATGGAGCTGTTGGAGTGGGGAAATGACCATGGAGCTGTTGGAGTGGGGAAATGAGCATGGAGCTGTTGGAGTAGGGAAACGAGCATGGAGCTGTTGGAGTGGGGAAATAAGCATGGAGCTGTTGGAGTGGGGAAATAAGCATGGAGCTGTTGGAGTGGGGAAATAAATAAGCATGAAGCTGTTGGAGTGGGGAAATGACCATGGAGCTGTTGGAGTAGGGAAACGAGCATGGAGCTGTTGGAGTGGGGAAATAAGCATGGAGCTGTTGGAATGGAGAAATGACCCTGGAGCTGTTGGAATGGGGAAATTAGCATGGAGCTTTTGGAGTGGGGAAATGAGTATGGAACTGTTGGAGTGGGGAAAATGAGCATGGAGCTGTTGGAGTGGGGAAATTAGAATGGAATTGTTGGAGTGGGGAAATAAGCATGGAGCTGTTGGAGTGGGGAAATGACCATGGAGCTGTTGAAGTGGGAAAATGAGCATGGAGCTGTTGGAGTGGGGAAATAAGCATGGAGCTGTTGGAGTGGGGAAATTAGAATGGAATTGTTGGAGTGGGGAAATAATCATGGAGCTGTTGGAGTAGGGAAACGAGCATGGAGCTGTTGGAGTAGGGAAACGAGCATGGAGCTGTTGGAGTGGGGAAATAAGCATGGAGCTGTTGGAGTGGGGAAATGACAATGGAGCTGTTGGAGTAGGGAAATGACCATGGAGCTGTTGGAGTGGGGAAATGAGCATGGAGCTGTTGGGGTAGGAAAACGAGCATGGAGCTGTTGGAGTGGGGAAATAAACATGGAGCTGTTGAAGTAAGGAAACGAGCATGGAGCTGTTGGAGTGGGGAAATAAGCATGGAGCTGTTGGGGTGGGGAAATGACAATGGAGCTGTTGGAGTAGGGAAATGACCATGGAGCTGTTGTAGTGGGGAAATGAGCATGGAGCTGTTGGAGTAGGGAAACGAGCATGGAGCTGTTGGAGTGGGGAAATAAGCATGGAGCTGTTGGAGTGGGGAAATGACAATGGAGCTGTTGGAGTAGGGAAATGACCATGGAGCCGTTGGAGTGGGGAAATGAGCATGGAGCTGTTGGAGTAGGGAAACGAGCATGGAGCTGTTGGAGTGAGGAAATAAGCATGGAGCTGTTGGAGTGGGGAAATAAGCATGGAGCTGTTGGAGTAGGGAAATGACCATGGAGCTGTTGGAGTGGGGAAATGAGCATGGAACTGTTGGAGTGGGGAAATGTGCATGGAACTGTTCGGGCATCTTCTCTCTCGTTATTCTCCCGTACCCCTTCCCCATCAACGTGCCCATACCGTGATTTCTTTTTAGCTAGTTCCATTTAGTTTGAAGCTGCATTTTCTTCTAGTGCTCTGGACCGATTTTTGCGTGTGGATTAGCTTTCTATATTACCAGTGCCCCTCGCCATCAGGCCCACTGTGACTTTTGAGGTACTTGTAATTTACGTCCCCAAGTCAAGGATGCGAAGTCAACATGTTAGTCCAACTGACCGGTATAGGGTTTGAAGCGGCTATTTTGGCATCAGCACA
Organism: Cepaea hortensis; assembly: GCA_963921405.1. Taxonomy (NCBI): domain Eukaryota; kingdom Metazoa; phylum Mollusca; class Gastropoda; order Stylommatophora; family Helicidae; genus Cepaea; species Cepaea hortensis. The sequence continues at coordinate 4,007,131 of OY992894.1, read as the reverse complement.
CTTGAAGTTGTTTCTTCTTCTTCTTCATCCGGAGTTTTTTTCCGGACGTGATTGCGTTGTGCCTGTGTACAGCAGAGCTGCGTTCTTGCGCCGTTAGGCCGACACATCCGACTTCTGCGGGCATTTGTTGACCGGGTTAACCTTCCCTGGGACTTGAAGTTTAAGAGCGTGCGCTCTTATCCATTTGGCAATGCAGACCTCTTTTTCATTGTAATTACCAGTGCTTGCTTTTTTGTTTTTCTGTGTGTGTCTTATATTATCTAGAATAAGTCTTTTGTTGTGACTTTCTGTTGTAGTTATATCTGTAGTTTCTGGTAACTGGCAAGTCATGACGATGTTAATGATCCAGTTCTCCTCCACGTTCAGATTGTGTATAATGTCATTATCTGTCGCCTGCTTGATCGCGGCATTCTGGGGTGTCTCTGACATTCCCGGGTATCGATGGGCAGTCACAAAGATGAGGCGGGGCGGGGGGGGGGGGGGGGAAACCAGTGGAGATTAGAGGACACACAGAATTTCAATCCGTGCTCTCCAAATGACGGTAGCGCCTGGTTGAAGGAAGCAGTGTACTTCCGCGTACGGCCAACTAGAAGCCTATCAAAGGTGTCATCATTAGCATGGCCTCTCACCCACCTGATCCCCACACTTGGGGAATATGAACACACTTCGTACCCCACCAGCTACATGGCACGGTAGGTCTCAGGAATGCACACCTACCGAGCATGGATGAGATAACACACTCACGGACACAGGGGGTCGTTATGTTGGGAGTGGCAGATGATGAACGTGTAAACAAGAAACATGATTGGTGAGTTCCTTTCTGTGCTGCTGTCGGTGCCATTCAATACGTGTGAATGTATGTGGCGTGCTACTTGTATGGCCTGGATGGCTCCCCAGCAATAGATGTCTGTCAGAGCGGGGAGTCGAGTGTGAACCAGGAGGCCATGATTGCAGGCTGTGACATTTGCCTCGTGTAGCTAACCAGTTCACCAGTGTCTCGAAGCGGGCTGGACAGATTGGCCAAGCTCCTAGGTAGTTCGGCCTACAGTTGGGCCTAAGACATGTTCTGGAGAGTAAAGGCAGGCGGCGGGATCTCTGTCACATCACCCGTCTGTGCAAATATGAGGCAAACATCATAGACCCGACATAGCGGATTGAGGGATCAGGGGTCCGTTACTCGTACTAACCAGTTCGCAACAAGGGCAATCAGCAATCAGGTCATTCCAAGTTTTATGGGAGAGACCGCCCTCTGGTGGGCTGGTCCCGCGTGCAGCGTCATTACTTCATTATCTGCTTCGCGTGCTTGATCTGGGGCAGATATCAGCGATCAAGACTCTCCACTTTTGTCTGTCACCTGATGTGTTGAGGAAGTTGGTGCTGCAGAAAGCATTGCTTGTTGTCCGATGTTTAAACTTCTCTCACAGATCTTTCTCTGTCCTCGCCTGCCTTTTGTGTCAATTATTTTCCAACGTAAGGCTAACTTCTCTATGCAACCTCTTGTATATTGGTACGCGCCATGTTTCACTGATCAATTCCCCGATGGGTTTGACTGTATCATAAATCACATTCCCGCGGGAATGGACCCATATATTGCACAGCAGAAGTGAAATCTGGGCTGCGGGAAGTGCACCGCGCTGTTGTGTTTGGACGGATGTCCTGCGTGGCTCTCTGTGTCTCTTCTATCAGCTATGTGCTGTCATTGTGTGAGTACTTGATTGTGTCTCTTCTATCAGTGTGCTGTCATTGTGTGAGTACTTGATTGTGTCTCGGTGTCTCTTCTATCAGTGTGCTGTCATTGTGTGAGTACTTGATTGTGTCTCGGTGTCTCTTCTATCAGTGTGCTGTCATTGTGTGAGTACTTGATTGTGTCTCGGTGTCTCTTCTATCAGTGTGCTGTCATTGTGTGAGTACTTGATTGTGTCTCTTCTATCAGTGTGCTGTCATTGTGTGAGTACTTGATTGTGTCTCGGTGTCTCTTCTATCAGTGTGCTGTCATTGTGTGAGTACTTGATTGTGTCTCTTCTATCAGTGTGCTGTCATTGTGTGAGTACTTGATTGTGTCTCGGTGTCTCTTCTATCAGTGTGCTGTCATTGTGTGAGTACTTGATTGTGTCTCTTCTATCAGTGTGCTGTCATTGTGTGAGTACTTGATTGTGTCTCTTCTATCAGTGTGCTGTCATTGTGTGAGTACTTGATTGTGTCTCTTCTATCAGTGTGCTGTCATTGTGTGAGTACTTGATTGTGTCTCGGTGTCTCTTCTATCAGTGTGCTGTCATTGTGTGAGTACTTGATTGTGTCTCTTCTATCAGTGTGCTGTCATTGTGTGAGTACTTGATTGTGTCTCTTCTATCAGTGTGCTGTCATTGTGTGAGTACTTGATTGTGTCTCTTCTATCAGTGTGCTGTCATTGTGTGAGTACTTGATTGTGTCTCTTCTATCAGTGTGCTGTCATTGTGTGAGTACTTGATTGTGTCTCGGTGTCTCTTCTATCAGTGTGCTGTCATTGTGTGAGTACTTGATTGTGTCTCTTCTATCAGTGTGCTGTCATTGTGTGAGTACTTGATTGTGTCTCTTCTATCAGTGTGCTGTCATTGTGTGAGTACTTGATTGTGTCTCTTCTATCAGTGTGCTGTCATTGTGTGAGTACTTGATTGTGTCTCTTCTATCAGTGTGCTGTCATTGTGTGAGTACTTGATTGTGTCTCTTCTATCAGTGTGCTGTCATTGTGTGAGTACTTGATTGTGTCTCGGTGTCTCTTCTATCAGTGTGCTGTCATTGTGTGAGTACTTGATTGTGTCTCTTCTATCAGTGTGCTGTCATTGTGTGAGTACTTGATTGTGTCTCTTCTATCAGTGTGCTGTCATTGTGTGAGTACTTGATTGTGTCTCTTCTATCAGTGTGCTGTCATTGTGTGAGTACTTGATTGTGTCTCTTCTATCAGTGTGCTGTCATTGTGTGAGTACTTGATTGTGTCTCTTCTATCAGTGTGCTGTCATTGTGTGAGTACTTGATTGTGTCTCGGTGTCTCTTCTATCAGTGTGCTGTCATTGTGTGAGTACTTGATTGTGTCTCTTCTATCAGTGTGCTGTCATTGTGTGAGTACTTGATTGTGTCTCTTCTATCAGTGTGCTGTCATTGTGTGAGTACTTGATTGTGTCTCTTCTATCAGTGTGCTGTCATTGTGTGAGTACTTGATTGTGTCTCGGTGTCTCTTCTATCAGTGTGCTGTCATTGTGTGAGTACTTGATTGTGTCTCTTCTATCAGTGTGCTGTCATTGTGTGAGTACTTGATTGTGTCTCTTCTATCAGTGTGCTGTCATTGTGTGAGTACTTGATTGTGTCTCTTCTATCAGTGTGCTGTCATTGTGTGAGTACTTGATTGTGTCTCGGTGTCTCTTCTATCAGTGTGCTGTCATTGTGTGAGTACTTGATTGTGTCTCTTCTATCGTGTGAACACATGAGTGTGGCTGGAAGCAGGCTGGGTGCGTATCTTTGATCCTGCACGCACAGATCTGGTGCAGTACTTGTACATACACGTTCACTGACACAGAACGCTTGTTCTGTTAGTCTGTCATTGTTCATGTCTACTTTCGCCAGAGTGGCAGTGGGCGGGCTCTGATCTGTCTCTTGATTGTTACATTCATTTGACACGATAGTTCTCAGATATCTGCTTCCATCACCCTCTGTCTATCTCAGATATCTGCTTCCATCACCCTCGTCTATCTCAGATATCTGCTTCCATCACCTTCTGTCTATCTCAGCTGTCTGCTTCCATCACCTTCTGTCTATCTCAGATGTCTGCTTCCATCACCTTCTGTCTATCTCAGCTGTCTGCTTCCATCACCTTCTGTCTATCTCAGATGTCTGCTTCCATCACCTTCTGTCTATCTCAGACGTCTGCTTCCATCACCTTCTGTCTATCTCAGATGTCTGCTTCCATCACCTTCTGTCTATCTCAGATGTCTGCTTCCATCACCTTCTGTCTATCTCAGATGTCTGCTTCCATCACCTTCTGTCTATCTCAGATGTTTGCTTCCATCACCTTCTGCCTATCTCAGATGTTTGCTTCCATCACCTTCTGCCTACCTCAGATGTCTGCTTCCATCACCTTCTGCTTACCTCAGATGTCTGCTTCTATGACCTTCTGCCTACCTCAGATATCTGCTTTTATCATCTTCTGTCTATCTATGAATTATTCTCATGCTACGTCAATAATGTTGCATGAAAGATGAAACAAAATCAAATGGAAAGTTTAATCACTGAGATGTCTGGTACACTATACTCTGCTACTGTCTCACCCCACAGCTTTCTGTTCGATGACATCGGTGGATTTCCAACACACGGTCAGGATTCAGGTCACGCCAGCGGCTGGCAGCAGAATGCAGATGATGTTATCAGGCAACATGATGTGGCCGACAGTGGAGCTGTTACCATGACAATCAATGAGTACATTGCTGGGGCAATGGCAGGTGAGAGATGTGTTGTCTGCCCACAGACCTGCATGTATAGACATGACAATCTGATACATTGTATGATAGATGTGTTGTCCTGACTGACTGCCCACAGACCTGCATGTATAGACATGACAATCTGATACATTGTATGAGAGATGTGTTGACTGCCCACAGACCTGCATGTATAGACGACATGACAATCTGATACATTGTATGAGAGATGTGTTGTCTACCCAAAGACCTGCATGTATAGACATGACAATCTGATTCATTGTATTCTAAACATCCCAACATATGTGACATCACTAAAAGTAGCTATATATAAGATAATTATATTGTCACAGTCAGTGAGATATTACTAAACACCCCAACATATGTGACATCACTACAAGTAGCTATATATAAGATAATTATATTGTCACAGTCAGTGAGATATTACTAAACACCCCAACATATGTGACATCACTACAAGTAGCTATATATAAGATAATTATATTGTCACAGTCAGTGAGATATTACTAAACAAATGTAAGTCACAGAACTTGTAATGGTAGAGTAACTTGTGTGTTCCAATGTCTCCACATTGTAGTGGTAGAGTATGATTGTAGGTCATAAAGTTATGCATCATAATTATTACCTCAGCTAATAATAAAGATAGAAGCATTAAATTTGCACCAATTTAAGCTTATAATTTCTTGAAGGTGTATACCAAATTGCACCTGTGTAAATCAATTCTAACTGCGACCCAAAACTGTTGAAATGGCAGGTACTAATGATGTATGTTACAAGCAGAGGATTGTTATATAATTTTTTATAACAGAGAAAGAAACTGGTGTTGACATTCACAAACGTTTATGTGCTGTTTATGGCACTTATGCAGTCGATAGAAGCACAGTTAGTGGCTGGGTACAGAGAGTTTTGATTTCTGCAAGTGGAGATGTAGAGCTGGCTGAAAGGCCCGCTCTGGACGTCCTGCTACAGCCACCTGCTGGATTATGTTGGAACGTGCTGACATCATGGTTGGCAGAGATAGGTGAATCACAGGTCAGCAATTGTCCATGCAGCTTTCAATAAACAAGGGTAGTGTGATTGAAATTGTCAAAAACCTGGGAGATTCTTCTTCTTCTTCTTTGCGTTCATCCGGAGTGTTTTTTCAGATGTGATTGCGATGTGTCTGGCTAGGCACCCTTGGGTCGAAACCCTTAGGTCAACACATCCGACTTTTTGCATGCATTTTTGACCAGGTTAGCATTCATGGGAGACTCTCACTTTTGTGGTACCGTCCACCTCCCAGCTGGTCACGTTGGAACAGTCAAAGACTGCACGGTCATCCCTCAAATGAAGGCAGGGACAGTCCATAGCATTTTCCGCCATCCTGGGTGGCTTCCATAATTGCAGAGTCAACATATAATGCTCCCTGGGAGATTCAGCGGTTTGTGCAAGATAGGTTCCTCGAGCTCTTACAGAGACCTAAGGCCCAAAGGAAAAGAATGTGTTCGGAATTGTTGCGGGAGTTTGAGACAGATTGGGATGTCTTTTTGACAAACATTGTGTCTGGAGACAAAACTTGGGTTCATCATTTTGAGCCGGAGACAAAAAGACAGTCAATGGAGTGGCATCATTCTCAATCACCAGCGAGGAAACAATTCAAAACAACTCTGTCGACCGGTAAAGTCATGCTCACTGTTATTTGGGACATTGATGGAGTTATTCTCGTGGATGTGCTACCAAAAGGTGGAACCATCAATTTGGAAATTTACATCAAAACACTCACAAAACTCAATCATCGTTACTGTAGGGGTAGGCCTCACAAGATTTGAGAGCAACTGCTTCTTCTTTACGATAACGCGTATCCTCATACAAGTTTTCACACAAGGGAGGCAATTAACAAAATGTGGTGGAATGTACTGCCCACCTTACAATCACGACCTGGCACCATCTGATTTCCATCTTTTCTATTCCCTTTAGAATGCTATCCGTGGGACAAAGTTTGAAGACAATGAGGGAGTGATTAATGCAGTGAAGAAATGGCTACGAGAACAGGACAAAATGTGGTACAGATCTGGGATACATGCTCTTGTTTCAAGATGGCGTAAAGCCATTAAAGTTCATGGGGATTATGTTGAGAAGTAGATATGTTTGCTGCACATGTGCATGAAGATTGTGACTACATTTCATTTGTATATTATTAATGGTTAAAGAGATAATAATTGTGGTGCATAACTTTCTGACCTACTCTCGTATCTTGTGTGTCCCCATGTCTCCACTTTGTAGTGGTAGAGTAGCTTGTGTGTCTGCATCTTGTGGTAGAGTAGCTTGTGTGTCCCCATGTCTCCACTTTGTAGTGGTAGAGTATCTTGTGTGTCCCCATGTCTCCACTTTGTAGTGGTAGAGTAGCTTGTGTGTCTGCATCTTGTGGTAGAGTAGCTTGTGTGTCCCCATGTCTCCACTTTGTAGTGGTAGAGTATCTTGTGTGTCCCCATGTCTCCACTTTGTAGTGGTAGAGTAGCTTGTGTGTCTGCATCTTGTGGTAGAGTAGCTTGTGTGTCCCCATGTCTCCACTTTGTAGTGGTAGAGTAGCTTGTGTGTCTGCATCTTGTGGTAGAGTAGCTTGTGTGTCCCCATGTCTCCACTTTGTAGTGGTAGAGTAGCTTGTGTGTCTGCATCTTGTGGTAGAGTAGCAGTATTCAGCTAGCAGTTGTTCACAGACAGTATTCAACTAGCAGTTATTCAGAGACAGTATTCAATGAAAAATTGTTCATAGACAGTATTCAAATTAAACACAGTGTTTAACATGTGTCTTTCCAGGGATGTCTGGTGTGGTGATCGGACATCCGTTTGACACAACTAAGGTAGGTGGATGCTGCCGTCGCTGTAGCGACATGGTATCATCTTTACCAGTTTGTTAATGTTTGTTAGATTGTTATAGATTAACTCACTGCAGATTGGTTTTCTAAAAAGTCCAGCTGCTGTGGAGGTGGAAGTACAGGCTCTGATCTTTGAGAATTCATTAGAGGATGATGCTGCCATTTACACGGATGGGTCGGTTGTCCGAGGAGTGAGAAGTTCATGGGCCTTTACGGCTCAGGTCGGAGGGAAAAGTGTGAAGGAAGAGTCTGGCGCTTTTGCTTTGACCACAAGTAGCCTGACTATGAAAGTCATGGTAGTAAGTAAAGCAATAACATGGTTCGAGACACAGACATTCAGTTGGGCATATGTCCTTAGTGATTCAATGAGTATGCTCAGGATGGTAGAGATGGGGTGGATCCGAAGAGAGTGGCTGCTGTCTCTGGAGCGGTCTCAGTTGGCAAAGATTAGTTTCATCTTCGTGCCAGGATCTGTGGGTGTACAAGGGAATGAGCAAGCTGACAGGCTTGCAGGTAGGGCTACTGTGGAAGGCGGGCGAGCCATGGACCAGGCAGACATTCTGAACGCTCTACGAGAAGTAAATCGTTTACTAGAACCAAGCGATGATTGTGAATCTATAACCATGGTCAGGCTGCGAGAACAGCAAGTCAGAAGAGGCATGGCCAAACAAGAACACTATTTAGGGAGCCAAAGAAGAGTAATAAACCAACACAGAACTGGTGTCGTGAGCCACTATACGCGGGATTTACTGAGGAGGGGATCCGAGCACTTATGGACTGAATGGTTCGATGTGCAGTGAGGATGATCTGTCGACTAACTAACTAACTAACTATGGACTGAATGGTTCGATGTGCAGTGAGGATGATCTGTCGACTAACTAACTAACTAACTATGGACTGAATGGTTCGATATGCAGTGAGGATGATCTGTCGACTAACTAACTAACTAACTATGGACTGAATGGTTCGATGTGCAGTGAGGATGATCTGTCGACTAACTAACTAACTAACTATGGACTGAATGGTTCGATGTGCAGTGAGGATGATCTGTCGACTAACTAACTAACTAACTATGGACTGAATGGTTCGATATGCAGTGAGGATGATCTGTCGACTAACTAACTAACTAACTATGGACTGAATGGTTCGATATGCAGTGAGGATGATCTGTCGACTAACTAACTAACTAACTATGGACTGAATGGTTCGATGTGCAGTGAGGATGATCTGTCGACTAACTAACTAACTAACTATGGACTGAATGGTTCGATATGCAGTGAGGATGATCTGTCGACTAACTAACTAACTAACTATGGACTGAATGGTTCGATATGCAGTGAGGATGATCTGTCGACTAACTAACTAACTAACTATGGACTGAATGGTTCGATGTGCAGTGAGGATGATCTGTCGACTAACTAACTAACTAACTATGGACTGAATGGTTCGATATGCAGTGAGGATGATCTGTCGACTAACTAACTAACTAACTATGGACTGAATGGTTCGATATGCAGTGAGGATGATCTGTCGACTAACTAACTAACTAACTATGGACTGAATGGTTCGATATGCAGTGAGGATGATCTGTCGACTAACTAACTAACTAACTATGGACTGAATGGTTCGATATGCAGTGAGGATGATCTGTCGACTAACTAACTAACTAACTATGGACTGAATGGTTCGATGTGCAGTGAGGATGATCTGTCGACTAACTAACTAACTAACTATGGACTGAATGGTTCGATGTGCAGTGAGGATGATCTGTCGACTAACTAACTAACTAACTATGGACTGAATGGTTCGATGTGCAGTGAGGATGATCTGTCGACTAACTAACTAACTAACTATGGACTGAATGGTTCGATGTGCAGTGAGGATGATCTGTCGACTAACTAACTAACTAACTATGGACTGAATGGTTCGATATGCAGTGAGGATGATCTGTCGACTAACTAACTAACTAACTATGGACTGAATGGTTCGATATGCAGTGAGGATGATCTGTCGACTAACTAACTAACTAACTATGGACTGAATGGTTCGATGTGCAGTGAGGATGATCTGTCGACTAACTAACTAACTAACTATGGACTGAATGGTTCGATATGCAGTGAGGATGATCTGTCGACTAACTAACTAACTAACTATGGACTGAATGGTTCGATATGCAGTGAGGATGATCTGTCGACTAACTAACTAACTAACTATGGACTGAATGGTTCGATGTGCAGTGAGGATGATCTGTCGACTAACTAACTAACTAACTATGGACTGAATGGTTCGATGTGCAGTGAGGATGATCTGTCGACTAACTAACTAACTAACTATGGACTGAATGGTTCGATATGCAGTGAGGATGATCTGTCGACTAACTAACTAACTAACTATGGACTGAATGGTTCGATGTGCAGTGAGGATGATCTGTCGACTAACTAACTAACTAACTATGGACTGAATGGTTCGATGTGCAGTGAGGATGATCTGTCGACTAACTAACTAACTAACTATGGACTGAATGGTTCGATGTGCAGTGAGGATGATCTGTCGACTAACTAACTAACTAACTATGGACTGAATGGTTCGATATGCAGTGAGGATGATCTGTCGACTAACTAACTAACTAACTATGGACTGAATGGTTCGATATGCAGTGAGGATGATCTGTCGACTAACTAACTAACTAACTATGGACTGAATGGTTCGATATGCAGTGAGGATGATCTGTCGACTAACTAACTAACTAACTATGGACTGAATGGTTCGATATGCAGTGAGGATGATCTGTCGACTAACTAACTAACTAACTATGGACTGAATGGTTCGATGTGCAGTGAGGATGATCTGTCGACTAACTAACTAACTAACTATGGACTGAATGGTTCGATATGCAGTGAGGATGATCTGTCGACTAACTAACTAACTAACTATGGACTGAATGGTTCGATATGCAGTGAGGATGATCTGTCGACTAACTAACTAACTAACTATGGACTGAATGGTTCGATATGCAGTGAGGATGATCTGTCGACTAACTAACTAACTAACTATGGACTGAATGGTTCGATATGCAGTGAGGATGATCTGTCGACTAACTAACTAACTAACTATGGACTGAATGGTTCGATGTGCAGTGAGGATGATCTGTCGACTAACTAACTAACTAACTATGGACTGAATGGTTCGATATGCAGTGAGGATGATCTGTCGACTAACTAACTAACTAACTATGGACTGAATGGTTCGATATGCAGTGAGGATGATCTGTCGACTAACTAACTAACTAACTATGGACTGAATGGTTCGATATGCAGTGAGGATGATCTGTCGACTAACTAACTAACTAACTATGGACTGAATGGTTCGATATGCAGTGAGGATGATCTGTCGACTAACTAACTAACTAACTATGGACTGAATGGTTCGATATGCAGTGAGGATGATCTGTCGACTAACTAACTAACTAACTATGGACTGAATGGTTCGATATGCAGTGAGGATGATCTGTCGACTAACTAACTAACTAACTATGGACTGAATGGTTCGATATGCAGTGAGGATGATCTGTCGACTAACTAACTAACTAACTATGGACTGAATGGTTCGATATGCAGTGAGGATGATCTGTCGACTAACTAACTAACTAACTATGGACTGAATGGTTCGATGTGCAGTGAGGATGATCTGTCGACTAACTAACTAACTAACTATGGACTGAATGGTTCGATATGCAGTGAGGATGATCTGTCGACTAACTAACTAACTAACTATGGACTGAATGGTTCGATATGCAGTGAGGATGATCTGTCGACTAACTAACTAACTAACTATGGACTGAATGGTTCGATATGCAGTGAGGATGATCTGTCGACTAACTAACTAACTAACTATGGACTGAATGGTTCGATGTGCAGTGAGGATGATCTGTCGACTAACTAACTAACTAACTATGGACTGAATGGTTCGATGTGCAGTGAGGATGATCTGTCGACTAACTAACTAACTAACTATGGACTGAATGGTTCGATATGCAGTGAGGATGATCTGTCGACTAACTAACTAACTAACTATGGACTGAATGGTTCGATGTGCAGTGAGGATGATCTGTCGACTAACTAACTAACTAACTATGGACTGAATGGTTCGATGTGCAGTGAGGATGATCTGTCGACTAACTAACTAACTAACTATGGACTGAATGGTTCGATATGCAGTGAGGATGATCTGTCGACTAACTAACTAACTAACTATGGACTGAATGGTTCGATGTGCAGTGAGGATGATCTGTCGACTAACTAATTAGATTGGTTTTCTGTTATTTATATGTTATATAGTTAATATATTGGGCAGAGTCTGATAAAATGGTTGATCTTCTGTGTTAGCTAGATATATATATAAGTTGTTAGTTAGCTAGTTAGTTAGTTAGTTAGTTAGTTAGTTAGTTAGTTAGTTAGTTAGTTAGTTAATCGTGGGTCCAACTTCACGGCAACAGGTCATCCCCATTATGCTCTATTCCTGAGCCAGTGAATATCACACAAAATGCTCCTCACTGCCCTATGTCAACAATGAAATAGCAGGAGTATTGGCAAGCCAACAGCCCGTACAGGTACACTGTGCATAATGCCGCCACTAGAAAGCATATACAAAAGTCCTCCACGAAAACCACAGTTCATCGTCGATGGAATGGGCAGTCACCAGAAAGATTTCATTGACCTGGATTTATCCCATATGGCTCGGTTTCTTTCCGCAGAGCGACCCGCCAAAAGCGCCGCACAAAGCACGAACTTCGTAGCTCCAGCGCCGACTTCCAGGAGTCTCCTGAAAAATGCACACTCGTGAACCGAGAAGGCAAATCAGTCAATTCAGCAACAGCCGGCCGTCATCATTCTGAACATGCATTTCACGCTACAAACAACTGTGGACAGATGTAAAAGCATTCCATGCAAAATTCACAGCTCACAGTGTCGCGCCACGCACTCACTGAGTAGCAGGGTGACGGAATCATGCACTACCAGTCCAACATGAGGAAAATGCAAATGCAAACCGTAGTCACAACCATAAACACTCCAGAGGCCTTAAAGGTTTAAATGCCTATCCGCCGTGTTGGGGACCGGAAGTCCCAATAGACTAGACCAAGTCTCAGCCCAAGCCCCCTTAGTCGCCTCTTACAACATGCATGGAAGGCAACTGTGTTACTATTCTTCGCTTCCCTTATGGGACCCGGCAACACACGGGTGATTTATAAGTTGTATAGTTAATATATTGGGTAGACTCTGATAAAATGGTTGATCTTCTGTGTTAGCTAGTCATTTATAAGTTATATAGTTAATATATTGGGTAGACTCTGATAAAATGGTTGATCTTCTGTGTTAGCTAGTCATTTATAAGTTATATAGTTAATATATTGGGTAGACTCTGATAAAATGGTTGATCTTCTGTGTTAGCTAGTCATTTATAAGTTATATAGTTAATATATTGGGTAGACTCTGATAAAATGGTTGATATTCTGTGTTAGCTAGTCATTTATAAGTTATATAGTTAATATATTGGGTAGACTCTGATAAAATGGTTGATCTTCTGTGTTAGCTAGTCATTTACAAGTTATATAGTTAATATATTGGGTAGACTCTGATAAAATGGTTGATATTCTGTGTTAGCTAGTTATTTATTATTCATATAGTTAATATATTGGGTAGAGTTATATAGTTAATATATCAGAAAGAAGCAGTCATTGTTTTTTTGGCCACGTTATAAGAAGACAAAAACTGGAACAAGTTGTGACAATTAGAAAGATATGCAGAAAGAGAGATAGAGGAAGACAGTGTGAGAAGATTCTTGACAGTCTTGTGTCATGGCACGGAAGGGAGTTAACACATGAATGGTTCCATGTGGTCGGAGATTGTATTTTATCGAGAGGTATGATCGTCAGTCTTAGCCTGCAAAGCACTGGATGATGATAATATATTGGGTAGGGTGGGTAGACTGATGAAATGATTGATCTTCTGTGTTAGCTAGTTATTTATAAGTTATATAGTTAATGATATATGTTAATATATTGGGTAGAGAGGCTGATATACATTGAGATGAAATTTTATCACATTCTCTGTAGTCTGTAGACATTTGTTTGATCACTGACTAGCTTCAGATGCAGATCCGGACAACTGGCGATCACAAACTGACACGGTCGGTAGATGCTTTTGCCAGTGTAGCAGCTCAAGGACTTGTAAGTACATTTGTAGTGTGCTAGAATATATGTCAGCTCAAGGACTTGTAAGTACATTTGTAGTTTGCTAGAATATATGTCAGCTCAAGGACTTGTAAGTACATTTGTAGTGTGCTAGAATATATGTCAGCTCAAGGACTTGTAAGTACATTTGTAGTGTGCTAGAATATATGTCAGCTCAAGGACTTGTAAGTACATTTGTAGTGTGCTAGAATACATGTCAGCTCAAGGACTTGTAAGTACATTTGTAGTTTGCTAGAATACATGTCAGCTCAAGGACTTGTAAGTACATTTGTAGTGTGCTAGAATACATGTCAGCTCAAGGACTTGTAAGTACATTTGTAGTTTGCTAGAATACATGTCAGCTCAAGGACTTGTAAGTACATTTGTAGTGTGCTAGAATATATGTCGGCTCAAGGACTTGTAAGTACATTTGTAGTGTGCTAGAATATATGTCAGCTCAAGGACTTGTATGTACATTTGTAGTGTGCTAGAATATATGTCAGCTCAAGGACTTGTAAGTACATTTGTAGTTTGCTAGAATATATGTCAGCTCAAGGACTTGTAAGTACATTTGTAGTTTGCTAGAATATATGTCAGCTCAAGGACTTGTAAGTACATTTGTAGTGTGCTAGAATATATGTCAGCTCAAGGACTTGTAAGTACATTTGTAGTGTGCTAGAATATATGTCAGCTCAAGGACTTGTAAGTACATTTGTAGTGTGCTAGAATATATGTCAGCTCAAGGACTTGTAAGTACATTTGTAGTGTGCTAGAATATATGTCAGCTCAAGGACTTGTAAGTACATTTGTAGTTTGCTAGAATATATGTCAGCTCAAGGACTTGTAAGTACATTTGTAGTTTGCTAGAATATATGTCAGCTCAAGGACTTGTAAGTACATTTGTAGTTTGCTAGAATATATGTCAGCTCAAGGACTTGTAAGTACATTTGTAGTTTGCTAGAATATATGTCAGCTCAAGGACTTGTAAGTACATTTGTAGTTTGCTAGAATATATGTCAGCTCAAGGACTTGTAAGTACATTTGTAGTTTGCTAGAATATATGTCAGCTCAAGGACTTGTAAGTACATTTGTAGTTTGCTAGAATATATGTCAGCTCAAGGACTTGTAAGTACATTTGTAGTTTGCTAGAATATATGTCAGCTCAAGGACTTGTAAGTACATTTGTAGTGTGCTAGAATATATGTCAGCTCAAGGACTTGTAAGTACATTTGTAGTTTGCTAGAATATATGTCAGCTCAAGGACTTGTAAGTACATTTGTAGTTTGCTAGAATATATGTCAGCTCAAGGACTTGTAAGTACATTTGTAGTGTGCTAGAATATATGTCAGCTCAAGGACTTGTAAGTACATTTGTAGTTTGCTAGAATATATGTCAGCTCAAGGACTTGTAAGTACATTTGTAGTGTGCTAGAATATATGTCAGCTCAAGGACTTGTAAGTACATTTGTAGTGTGCTAGAATATATGTCAGCTCAAGGACTTGTAAGTACATTTGTAGTGTGCTAGAATATATGTCAGCTCAAGGACTTGTAAGTACATTTGTAGTTTGCTAGAATATATGTCAGCTCAAGGACTTGTAAGTACATTTGTAGTGTGCTAGAATATATGTCAGCTCAAGGACTTGTAAGTACATTTGTAGTTTGCTAGAATATATGTCAGCTCAAGGACTTGTATGTACATTTGTAGTGTGCTAGAATATATGTCAGCTCAAGGACTTGTAAGTACATTTGTAGTGTGCTAGAATATATGTCAGCTCAAGGACTTGTAAGTACATTTGTAGTGTGCTAGAATATATGTCAGCTCAAGGACTTGTAAGTACATTTGTAGTGTGCTAGAATATATGTCAGCTCAAGGACTTGTAAGTACATTTGTAGTGTGCTAGAATATATGTCAGCTCAAGGACTTGTAAGTACATTTGTAGTTTGCTAGAATATATGTCAGCTCAAGGACTTGTATGTACATTTGTAGTGTGCTAGAATATATGTCAGCTCAAGGACTTGTAAGTACATTTGTAGTGTGCTAGAATATATGTCAGCTCAAGGACTTGTAAATACATTTGTAGTGTGCTAGAATATATGTCAGCTCAAGGACTTGTAAGTACATTTGTAGTTTGCTAGAATATATGTCAGCTCAAGGACTTGTAAGTACATTTGTAGTTTGCTAGAATATATGTCAGCTCAAGGACTTGTAAGTACATTTGTAGTTTGCTAGAATATATGTCAGCTCAAGGACTTGTAAGTACATTTGTAGTTTGCTAGAATATATGTCAGCTCAAGGACTTGTAAGTACATTTGTAGTTTGCTAGAATATATGTCAGCTCAAGGACTTGTAAGTACATTTGTAGTTTGCTAGAATATATGTCTGTTAAAGTGTCAGAGTGTAGGAGAAATATCATGGTGGTCTCAGCTGCATGAAGGGAATCTTGTTCACTACAGTGTCAGTATGAGAAATATCATGGTGGTCTCAGCTGCATGAAGGGAATCTTGTTCACTACAGTGTCAGTATGAGAAATATCATCGTGGTCTCATCAGCTCGATGAAGGGAAACTTGTGCACTAAAGTGTCAGAGAGTATGAGAAATAATATCATAGTCTCAGCTAGATGAAGAGAAACTTGCCCAATAAAGTGTCAGAGAGTTAGTTAGTTAGTTAGTTAGTTAGTTAGTTAGTTAGTTAGTCGACAGATCATCCTCATTGCACATCCAACCATTCAGTCTGTATGTCAGAATACAATAGGCAAGCTGCGGACAACTGGAGATCACTTCTATACCCAATATATTAACATATATCATTAACTATATAACTTACAAACAAGCTACAGTAGGCAACCTGCAGAATACAATAGGCAGGCTGCTGGAGAATTGCCAGAAATAATATCAAGCCAGCTAGAGAGGCAAGGTGTTTTCCCACCTACCCTGGGAAGGTACCACCCAAAAAG
The DNA here is from genome assembly GCA_963921405.1 of Cepaea hortensis. Lineage (NCBI taxonomy): Eukaryota > Metazoa > Mollusca > Gastropoda > Stylommatophora > Helicidae > Cepaea > Cepaea hortensis. The sequence goes on along the minus strand of OY992894.1, from coordinate 3,990,626 downwards.
AGAAACCTGGACCAATGTAGCAGCTTTTGCCCATAATGTCTATGAAGTTTTCCATTCAGGCATTGAAACATTTGCTGCAGCGATTGATCTTAAGGACGCATACAACAGAGTACCATTTGATTTTTAAAATGTTCAGCTTTTTGAACTCAAGATAAGTCCTTTCCTCCTTAATTGGATCACTTCAGCCCTCTTCCAATGGAAAGTAGTTTTTAGATGTGACAGTTGGACTTCGGAACCAACAACAATATATCCTGGCCTACCACAGGGATCACCATTATCTCCGGTACTGTTTAACACCTACACTGTGAGAATCACCAGCGAGCAAATCATAGGACCAGGGAGGACATTGTCGTATGCAGACGATGTTTTAATGTATCGTCAGGGTAAGGATAGAGATCAGGTTGCTGTGGAACTACAAACCGAACTCACTCCCATAAGCACTTGATGTGTTGAAGCTGGGACAATGGTCAACCCAACAAAGGCAGCAGTGACATGGTTCTCTTTGAATAACCATATTGTCAACACCCCAATGCCAACTGTAAACCTGGGTTCAGAGACGGTGGAAAGAAGGCAGGCAATGAATTACCTGGGATACAATTTGTTTGAAGCCTAGCTTATACTGAGCACTTAGACCAGGTGATAACAAAGGCCAAGCGGAGTTTGACTGCGATTTGGGTGATGGCGGTGGCAAACTGAGCAACGTCATCTATGTCTTCTTTATGAGGGTCTGGTCCTTTCTGTTTTGGGGTATGTGATGGCGATCTTGACTCTCAGCCATAAGCAGATAGTAAGGATGGAAAGGATACAGAACAAAGCTGTGCGCATTATTCTTGGATGTTCAAGAGAGACAGCATGCTGGGCATTGTGCTATCTTCTTGATTTTCCAACCATGAGGGACAGAATACAAATTTGCCAAGCACATGCCTTTCTCAGAGTCAACGCAAACACACAACATCCACTGCATAGTGAGATTAAGAAGGTAAAGTGCAGCAGGTTAAAAAGAGTAAAGTCGTTAATGGGTCAAGCCAATGACATTCTTCAGCAAGTGTGTTCACTTGAGGACTGAGAACCTGGCGAGGAGTGGGTACAAGTGCCAACATAGTTCTGTACATCCTTTTCAGTTTGCATCCAACTAGACAGGAAATGCAGACAAGAAAATCCAGCTGCTGTGGAGGCGGACGTACAGGCTCTGATCTTTGAGAATTCTTTAGAGGATAATGCTGTCATTTACATGGATGGGTCGGTTGTCCGAGGAGTATGAGAAATATCATTGTGGTCTCAGCTCGATGAAGGGAAACTTGTGCACTAAGGTGTCGGAGAGTATGAGAAATATCATTGTGGTCTCATTTAGATGAAGGAAAACTCCCGACAGTACTTCCTAGTGGTAGAGGGAAACAACGACACATGAGCAGAATCAAGATGGACAGCTGAGCTGGTGCAGTAGCTAGCGTGCTTTCTTGTCTGCCAGTCTGTGGTCATGTGTTCAAATCCCCGTCCAGGTCAGCCTAGCCTAGCATAGGTTCCTGGACATCTCCAGGGAAGTCACGCCTGTCAGCACAATGTTGACCACATCACACATCCAGCATGGGGTTGACCACATCACACATCCAGCTTGGGGTTGACCACATTACACATCCAACATGGTGTTGACCACATCACACATCCAGCATGGGGTTGACCACATCACACATCCAGCTTGGGGTTGACCACATCACACATCCAGCATGGGGTTGACCACATCACACATCCAGCATGGGGTTAACCACATCACACATCCAGCTTGGGGTTGACCACATTACACATCCAACATGGTGTTGACCACATCACACATCCAACATGGTGTTGACCACATCACACATCCAGCACAATGTTGACCACATCACACATCCAGCACAATGTTGACCACATCACACATCCAGCACAATGTTGACCACATCACACATCCAGCACAATGTTGACCACATCACACATCCAGCACAATGTTGACCACATCACACATCCAGCACAATGTTGACCACATCACACATCCAGCACAAAGTTGACCACATCACACATCCAGTACAATGTTGACCACATCACACATCCAGCACAATGTTGACCACATCACACATCCCACATCCAGCACAGTGTTGACTGCATCACACATCCACATGGAGTGCACATTGGTCTGTACAAATATTGGACAACCATGGGTTGCAAAACTTGAGGAGGATTACATGCAATTCTGTGGAGGAGGTCACGAGAAAGAAAGAATATACTTAGGTTTCTAGAAGACACATGTCACACACAAACACATACCTAACATCACACACACAAACACACACCTAACATCACACACACCTAACATCACGCAAACATGCCTAACATCACACAAACATGCCTAACATCACTCACACCTAACATCACACACAAACACATACCTAATTTCACACACAAACACACCTAACATCACAAACAAACACATACACACACATACCTAACATCACACACAAATACCTAACTTCACACACACACACCTAACATCACAAACAAACACATACACACACATACCTAACATCACACACAAACACACACATACCTAACATCACACACACATACCTAACATCACACACCTAACATCACATACAAACACACCTAACATCACATACAAACACATACCTAACTTCACACACACACACACACACACACCAAACATCACACACAAACACATACCTAACTTCACACACACACACACCTAACATCACAAACAGACACATACACACACATACCTAACATCACACACAAACGCACACACACACCTAACATCACACACACACACCTAACATCACACACACACCTAACATCACACACCTAACCTCACACACACACCTAACATCACACACCTAACCTCTCACACACACACCTAACTTCACACACAAACATCACACAAATACGCCTAACATCACACACACCTAACATCACACACACCTAACATCACACACAAACACATACCTAACTTCACACACACACACACACACACACACCTAACATCACATACACACACATACCTAACATCACACACAAAGACACACACATACCTAACATTACACACAAATACACACCTAACATGACACACACCTAACCTCACACACACACACACACACCTAACATCACACACACACCTAACATCACACACACCTAACATCACACACAATCACACACCTAAACTGTTGTGTGGTAAACTCTGTCCTCATTGATTGCAGAAGAATGGACTGTTCCGTGGAATGATGTTCCCCATGGTCTCGTACGGCCTCATCAATTCCATGTTCTTTGGTGTCTACGGAAACACCATACGTTTGCTGGAACCTGACTACACCGTCCGGCCCACTAACTCCCAGGTGAGGCCTCACACATGGAGACGTTGTCATGCAATCTGTCACCTGCAATAATATCCTACATTTGTGTTTGTATGTTATTTATTTATTTTCTGGTTTGTGGTAGACAGGCGGTCAGTGTGTGAGCAGGGATCATGAGAGACCTAGAATAGTGCAGAGTGAGCTAGCATGCATATGGTAGACAGCCCCCGCCTCCTTCCTCCCTCCTGTTTGTGACCGGGGATCGTGAGGGGAACTAGAATAGGTGCAGGGTGAGATAGCATGCATGTGGTAGACAGCCGCCCCTCCCCCCTCCAGTGTATGACCAGGGATCATGAGGGGAACTAGAATAGCTGCAGGGTGAGATAGCATGTCACATGAGGCAACTAGGGAGAGTTGGCGTAGCCTGTAGACACCTTCAGCTGTCACACCCACTCATGACTAGATCTACACAAGGCTGGCTACTGTAGCCTGTAGACAACTTCAGCTGTCACACCCACTCATGACTAGATCTACACAAGGCTGGCTACTGTAGCCTGTAGACAACTTCAGCTGTCACACCCACTCATGACTAGATCTACACAAGGCTGGCTACTGTAGCCTGTAGACAACTTCAGCTGTCACACCCACTCATGACTAGATCTACACAAGGCTGGCTACTGTAGTCTGTAGACAACTTCAGCTGTCACACCCACTCATGACTAGATCTACACAAGGCTGGCTACTGTAGCCTGTAGACAACTTCAGCTGTCACACCCACTCATGACTAGATCTACACAAGGCTGGCTACTGTAGCCTGTAGACAACTTCAGCTGTCACACCCACTCATGACTAGATCTACACAAGGCTGGCTACTGTAGCCTGTAGACAACTTCAGCTGTCACACCCACTCATGACTAGATCTACACAAGGCTGGCTACTGTAGCCTGTAGACAACTTCAGCTGTCACACCCACTCATGACTAGATCTACACAAGGCTGGCTACTGTAGTCTGTAGACAACTTCAGCTGTCACACCCACTCATGACTAGATCTACACAAGGCTGGCTACTGTAGTCTGTAGACAACTTCAGCTGTCACACCCACTCATGACTAGATCTACACAAGGCTGGCTACTGTAGTCTGTAGACAACTTCAGCTGTCACACCCACTCATGACTAGATCTACACAAGGCTGGCTACTGTAGTCTGTAGACAACTTCAGCTGTCACACCCACTCATGACTAGATCTACACAAGGCTGGCTACTGTAGTCTGTAGACAACTTCAGCTGTCACACCCACTCATGACTAGATCTACACAAGGCTGGCTACTGTAGTCTGTAGACAACTTCAGCTGTCACACCCACTCATGACTAGATCTACACAAGGCTGGCTACTGTAGTCTGTAGACAACTTCAGCTGTCACACCCACTCATGACTAGATCTACACAAGGCTGGCTACTTAGTCTGTAGACAACTTCAGCTGTCACACCCACTCATGACTAGATCTACACAAGGCTGGCTACTGTAGTCTGTAGACAACTTCAGCTGTCACACCCACTCATGACTAGATCTACACAAGGCTGGCTACTGTAGTCTGTAGACAACTTCAACTGTCACACCCACTCATGACTAGATCTACACAAAGCTGGCTACTGTAGTCTGTAGACAACTTCAGCTGTCACACCCACTCATGACTAGATCTACACAAGGCTGGCTACTGTAGCCTGTAGACAACTTCAATTGTCACACCCACTCATGACTAGATCTACACAGGACTGGCTACTGTAGCCTGTAGATACCTTCAGCTGTCACACCCACTCATGAATAGATCTACACAAGGCTGGCTACTGTAGCCTGTAGACAACTTCAGCTGTCACACCCACTCATGACTAGATCTACACAAGGCTGGCTACTGTAGTCTGTAGACAACTTCAGCTGTCACACCCACTCATGACTAGATCTACACAAGGCTGGCTACTGTAGTCTGTAGACAACTTCAGCTGTCACACCCACTCATGACTAGATCTACACAAAGCTGGCTACTGTAGCCTGTAGACAACTTCAGCTGTCACACCCACTCATGACTAGATCTACACAAGGCTGGCTACTGTAGTCTGTAGACAACTTCAGCTGTCACACCCACTCATGACTAGATCTACACAAGGCTGGCTACTGTAGCCTGTAGACAACTTCAGCTGTCACACCCACTCATGACTAGATCTACACAAAGCTGGCTACTGTAGCCTGTAGACAACTTCAGCTGTCACACCCACTCATGACTAGATCTACACAAGGCTGGCTACTGTAGTCTGTAGACAACTTCAGCTGTCACACCCACTCATGACTAGATCTACACAAGGCTGGCTACTGTAGCCTGTAGACAACTTCAACTGTCACACCCACTCATGACTAGATCTACACAAGGCTGGCTACTGTAGTCTGTAGACAACTTCAGCTGTCACACCCACTCATGACTAGATCTACACAAGGCTGGCTACTGTAGTCTGTAGACAACTTCAGCTGTCACACCCACTCATGACTAGATCTACACAAAGCTGGCTACTGTAGCCTGTAGACAACTTCAACTGTCACACCCACTCATGACTAGATCTACACAGGACTGGCTACTGTAGCCTGTAGACAACTTCAGCTGTCACACCCACTCATGACTAGATCTACACAAAGCTGGCTACTGTAGCCTGTAGACAACTTCAACTGTCACACCCACTCATGACTAGATCTACACAGGACTGGCTACTGTAGCCTGTAGACAACTTCAACTGTCACACCCACTCATGACTAGATCTACACAAGGCTGGCTACTGTAGTCTGTAGACAACTTCAACTGTCACACCCACTCATGACTAGATCTACACAAAGCTGGCTACTGTAGTCTGTAGACAACTTCAACTGTCACACCCACTCATGACTAGATCTACACAAAGCTGGCTACTGTAGTCTGTAGACAACTTCAACTGTCACACCCACTCATGACTAGATCTACACAAAGCTGGCTACTGTAGTCTGTAGACAACTTCAGCTGTCACACCCACTCATGACAGGGCTGGCTACTGTAGCCTGTAGATACCTTCAGCTGTCACACCCACTCATGACTAGATCTACACAGAGCTGGCTACTGTAGTCTGTAGACAACTTCAGCTGTCACTTCCACTCATGACTAGATCTACACAGAGCTGGCTACTGTAGTCTGTAGACAACTTCAGCTGTCACACCCACTCATGACAGAGCTGGCTACTGTAGCCTGTAGATACCTTCAGCTGTCACACCCACTCATGACTAGATCTACACAGAGCTGGCTACTGTAGTCTGTAGACAACTTCAACTGTCACACCCACTCATGACTAGATCTACACAGAGCTGGCTACTGTAGTCTGTAGACAACTTCAGCTGTCATGCCCACTCATGACTAGATCTACACAGGGCTGGCTACTGTAGCCTGTAGACAACTTCAGCTGTCACGCCCACTCATGACAGGGCTGGCTACTGTAGCCTGTAGACAACTTCAGCTGTCACTTCCACTCATGACTAGATCTACACAGAGCTGGCTACTGTAGTCTGTAGACAACTTCAGCTGTCACACCCACTCATGACAGGGCTGGCTACTGTAGCCTGTAGACAACTTCAGCTGTCACTTCCACTCATGACTAGATCTACACAGAGCTGGCTACTGTAGTCTGTAGACAACTTCAGCTGTCACACCCACTCATGACAGGGCTGGCTACTGTAGCCTGTAGACAACTTCAGCTGTCACTTCCACTCATGACTAGATCTACACAAGGCTGGCTACTGTAGCCTGTAGACAACTTCAGCTGTCACTTCCACTCATGACTAGATCTACACAGAGCTGGCTACTGTAGCCTGTAGACAACTTCAGCTGTCACTTCCACTCATGACTAGATCTACACAGAGCTGGCTACTGTAGCCTGTAGACAACTTCAGCTGTCACTTCCACTCATGACTAGATCTACACAGAGCTGGCTACTGTAGCCTGTAGACAACTTCAGCTGTCACTTCCACTCATGACTAGATCTACACAGAGCTGGCTACTGTAGCCTGTAGACAACTTCAGCTGTCACTTCCACTCATGACTAGATCTACACAGGGCTGGCTACTGTAGCCTGTAGACAACTTCAGCTGTCACTTCCACTCATGACTAGATCTACACAGGACTGGCTACTGTAGCCTGTAGACAACTTCAGCTGTCACTTCCACTCATGACTAGATCTACACAGGACTGGCTACTGTAGCCTGTAGACAACTTCAGCTGTCACTTCCACTCATGACTAGATCTACACAGGGCTGGCTACTGTAGCCTGTAGACAACTTCAGCTGTCACTTCCACTCATGACTAGATCTACACAGAGCTGGCTACTGTAGTCTGTAGACAACTTCAGCTGTCACTTCCACTCATGACTAGAGCTACACAGAGCTGGCTACTGTAGACAACTTCAGCTGTCACTTCCACTCATGACTAGAGCTACACAGGACTGGCTACTGTAGCCTGTAGACAACTTCAGCTGTCACTTCCACTCATGACTAGATCTACACAGGGCTGGCTACTGTAGCCTGTAGACAACTTCAGCTGTCACACCCACTCATGACTAGATCTACACAGGACTGGCTACTGTAGCCTGTAGACAACTTCAGCTGTCACTTCCACTCATGACTAGATCTACACAGGGCTGGCTACTGTAGCCTGTAGACAACTTCAACTGTCACACCCACTCATGACAGGGCTGGCTACTGTAGCCTATAGACAACTTCAGCTGTCACACCCACTCATGACTAGATCTACACAGGGCTGGCTACTGTAGCCTGTAGACAACTTCAGCTGTCACACCCACTCATGACTAGATCTACACAAGGCTGGCTACTGTAGCCTATAGACAACTTCAGCTGTCACACTCACTCATGACTAGATCTACACAGGGCTGGCTACTGTAGCCTGTAGACAACTTCAGCTGTCACACCCACTCATGACAGGGCTGGCTACTGTAGCCTATAGACAACTTCAGCTGTCACACCCACTCATGACTAGATCTACACAAAGCTGGCTACTGTAGCCTGTAGACAACTTCAGCTGTCACACCCACTCATGACTAGATCTACACAAGGCTGGCTACTGTAGTCTGTAGACAACTTCAGCTGTCACACCCACTCATGACAGGGCTGGCTACTGTAGCCTGTAGACAACTTCAGCTGTCACTTCCACTCATGACTAGAGCTACACAGAGCTGGCTACTTAGTCTGTAGACAACTTCAGCTGTCATGCCCACTCATGACTAGAGCTACACAGAGCTGGCTACTGTAGTCTGTAGATAACTTTAACTGTCACGCCCACTCATGACAGGTCTGGCTACTGTAGCCTGTAGACAACTTCAGCTGTCACTTCCACTCATGACTAGATCTACACAGGGCTGGCTACAGTAGCCTGTAGACAACTTCAGCTGTCACACCCACTCATGACTAGATCTACACAGGTCTGGCTATAGTAGCCTGTAGACAACTTCAGCTGTCACTTCCACTCATGACTAGATCTACACAGGACTGGCTACTGTAGTCTGTAGACAACTTCAGCTGTCACACCCACTCATGACTAGAGCTACACAGAGCTGGCTACTGTAGCCTGTAGACAACTTCAGCTGTCACGCCCACTCATGACTAGATCTACACAGGACTGGCTACTGTAGCCTGTAGACAACTTCAGCTGTCACTTCCACTCATGACTAGATCTACACAGGGCTGGCTACAGTAGCCTGTAGACAACTTCAGCTGTCACACCCACTCATGACTAGATCTACACAGGTCTGGCTATAGTAGCCTGTAGACAACTTCAGCTGTCACTTCCACTCATGACTAGATCTACACAAGGCTGGCTACTGTAGCCTGTAGACAACTTTAGCTGTCACGCCCACTTATGAAATTGTTATACCTTTCATGTACCACGTGTGCCTCCTGAAAGGTACTGTGGACAGGTATATAGTGGACAGATGTGTAGTGAACAGGTATGCAGTGGTCAGGTATATAGTGGATAGGTGTGTAGTGGACTGGTATATTGTGGACATGTGTGCAATGGACAGGCATATAGTGCTACTTCAGTACCAAGACAGTAGGGCAGGTGTATAGTGGTCAGGTGTGTAGTGGACAGGTGTATAATGTAGTATTTTATAGTTGTAAAGCAGGAAGTCTCTGTGTCCTGCCCTCTGAAGTTCGTGCTTTGGGCCGGCTGCCTTGCAGAAAAAGACCAAGCCATATGGGATAAAACTCAGTGCAATGAAGTCGGTCCTCTTGCCTGTTTAAAGCACTATAAAAACAACTTTGTTTAGCTGTTAAGCAATATATTACATATATAATGGACATGTATACATAGCTGGCTGTATGGCACACCACAGCTGATAGCTCTCTCATCAAATATCCTCTGTCTGAACAGGTGTACTTGGCTGGCTGTGTGGCAGGCACATCTCAGCTGCTGATTGCCTGCCCAGTGGAGGTCATTAAGTGCACGCTGCAGGCTCAGATTCCACTGACAATGCCTAAATGTACGTATGCCTGAGTTGTCTGTGGCATTTCATCTGTACCTGTGACATTTCATCTGTACATGTGACATTTCATCTGCACCTGTGACATGTCATCTGTACCTGTGGCATGTCATCTGTACCTGTGGCATGTCATCTGTACCTGTGGCATGTCATCTGTACCTGTGGCATGTCATCTGTACCTGTGACATGTCATCTGTACCTGTGACATTCCACCTGTACCATTTGTTCCTGTCACTGTGACCACTGTCCGTGGAGTCGACCCTTCATTTGACAGACCCCATTGATTGGGGATTGAGTGGGCAAATATTAGTTTGGTTTATGTTTGTATGTTGCCGTTCTGGCATCTGTATGGTCACTGGCATGTGCCTGCTGGGAGGGATTGTTCCGGACTGAGGAATCCAGCCACCACGTAATCTACATCATCAAGTGCTGTGATGAAAGGCAGTCATGGTGACCGTCTCACACGATCATCAGAGTGTACATACTAGGGTGTGAAATAAGCCCCCTGAGGCTTACCCTTAATGGAACACAAGTCCAGTGATGTGTGAGGTGGACATTTGGACCCCTTGACCAGTAGTTTGGTTTGTAAAAAAAAATTACTTTCTTTGTGCATGGATTGCTCGTTATGGCATGAATAGCTCATTATGGCATGAATATCTCTTTAAGTGCTTCTCATACATCACACCAAGAGTATCTGAATGCAGTGCACAAACTCTAGCACCATCAGGGATCCAAATATATGTACACCAGGGGTCACACACACTATAATTTTACACACTAGTAATGTCTATTACATTATTACCTTTCATGTTTCGACAATAATTTATGTTATATTATCACCTTTCACCATAATATAGTAATTTCTGTTATATTATTGTCTTTCACTGTATATAAATCTGAGGTATTATTACTTTTATCCTTGTATCCTGTGTGGTAGTATTATCTGTCACTTTACAACTATAACTTTTGCTGTGTTATTACCTTTCACCATGCATATTCTGTGGTATTATTACCTTTTATTTTGTAACATCTTCAGTGGTAGTATTATCTGTCAGTTACTGCAATAACATGTGGTATTAGTTTAGTTTAGTTTAGTCGATGGATCAACATCACGGCACACGGGTGTAACCCATAAGTGCTCCGTTCTCCTCCTAACTCAAACCTGAGTCTGGAGAAACTCAGCTCAGTGCACGAACTCTGTAGCACCGGCGAGGGTCCTGAAATACTTTGGGTAGATTTTTAACTTGAAATTTTGCCCGGGCAGTGCCGTTAGGCTACTCTTTTTCGATTTAAAACTGCCAAGGGATTTTTTACGTGCAACAATACACACGGGCGTCCGATCTCACTACACAGAGACCAGGGGAAATTTTTACTAGAAATCCACGTGAAAAAATCCCAGTCCTCACCGGGGCTTGAACCCGGGACCACCAGCACTCGAGCCGGACACCATACCTCGAGACCAAGCAGACCCCCCCCCCCCCCCTGTGCATGTGGTATTATTACCTTTCACCTTATTGCCTTCTGTGGGATTGCTTTGACCCATACAACAATGTCACCTGGGGGATTACCTTTCACCTTATTGCCTTCTGTGGGATTGTTTTGACAAGTACAACAGTTTTACCTGTGGGATTACCTTTCACTTTATTGCCTTCTATGGCATTGCTTTGACCAGTACAACAGTGTCATCTGGGGGATTAACTTTCCCATGATCTTGTGTGCAGCGGACAGTCCACTCTACAGCAAACCCGTCATGCCCAGGACCTACTATAAGGGACCTATTGAGGCCAGCGCCCACATCTTTAGCCACGAGGGTGTCCAGGGGTTCTACAAGGGAATATTTGCCATGTTTCTGAGGTGAGTTTGTAATTATGTTACAGGGTAGTTACCAGAGATAAGTTTGCGATTATCTCATGTGATATTTGCCATATTATGACATGTGATATTTGCCATGTTTATGGGCTGGGTTGCTTGTTATGTCATGTGATATTTGCCATGTTTCTGGACTGAGTTGCTTATTATGTCATGTGATATTTGCCATGTTTATGGACTGAGTTGCTTGTTATGTCATGTGATATTTGCCATGTTTCTGGACTGAGTTGCTTGTTGTCATATGATGTGATATTTGCCATGTTTATGGGCTGAGTTGCTTCTTATGACAGGTGATATTTGCCATGTTTATGGGCTGAGTTGCTTCTTATGACATGTGATATTTGCCATGTTTATGGGCTGAGTTGCTTGTTATGACATGATATTTGTGTTGTTTATGGGCTGAGTTGCTTGTTGTTATGTCATATGGTACTTGCCATGTTTATGGGTTGAGTTGCTTGTTGTTATGTCATATGGTACTTGCCATGTTTATGGGCTGAGCTGCTTGTTATGACATGATATTTGTGTTGTTTATGGGCTGAGTTGCTTGTTGTTATGTCATATGGTACTTGCCATGTTTATGGGTTGAGTTGCTTGTTATGTCATATGGTACTTGCCATGTTTATGGGCTGAGTTGCTTGTTGTTATGTCATATGGTACTTGCCATGTTTATGGGTTGAGTTGCTTGTTGTTATGTCATATGGTACTTGCCATGTTTATGGGTTGAGTTGCTTGTTACGACATGTGATATTTGCCATGTTTATGGGCCGAGTTGTTTGTTATGGAATGTGATATTTGTCATGTTTATGGGTTGAGTTGCTTGTTGTTATGTCATGTGGTACTTGCCGTGTTTATGGGTTGAGTTGCTTGTTATGACATGTGATATTTGCCATGTTTATGGGCCAAGTTGTTTGTTATGAAATGTGATATTTGTCATGTTTATGGACTGAGTTTCTTGTTGTTATGTCATGTGGTACTTGCCATGATTATGAGATGAGTTGCTTGGTGTAATGGTATATTTTTGCACATCTGTTCTCTTTCCGGGCTGTAAGACAGGTCCAGGTCTGACTGGCCGATACATTGAGGCTCCTCTCTTGTGTGACCTGTCAACAGATCAACATTCCGTGGACCCCCTCCACAGATGTGAAGCTTCAGTGCTGGTCTTGCACCCCCCACTAGTTTCTGAGCTTGGAGAGGGGTAGAAGGCCCCTAAAGCACGGTACTTCTATTTCAGTACCAAGATGGTAGGGCAGTTTCTACACTGACTTCAACCCAGTACCAAGATGGTAGGGCAGTCTCTACACTGACTTCATCCCAGTACCAAGATGGTAGGACAGTCTCTACACTGACTTCATCCCAGTACCAAGATGTAGGGCAGTTTCTATACTGACTTCACCCCAGTACCAAGATGGTAGCCCATTCTCAGCACTAAGGCAACGTGAATGTCAGGGCATCAGAGTCAAAACAGTATTGTGATAAATAAAGTTGAAGACTTGGTGACATTTGGAACACTTGATGTGACATGAACTGGAGTAAAACAATGAGATAAATATACTTGGGTATGCCCCATGGCATAACTGGGGCACACAGACCTGGTCCACGGCTCCGGTGATTGTGTGAGGTGGCAAACCGTGACTGCCCACGCTTGTTGGCATGGTGCATGATGATGATGTGATGCTCAATGATGTGATGCGAATATTGACATGCAGCTTGTAAAAGCTCTGAGACAGCCATCAATACATGTAAGAACTGGCAGATTCCATGATCATCAGCTTAAAACAGGTGTTAGTTTGACAGTAAATCCATCACCAGGAGATGTTAGACACATTCCCATAGCTTCTGTGTAGCCAGGTTTGGTGGTCACTGAGTCCCTGTTGTTGCAACCATCCCCAGGGACGTGCCCGGCTATGGCCTGTACCTGCTGTGTTATGAAGCGCTGCACAAGCTCATCTTCCACCACGGCCTGACGGACAGTAATGGTGTCATTGCTGCCATCGTGGCCGGGGGACTAGCTGGCTGTGTCTCTTGGGTCTCTACCATGCCATTCGACGTCATCAAGAGTAGACTGCAGGTAATGCATGTAGCTGTTTGCTGTCTTAGTGTTGTATGATCTGGTTAGTGTTGTTTGACATAATTATGGTTTAATTGTGTACATTATATGTGACTGTGTCATCATCTGTGGTTTGGGGGTTAGTGAATACAGTTTCACAATTCCCTGACACACCAGGTCCAAGGTTTGAACTCAGCTGCACGCAGTTTGGAAGCCGACCGCCTTGCGTTGATGTCAGTAGTTTTGGTGTCAGGCGTTCAGAAAGCAATGGCAAACTACTGAGCATAAGAAATTGTCCAGTAAATCACAAACAGGCAATACATGCCGGGGTTGGTTGCAACGTCCTGTAAAGGATATGCAGCTGACTGTTTACAACCAAATGTAGCTGGGTTTGACTGAGGCCCGTCTTGGATGTATTCAGCCTGATCTGTGGCTTTTCCATTGCTGGCATGTTGTGGCTACTGCAGTCTCTGTGGCCTTCCCATTTCTGGCATGTTGTTGCTACTGTAGTATCTGTGGCTTTCCCATTGCTGGCATGTTGTGGCTACTGCAGTCTCTGTGGCTTTCCCATTGCTATCATGTTGTGGCTACTGCAGTCTCTCTGGTTTTCCCATTGCTGGCATGTTGTCGCTATTGCAGTCTCTGTGGCTTTTCCATTGCTGGCATGTTGTCGCTATTGCAGTCTCTGTGGCTTTTCCATTGCTGGCATGGTGTCGTTACTGCAGTCCCTCACCAGGTCATTCTTCTCCTTCTTTCGTTGCCTTGAAGTGTGTCTATATCTGTAATGTTTTCTCTTGTACGAGCTTTGCTGTCTTGTTGAGTTCACTCAGTTGTCCATAGATCTTTCACTGTTGATTCTCTAGGCCACAAGCAACAGGATTGTGATTTCTTGTCGTGTTTATGTTCAGTAGTTTGGCATTTACCTGTCTCTGTGGCGAAGGAGTGCTGGTTTTTTCGAAAAAGATATAGGTAGGTACTTTAGTAACATTTTCTAAATTGTTTTTTAATTATATAAGCTGCATAGTTGGATGCCTCTTGAAAAAACAAATCCAACGATACCTTATTCAAATCTGTAAGTGAATTGTAAGCTGAGATATTAATTTTTGTATGTCAGCTTAATATTTAACATTGGCATACTGATATCACAGTCAACATTTTTTGGGCATGTTATGAGAAGAAATGGATTGGAGAATTTGGTGACAACTGGTAAGATCGAGGGGAACAGACCAAGGGGAAGACCTAGAAGCAAGTACCTGGATGGCTTGGCCTTGTGGCATGGTCGAGACAGAAACACGGAGCTGATCCACGACTCTGGTGATCGAGTGAGATGGCAGAACATGACCGCCCACGCTTACCGGCATGGCACATGATGGATGGATGGATATTGGTATCCCATTTGGAAAAGTCAGGAGCTAGTCGTTCAGAAAGCAATGGCAAACTACTGAACATAAAACTTGCCCAGGAATCACAAACAGCCAAAATGCTGTGGTTGACTGCTATGTCCTGTGAAGGACATGCTACTAATTTTTATTTTTTTTAGTTTGCCATTGTTTTCTGAATGACCGGCACTCATACCATTTTATGAAGAAATAAAACAAGGCAGTCTGCTACCAAATTGCCGGCAGTTGTGTTTCATACAGCGGTATGCTGGATTACGCACAGAAATATCAGAAATGAAAAAAATCAGGACTAAAGATGGGTCTAGACTTTATTAGCAGGCAGCAAGTCAAATGGTTGGGCCATGTAAGTAGGTTACTGACTAACAGCATACCACAACAAGCAATGATGTACAGACCAGATGGAAAGAGAAGAAGAGGCCGACCACATAAACGATGGACAGAGGGAATAGCAGAGTCCATGGGAATATTGATACGTGAAGCACATAAGCGGGCACGCTTCCGCTGTTTATACTTCACCTCGTCACCGCAAAGACAAGAGGGACAAGATGAGATGAGATCCCTTTCGCCACAGCGCCGGCCAACATACACCACAAATGAAACATGAAAGAAGGGAGAACGCAGTCTACTTGGTTGTGTCAGTACTGAAAGAACAGCACAGCTACTTGAAAGCTTCCCACTGACTTGACACAGCCGTCCGCTGTCCACAAGGTGCATCATTGACTGTGCCTTGTAGAATACCAGTGTGGTACAAATCCGCCACACGTGGGTGCTCTCTGATCGTCAGAAGTCCCCCCTCGCCGAACCTTTCTGTCCCTTTACCTTCCGTACACTCTCAGGGGGCGGGCATTATTCTTATGCTGTGCGTATCCACCCGGAAACGTTCGTTATCGTATTTATCCCATATCGACATGGTTAAGTGTGTCTGCCCAGACCCTCGGAGGTCGAACATTGGGCACCCGGTGCATCTACCAGCGTTGACACTGCTCCGCGACTGGCGGCGGTACAGGATGTTATGTCATTGCTGTATGTGTAGTCCTGTACATGAGAACTGTGATGTGACTGATATTCACCATGACTGTTGCTGTAGAAGACAATCAGTGAGATCCTGTCACACATGGCGTGACGTGTCTAGAGATTTGACCGTGTGTGCAGGGTGGCACATTTACATACCCACACTCGCAATCACACACCACATCACTTGTTTTTATGTATGTCCATACTGATCACACTTGTATCATTGACCTAACTTGTCCTCCTTTCTGCCGACATCGTTTTGTCTATGTCCCCGCTGATCACACTTGTGTCATTGACCTAACTTGTGCTGTTTTCTGCCGACATCGTTTTGTCTATGTCCCCGCTGATCACACTTGTATCATTGACCTAACTTGTGCTGCTTTCTGCCAACATCGTTTTGTCTATGTCCCTGCTGATCACACTTGTATCATTGACCTAACTTGTCCTGTTTTCTGCCGACATCGTTTTGTCTATGTCCCCGCTGATCACACTTGTATCATTGACCTAACTTGTCCTGTTTTCTGCCGACATCGTTTTGTCTATGTCCCCGCTGATCACACTTGTATCATTGACCTAACTTGTGCTGTTTTCTGCTGACATCGTTTTGTCTATGTCCCCGCTGATCACACTTGTATCATTGACCTAACTTGTGCTGTTTTCTGCCAACATCATTTTGTCTATGTCCCCGCTGATCACACTTGTATCATTGACCTAACTTGTCCTCCTTTCTGCCGACATCGTTTTGTCTATGTCCCCGCTGATCACACTTGTATCATTGACTTAACTTGTGCTGCTTTCTGCCGACATCGTTTTGTCTATGTCCCCGCTGATAACACTTGTATCATTGACCTAATCTGTGCTGTTTTCTGCCAACATCGTTTTGTCTATGTCCCCGCTGATCACACTTGTATCATTGACCTAACTTGTGCTGTTTTCTGCCGACATCGTTTTGTCTATGTCCCCGCTGATCACACTTGTATCATTGACCTAACTTGTGCTGTTTTCTGCCGACATCGTTTTGTCTATGTCCCCGCTGATCACACTTGTGTCATTGACCTAACTTGTCCTCCTTTCTGCCGACATCATTTTGTCTATGTCCCCGCTGATCACACTTGTATCATGGACCTAATGTGTCCTCCTTTCTGCCGACATCGTTTTGTCTATGTCCCCGCTGATCACACTTGTATCATTGACCTAACTTGTACTGTTTTCTGCCGACATCGTTTTGTTTATGTCCCCGCTGATCACACTTGTATCATTGACCTAACTTGTCCTCCTTTCTGCCGACATCGTTTTGTCTATGTCCCCGCTGATCACACTTGTATCATTGACCTAACTTGTCCTCCTTTCTGCCGACATCGTTTTGTCTATGTCTCCGCTGATCACACTTGTATCATTGACCTAATTTGTGCTCCTTTCTGCCGACACCGTTTTGTCTATGTCCCCGCTGATCACACTTGTATCATTGACCTAACTTGTGCTGTTTTCTGCCGACATCGTTTTGTCTATGTCCCCGCTGATCACACTTGTATCATTGACCTAACTTGTGCTGTTTTCTGCTGACATCGTTTTGTCTATGTCCCCGCTGATCACACTTGTATCATTGACCTAACTTGTCCTGCTTTCTGCCGATATCGTTTTGTCTATGTCCCCGCTGATCACACTTGTATCATTGACCTAACTTGTGCTGCTTTCTGCCGACATCGTTTTGTCTATGTCCCCGCTGATCACACTTGTATCATTGACCTAACTTGTGCTGTTTTCTGCTGACATCGTTTTGTCTTTGTCCCCGCTGATCACACTTGTATCATTGACCTAACTTGTGCTGTTTTCTGCCAACATCGTTTTGTCTATGTCCCCGCTGATCACACTTGTATCATTGACCTAACTTGTCCTGCTTTCTACCGACATCGTTTTGTCTATGTCCCCGCTGATCACACTTGTATCATCGACCTAACTTGTCCTGCTTTCTACCGACATCGTTTTGTCTATGTCCCCGCTGATCACACTTGTATCATTGACCTAACTTGTGCTGTTTTCTGCCGACATCGTTTTGTCTATGTCCCCGCTGATCACACTTGTATCATTGACCTAACTTGTCCTGCTTTCTACCGACATCGGTTTGTTCTGGTTCCGCTGATAAAGACTTGGGTGGAAATATTCGCCCATGTATCTTCTGTGTGTTGTTCATTCATCCGCCGGGCTTCTCTGTCATATCTTGTGTGTTTTCGCACTCTGACACAAACTCGGCGGCAGAACACCGCTTGTATGGATACCATTTGCCGTCTGCTTTGCTCGCTTTCTCATGTGCTGAGTGTCTATTGTAGTCTCTGCCCATCTACACCTGCGAGTGTTGCTGTTATTTCCGTATGCTCACAAGTGTTGTTGATTTGTCGAACCAAGGCAAGAAGGATCCTTCACTTGACATTGAACTCCGGACGTGAGCCGGTAACCTGCCTCTAATAAACTATATCAGTCTTTAATT
The DNA here is from genome assembly GCA_963921405.1 of Cepaea hortensis. Lineage (NCBI taxonomy): Eukaryota > Metazoa > Mollusca > Gastropoda > Stylommatophora > Helicidae > Cepaea > Cepaea hortensis. The sequence goes on along the minus strand of OY992894.1, from coordinate 3,971,917 downwards.
CTCTACCGCGATGCACTGTATCGTGTCTCGCCTTGCCTCTTCTACCCGGAGGTGCAGCCGTACTGTGCCGTGTTCAATCAACCTTAAGGTACGACAGTACTTTGTCGTGTTCAGTCTTCTCTCTTCGTCGACTCACTTGGAGTGCAGTGGTACTTTAACGTCTCTAATACATTTACGAGAATTACACACGTTGGTGGACGGAACCAGTGGCGGCCAGAGATTGAACCCCAGTATCCAGCAGTTTCTGGATGTCTTTACAACCGCCCTTCTAGCAAGAGTTAAACCACGCCTTCACTGCGATCTCTGACCCCCGCATTACGCCTCTTGGGGGAGCATCCACGGATGTCTCCTTGGCGAAGTGGTCAAATCGTCTGCCTCATGCTCCGAAGGTTGTGGGTTCGATTCCGGGCTGCGCATTTCGGTTCGTGAGTGCATTTTTCTCGGAGACTCCCGGGGGTCGTCGCTGGAGCTACGGAGTTCGTGTTTTGTGCGATGTTTTCTGCAGGTCCCCCTGCTGAAAGAAACCGGGCCATATGTGATACAACTCGAGGCAATGAAGTCGATCCTCTCGACTTGACTTTTTTATCCACGGATTTAGTGTCAGCGTATGATAACAGCGACAGGTAACAGGGCAAAGGTCAGCGCGTTTGTTTCCAGCACTTCTATTATTAGCCCAGCTGTTACTATTTCGATGTAGTGCTGTTAGTGTGGCTGTATCCGTGGTTGTAGTGGTCTAATTTCTTGTCGCGGGGATTCCACGGAACCTGTGATGCAACTATCGCACAGATTGCCTTTTACGGACATGGAACGTCCGGATCGCTGAACCGTTGGGCGGAGTCCAGGTGGCGGCATCACGTGGTAAAATAACGCTGATGCCTGACTCTACTGGGGGTTGGTTTGGGATCGTGAAATTCCGTTATAGGGACTCCTGGCGGCTTTACCTCATCACGCGGCTGTTGAGCTTATCACCATCATCACGTGTCCTGCCTAGGGGCGTGGGTGGTCATAGTTCGTTATCTCACACGATCACCAGATGCTTGGATCAGCTCTCTGTCCTTCTCTCAATTATGCCATTTAGCCAATCCATCAATGTTTTATATCTCTTACTTTCCTTTGCTCTTGACCCCATCAAGGTTGTCGTTAGCTGTTAAAGTTTTCCTGTAGAATGGAGGTGCACCATGATATGCAGATTCTGTCTTAACTGTTCAGTACGGAATAGACCTTCGACCTCTTGACCCCTTAACCGTATTTCCGATTCGGTCGCTTTGTTGGACTCATACAGGCAGATTTCATGAAACACGTGTTCAGTCCACAATGTTACAGATGAGTAACTTGTATATTTTCATGTAGTATTATTCATGGCCGGCTCCGTGGCTTAGAGGTTATGACTTTTCTCCGTAATCTCGTATAATCTCGTCAGGTAACGTGATGACGGTTCAAATCAGCAGTGGTTCTAATCGCATCGGTAACTTACGGGGTATGTGAGCCGGCCGCTCAGAAAGCAATGGCAAACTACTGAGCGTAATCTTGCCAAGAGATCAACATACAGCTGAAAGATGCTGCTGTTGACAGCTAAGTCCTGTAAAAGGATATGCTAAAAAAAAAAAAAAAAAAAAAAAAAAAATTATTCATGAAGCCGGTCTCTCTGGCCGAGGGGTTAAAACACTTTCTCCGTAATCCCGTTTATCACGCAGTCTCATAGCGGGAGAGAGCTGGAAGCGGTTCGACCCCCGCTGGTGACTTGCGGGATAACTGAGCCGGCCGCTCAGAAAGCAATGGCAAACTACTGAGCGTAATCTTGCCAAGAAATCAACAGACAGCTGAAAGATGCTGCTGTTGACAGCGATGTCCTGTAAAGGATATGCGGGAAAAAAAATTTATTCATGAGATACATGCACCATTGATAGCAGAGACAGAACCTGAACCCTCATTAAATGAAATTGAAGGGCAATAAAGAACATGAAGAATGGTAAATCACCTGGATGTGATGAGATACCACCTGAACTAATTAATGTGGGAGGAGAAGAAAGCATACAAATCTATCACGCATTATGTACAAAGACTTGGAAATATGGTATATGACCAAAAGATTGGAAGAGAACTATCTTCATTCCAATACCAAAAATGGGCAACCTGAAATTATGCACCAACTATAGAACTGTTGCCCTGATCAGTCATGCAAGTAAAATTCTACTAAAAATCATAATGAGAAGACTTCGTAAGAAAATGGAAGAAGAAATTAACGTGGTTCAAGCTGGATTTAGACAAGGAAGAGGAACAAGAAATCACATACTCAACATTCGTTTAATATTAGGGAAGTGCAGAGAATTTAATGTGAACCTATTCTAATGTTTTGTGGATTATTCAAAGGCATTTGACTGTACAACATCAGAAACTTTGGCAAGTCATGAGGAATATGGGCTTTCCGTCAAACGTATTACAACTCATAAAAATGTTATATCTAGACCAACAAGCAGCAGTTAGAATAGATGGCGAGACATCAGACTGGTTTGACATCAAGCAAGGAGTCCGTCAGGGCTGCGTGCTGTCACCCTGTTTGTTTAACCTATACGCCGAAAATATAATGAGAAATGTCAGAGATGATATAAACAGGCAAAATGATGCCCTAAATATCGGTGGTCATGACATACCAGAGATTCGGTATGCTGATGACACAGTATTGCTATCCACAACACAGATTGGTAAAGAAAATCTAATAGCCTCAACCCAATTGAATAGTGAAAATCACAACTTATATCTTAACAGCAAAAACAAAGATAATGCATACAGATAAAACTACTATGGAGAAAGAAATATACATTAATGGGGAAAAATTGGAGGTGGTGGACATTTTCGAATATCTTGGGGTCATTGATTACCAACAATGGTGACACAATGAAAGAAATGAAAAGACGACTATCTGTTGCTATTCAAAGACTAAAGCAACTGAATAAATTGCGGAGAGGGACAGGTAGAACTACAAAAATTAGATTTTTAAGAGCATGCATCTTTCCCATTGCAACATACGCCAATGAGACCTGGACACTTACTAAACAAGATGAACAGCGCATAAATGCCTTTGAATATAAATGTTATAGACGAGTTCTAAGAATATCTTGGGTAAGGAAAAGAACAAATGCATCCATACTTCAAGAGTTGAATATTGAAGAAGGTTGGCTATTAAAGATGATAAAAATTAGAAAATTGAAATATTTTGGTAACTTGAAACGTCACGAAAGTTTGGAGAGAACAAAAATGGAGGGGTATATGCCTGGGAAGAGGGGAAGAGGGCGGCCAAGGAGAAGATGGGTGCATTATGTGGCGGATGGTCTCCAGATAGGTGTATCGGACGCGGGACATCTTGCTTATGATCGAGAAGTTTTCCGGATGGTTGTAATGGGAGCGAGGTTCTGCAAAGGACATGCTACTGAATGAAGTGAATGAATGGAGGTGGGGAGGCTGGTTCCCTTCCTGATCTCTGTTACTTCCCAGAACAGTCTGACACTTGTCTGATGCCAGGTTGTGTGTGTCCTCGTTGATCCTAGAGCTGTGCGTATCGGGGAACTTGTCTGATGCCAGGTTGTGTGTGGCCGCGTTGATCCTAGAGCCGTGCGTATCGGGGAACTTGTCTGATGCCAGGTTGTGTGTGGCCGCGTTCATCCATCAGCCATGCCTATCGAAAAATGACCTGCCTCTGTTTACAATTGACTCGATCTACATGATAGAAACCCTCGATCCACGTGTACTAGAGACTGAAGTGATGATTGTGATGTCGGTGTGAGTCTATTAACAGTATTTACCCCAGATTCTCTCACTATGCTCGTATTTCACCAGAAACAGTATTTACCCCAGATTCTCTCACTATGCTCGCATTTCACCAGAAACAGTATTTACCCCAGATTCTCTCACTGCTGCTCATATTTCACCAGAAACAATATTACTTAAGCTTCTTTCATTGTTGCTCATATTTCACCAGAAACAGTATTTACCCAGATTCTCTCACTATGCTCGTATTTCACCAGAAACAGTATTTACCCAGATTCTCTCACTGCTGCTCATATTTCACCAGAAACAGTATTTACCCAGATTCTCTCACTGCTGCTCATATTTCACCAGAAACAGTATTTACCCAGATTCTCTCACTGCTGCTCATATTTCACCAGAAACAGTATTTACCCAGATTCTCTCACTATGCTCGTATTTCACCAGAAACAGTATTTACCCCCAGATTCTCTCACTATGCTCGCATTTCACCAGAAACAGTATTTACCCCAGATTCTCTCACTGCTGCTCATATTTCACCAGAAACAATATTACTTAAGCTTCTTTCATTGTTGCTCATATTTCACCAGAAACAGTATTTACCCAGATTCTCTCACTATGCTCGTATTTCACCAGAAACAGTATTTACCCAGATTCTCTCACTGCTGCTCATATTTCACCAGAAACAGTATTTACCCAGATTCTCTCACTGCTGCTCATACTTCACCAGAAACAGTATTTACCCAGATTCTCTCACTGCTGCTCATATTTCACCAGAAACAGTATTTACCCAGATTCTCTCACTATGCTCGTATTTCACCAGAAACAGTATTTACCCCCAGATTCTCTCACTATGCTCGTATTTCACCAGAAACAGTATTTACCCAGATTCTCTCACTGCTGCTCATATTTCACCAGAAACAGTATTTACCCAGATTCTCTCACTGCTGCTCATATTTCACCAGAAACAGTATTTACCCAGATTCTCTCACTGCTGCTCATATTTCACCAGAAACAGTATTTACCCAGATTCTCTCACTGCTGCTCATATTTCACCAGAAACAGTATTTACCCCAGATTCTCTCACTATGCTCGTATTTCACCAGAAACAGTATTTACCCCAGATTCTCTCACTATGCTCGTATTTCACCAGAAACAGTATTTACCCCAGATTCTCTCACTGCTGCTCATATTTCACCAGAAACAGTATTTACCCCAGATTCTCTCACTGCTGCTCATATTTCACCAGAAACAGTATTTACCCCAGATTCTCTCACTATGCTCGTATTTCACCAGAAACAGTATTTACCCCAGATTCTCTCACTGCTGCTCATATTTCACCAGAAACAGTATTTACCCCAGATTCTCTCACTGCTGCTCATATTTCACCAGAAACAGTATTTACCCCAGATTCTCTCACTGCTGCTCATATTTCACCAGAAACAGTATTTACCCCAGATTCTCTCACTATGCTCGTATTTCACCAGAAACAGTATTTACCCCAGATTCTCTCACTATGCTCATATTTCACCAGAAACAGTATTTACCCCAGATTCTCTCACTATGCTCGTATTTCACCAGAAACAGTATTTACCCCAGATTCTCTCACTATGCTCGTATTTCACCAGAAACAGTATTTACCCCAGATTCTCTCACTGCTGCTCATATTTCACCAGAAACAGTATTTACCCCAGATTCTATCACCATGTTCATATTTCACTAGAAACAGTATTTATCCCAGCTTCTCTCACTGCTGCTCATATTTCATTCATCGTCATCATCATCATCAAGAGCCCTGCCAGCTGGCGTAGGCGTTCATGGCTCTCCACAGATCTTTGGTGTTCTGGATCAACTCTGCTGATGATATTCCTCCATGCCACCATAATAAATTCATTCAGCATAATATCTCTTGGCCTGCCTCTGCCTCTCTTCCCCTCGATCTTTCCAGTTGTCACGATGTTCTCCAATGTCTCTCTTCTCATCACATGACAGAAGAAAGCTGTTTGTCTCTTTCTTATTGTTGTATGGAGTGTTCTAGTTTCATTAGACTCATTGAGGCAATCGTTGTTAGTTACTCAGGCAGTCCAAGGAATTCGCAACATTCGTCTCAAAAACCAAATCTCTGTTGCTTCTAAGTTCTTCCTAATTTGTTCATTTACATTCCAAGATTCTCTATCATACAGAAAAACTGGCTTTATATAGCATTTCAGCACTCTCTTTCTTACATTCATTGATAGTGACTTATTGCATAAGATACTCTTCATTTTCTGAAATACGGTTTTTGCCCGCCCTATTCTGCTCTTAATCTCTGTTGTACACCTTCCATCTGATGTTATAAATGCCCCTAGGTATTTAAAATTATCCACTTGGTTAAGATTTTTCCCTTCTATTTCTATGTCACATTTTGGTATCACCATTTTCTTTGTTGTCATCATTGTTACTGTTTTCTTGATATTCAAGGAGAGTACTTTTTTTCGCACTCACTGTTACTACAATGTCCAATAATTATTGTAGGTCTGTTACATTATCCGCCACCAATACTGTGTCATCTGCATAGCATATATTGTTTATATTATAACCTCCGATTAGTATTCCTGGCTTCTTTTTTATCTCTCTCATTATTACTTCGCTATAGAGGGAGAAGAGATCCGGCGACAAGACACACCCCTGTCGTACTCCTAGCTTTATCTGTTTGTAACTACCCTTTTTATTTCCCATGTTAATTGCTGCTACTTGGTTCCAGTAAATATTCTTATTATTCTTAAATCGTTCCCATCAATGTTTATATCTTTCAACATTTTAATCAGTTCGTCATGTTTCACTTTATCGAATGCCTTAGTATTATCTATGAAGCACAAATATATGTCTTTTTGTGTTTCTATTGACCTTTCTATTAGTGTTTATAATTTATATATATATATATATATATATATATATATATATATATATATATATATATATATATATATATATATATATATATATATATATATATATATATTGCGTTGTTTGTACCATTTCCTTCCACAAATCCACATTGTTCTTCACTAATTTCCATTTTTATTTTCTTTCTTGTTCTTTTCATTATAATTCTGAGTAGAAGCTTAGTGACATGGTTTATGAGGTTAATTGTACGAAAATCTTTGTATTGCTCCTGGTCTGTTTGGTATAGCTATAAATACAGATTTCGGCATATCGCTTGGTAGATATCCACTGCTGTAAATATCATTCATCATTTTGGTTAATATATCTACTCAAAATTCTCCCAATACTTCTAATTCTTTTATTGTGATTTCATTTGGCCTAGCTGATTTTTCTTTCTTCATAGTGTCAGCTACTTCTTCTTTTAGAATAGGTGGGCCTTCTAAGTTACTTTCTTCTGTTAATTCTTCCCTTTCTCCATCATATAATTCTCTTATGTACTCATTCCACCTCTTCATTATAGCACCTTCCTCCAATAATATCTTTCCTGTTTTTGATTTAAAACACCCTGTAGTTATTCTTATTTTTCTTCCCGTTAGCTCACTGATTTGTCTGTGCATATATTTTGTATCTTTATATATTTTCAGAGCCTTTTTATTAAGTCTCAAGTTCTTAACCATTTTCCCCTCTCTTTAGTGTTACTTTTATTTGTCCACATGGTGGTACAATCACTATTACAGTCAGAACCGGGCATTGTCTTTACATTAATTAAAGCATTTCTAAATCTTTTATTAATTAGTATGTAGTCAATTTGGTTGCTATTTTCATATTTGGGCTTTTCCATGTGTAAAGTCGTTTTTTATGGTGTTTAAACCATGTGTTTCAAATTATCATATCATTAATATTTGCCCATTCTATTAGTTTCTCTCCTCTTTCATTTCTTGTACTTAAAACATAATTACCCACTATATCCTCTATTTTTCTCAGTCCTACTTTTGCATTAAAATCTCCCAGTATTATTTTTATTTCTTGTGATCCAATTTGTGGAGTGGGACAGGCAGAACTACGAAAATTATATTTTTAAAAACATGCATTTTTCCCATTGCAACTTACGCCTGTGCGACATCGACACTTACTAAACACGCTGAACAGCGCATAAATGACTTTGAATGTAAATGTTATAGACGGGTTCTAAGAATATCTTAGATAAAGAAAATAAAAAATGCATCCATATTTCAAGAGCTGAATATTGAAGAAGGTTGGCTATTAAAGATGATAAAACAAAGAAAATTGAAATATTTTGGTCACTTGAAACGTCATGAAAGTTTGGAGAGAACAGTAATGGAGGGGTATACGCCTGGGAAGAGAGGAAGAGGAAGGCCAAAGAAAAGATGGGTGCAGGATGTGGCGGATAGTCTCCAGATGGGTGTATCGGACGCGGGACATCTTGCTTATGATCGAGAGGTTTTCCGGAAGGTTGTTATGGGAGCGAGGTTCTGCAAAGGACATGCTACTGAATGAATGAATGAATGAATGTGATCCAATTTGAGCTATCACTTCATCGTAAAAGTGTTGTATCTCTTCATGACTACTGCTTGTGTTGGTGCATATTGGTTTGCCTTTGATTTTGATCATTATAACTCTATCTGAAATACATCAGTATCCATTAAATGATTTGGCTGTTCTATCATCACATATTATTCCTACACCTTTTTCATGTGTATCCTCTCCAGAATAAATTATTGTGTGTTTGTCGGTTATAATTTTGCCAGATCCCTTCCATCTCATCTAACTTATGTGTAGTATATTCATTTTCATGCTTTCGATTTCTCTTAGAACATTGTTTAACTTTCCTAGCTCATTTAATGTCCTAACATTCCATGTTCCTATTCTAAATTTATGTAGTTTAGTTATGGTTTTGCCATCAGCAGCTGGATGACGGTCTGGTGTCACCTGTGGCTCATGACGGTCCCTACCGGACGAGGATGTCCTAAGACAACCATTAACGTTGCTTACTATCTCTGAAATTTGTGTTCCCATGAAATCTTGGGAAGATAATGTGGTGGTTTCCCCTTGCCTTCCACATCCACATGGTGGTCTTTTACTCCTGCCTTTGAAAGCCATTTCCGACTGTCAGGACAAGTGAGTGTCCTGCTCTGCTCAGCTGCAGAGTTGTCCACTTATTCCGGTGGACACTCGGTCCCCAGAGCTGTGTTAGCCACACCGTGGTGTGTTTCCATCCTCTACCGCGGGGAGGTGCAGTTGGGATTTCCCCTTCATAAAGTTATGGTGTATGACCAAAACTCTCCAGTACTGTCACTAGGAACAATATTTACCCCAGATCCTATCACTATGCTCATATTCCACTCCAAGCAGTAAGAAGGAGCTATGGTGGCGTGTATTGAGGTATATTGAAGGATCTTTGTGGACAGTTGGAATAATGATATCCATGTGTGTTTGCGTGCGCACGCGCGTGTACCAAGTACAGTGCACGACAAATCTACAACTACTCATGATGATACACTGAGACACAGCAGACGAGATACATGTGTTAGAACAGTGGTTCTCAACCTTTTTTGGCCCGTGCCCCCCCCCCCCCCCCCTTCACCATATTTTCAGAACACCATTCCCCCCTTTCGTATTTCCTACCTAAGAAGTTGGCCGGTGCCCCCCTTCACCATATTTTCAGAACATCATTCCCCCCTTTCGCATTTCCTACCTAAAAAAATCCCGCCCCTGCCCCTACATAATAATGGAAGCTAAATTTAATAGCACATGCTAAAACAAGTCTAGACGTCCACATAAAACGTGATTTGTGAGTCTACTTACTTTATAAAATGAATTTTAGAAGGGTGAGACGTACAGAACCGTACAGTATGAAGGGAAAAACAATATCAAGTAATCTGTTCTTGTATTAACGTGATCTTGAAATAATCTTAATTCCCCCCCTGGAAACCCTAAAATTCACCCCTAGGGGGGAATTCCCCACCGGTTGAGAACCACTGTGTTAGAATCACCCTGCCACTCAACACATGAACCGCGTGGAGTACAGAAACCACACAAAATGTGATTCACAAACTTGAGACAGACAGACACACATACACCCTCTCTCTCCCTCCCTCTCTCCCTCCCTCTCTCTCTCTCTCTCTCTCTCTCTCTCTCTCTCTCTCTCTCTCTCTCTCTCTCTCTCTCTCTCTCTCTCTCTGATACAGGCAGGCGTTTCCACATAAATCTGTATCATCCGAACAACAACACGAATTACAGTACGTAAAACACAAAAACACGGATAACATAAATGGGTATTTCCCGGATAACATAAATGGGTATTTCCCGAGACGCTGTGTCCAGTCCAGGAGAACAGAACGTTGGCTGGTATCTGTGTATGTTTCCCTTTGAACCCGCCCACCCCCTCCCAACACCCAACCCCTCCCGTTTAGCTTCTTAGTCATATTGTGTGTGTGTGTTGTTTTTTTCCTACTCCCATTAACCTAGTATATATGACATGTTAATCTCATTGTGTGTGTTTCCTACTCCCATTAACCTAGTATCTATGACGTGTTAATCTTATTGTATGTGTTTCTTACTCCCATTAACCTAGTATATGTGACGTGTTAATCTTATTGTGTGTGTTTCCTACTCCCATTAACCTACTATCTGTGAAGTGTTAATCTTATTGTGTATGTTTCTTACTCCCATTAACCTACTATCTATGACGTGTTAATCTTATTGTGTGTGTTTCTTACTCCCATTAACCTACTATCTGTGACGTGTTAATCTTATTGTGTGTGTTTCCTACTCCCATTAACTTAGTATCTGTGACGTGTTAATCTTATTGTGTGTGTTTCCTACTCCCATTAACCTTGTATCTGTGACGTGTTAATCTTATTGTGTGTGTTTCCTACTCCCATTAACCTACTATCTGTGACGTGTTAATCTTATTGTGTGTATTTCCCACACCCATTAACCTAGTATATGTGACGTGTTCATCTAATTGTGTGTTTCCTACTCCCATTAACCTACTATCTGTGACGTGTTAATCTTATTGTGTGTGTTTCCTACTCCCATTAACCTAGTATCTGTGACGTGTTAATCTTATTGTGTGTGTTTCCTACACTCATTACCCTACTATCTGTGACGTGTTAATCTTATTGTGTGTGTTTCCTACTCCCATTAACCTACTATCTGTGACGTGTTAATCTTATTGTGTGTGTTTCCTACTCCCATTAACCTACTATCTGTGACGTGTTAATCTTATTGTGTGTGTTTCCTACTCCCATTAACCTAGTATCTGTGACGTGTTCATCTAATTGTGTGTTTCTTACTCCCATTAACCTACTATCTGTGACGTGTTAATCTTATTGTGTGTGTTTCCTACACTCATTAACCTAGTATCTGTGACGTGTTAATCTTATTGTGTGTGTTTCCTACACTCATTAACCTACTATCTGTGACGTGTTAATCTTATTGTGTGTGTTTCCTACTCCCATTAACCTACTATCTGTGACGTGTTAATCTTATTGTGTGTGTTTCCTACTCCCATTAACCTACCATCTGTGATGTGTTAATCTTATTGTGTGTGTGTCCTACACTCATTAACCTAGTATCTGTGACGTGTTAATCTTATTGTGTGTGTTTCCTACACTCATTAATCTACTATCTGTGACGTGTTAATCTTATTGTGTGTGTTTCCTACACTCATTAACCTACTATCTGTGACGTGTTAATCTTATTGTGTGTGTTTCCTACACTCATTAACCTACTATCTGTGACGTGTTAATCTTATTGTGTGTGTTTCCTACTCCCATTAACCTACATCTGTGACGTGTTAATCTTATTGTGTATGTTTCCTACACTCATTAACCTACTATCTGTGACGTGTTAATCTTATTGTATGTGTTTCCTACTCCCATTAACCTACTATCTGTGACATGTTAATCTTATTGTGTGTGTTTTCTACACTCATTTACCTACTATCTGTGACGTGTTAATCTTATTGTGTGTGTTTCCTACACTCATTAACCTACTATCTGTGACGTGTTAATCTTATTGTGTGTGTGTCCTACTCCCATTAACCTACTATCTGTGACATGTTAATTTTATTGTGTGTTTTTTCTACACTCATTAACCTACTATCTGTGACGTGTTAATCTTATTGTGTGTGTTTCCTACACCCATTAACCTAGTATCTGTGACGTGTTAATCTTATTGTGTATGTTTCCTACACCCATTAACCTAGTATCTGTGACGTGTTAATCTTATTGTGTGTGTTTCCTACACCCATTAACCTAGTATCTATGACGTGTTAATCTTATTGTGTGTGTTTCCTACTCCCATTAACCTAGTATCTGTGACGTGTTAATCTTATTGTGTGTGTTTCCTACTCCCATTAACCTAGTATCTGTGACGTGTTAATCTTATTGTGTGTGTTTCCTACTCCCATTAACCTACTATCTGTGACGTGTTAATCTTATTGTGTGTGTCCTACACTCATTAACCTAGTATCTGTGACGTGTTCATCTGATTGTGTCTCCCCCCCCCCTCCACCCATTAACTAGTATATGTGACGTGTTCATCTTATTGTGTCTCCCCCCCCCCACCCATTAACATAGTTTTTGTTACGTGTTCATCTGATTGTGCCCCCCCCCCACCACCCCTTCCATTAACCTAGATTTTGTTACATGTTCATCTGATTGTGTGTTTCCCACACATTAACCTAGTATCTGTGACGTGTTCATCTGATTGTGCTTTCCCACACCCGTTAACCTAGTATTTGTTACGTGTTCATCTGATTGTGTGTTTCCCACACCCATTAACCTAGTATTTGTTACGTGTTCATCTGATTGTGTGTTTCCCACACCCGTTAACCTAGTATTTGTTACGTGTTCATCTGATTGTGTGTTTCCCACACCCGTTAACCTAGTATTTGTTACGTGTTCATCTGATTATGTGTTTCCCACACCCGTTAACCTAGTATATGTGACGTGTTCATCTGATTGTGTTTTCCCACACACATTAACCTAGTATTTGTTACGTGTTCATCTAATTCAATTGTGTGTTTCCCACACCCATTAACTTAGTATATGTGACGTGTTCATCTGATTGTGTGCGTTTCCCACACACATTAACCTAGTATTTGTTACGTGTTCATCTAATTCAATTGTGTGTTTCCCACACCCATTAACCTAGTATATGTGACGTGTTCATCTGATTGTGTGTGTTTCCCACACACATTAACCTACTATCTGTGATGTTATAATCTTATTGTGTGTGTTTCCTACTCCCATTAACCTACTATCTGTGACGTGTTAATCTTATTGTGTGTGTTTCCTACTCCCATTAACCTAGTATCTGTGACGTGTTAATCTTATTGTGTGTGTTTCCTACTCCCATTAACCTAGTATCTGTGACGTGTTAATCTTATTGTGTGTGTTTCCTACTCCCATTAACCTAGTATCTGTGACGTGTTAATCTTATTGTGTGTGTTTCCTACTCCCATTAACCTACTATCTGTGACGTGTTAATCTTATTGTGTGTGTCCTACACTCATTAACCTAGTATCTGTGACGTGTTCATCTGATTGTGTCTCCCCCCCCCCTCCACCCATTAACTAGTATATGTAACGTGTTCATCTTATTGTGTCCCCCCCCCCCCCCACCCATTAACCTAGTTTTTGTTACGTGTTCATCTGATTGTGCCCCCCCCCCCCCCCCCCACCACCACCCCTTCCATTAACCTAGATTTTGTTACATGTTCATCTGATTGTGTGTTTCCCACACATTAACCTAGTATCTGTGACGTGTTCATCTGATTGTGCTTTCTCACACCCGTTAACCTAGTATTTGTTACGTGTTCATCTGATTGTGTGTTTCCCACACCCATTAACCTACTATCTGTGATGTGATAATCTTATTGTGTGTGTTTCCCACTCACATTAACCTAGTATATGTGACGTGTTCATCTGATTGTGTGTGTTTCCCACACACATTAACCTACTATCTGTGATGTGATAATCTTATTGTGTGTGTTTCCCACTCACATTAACCTAGTGTGTGTTACGTGTTCATCTGCTTGTGTGCAGCTCCGTGACTTTCCCACACCCCATTTCTCAGTTGTGGTTGTTCTGCTCTGCCACACAAACTCCAGGGGAAATGGTTACGTCAACCGGAACTGCTGCAGGTGTCAGCCATGTTCGTGTATTGCTGCCTTGTTGACACGTATCGCCACCGCCCCCTACGCACTTCCTGGAATCCCGGCGGTTTATATTAAGTCTGGAGTGTCTTTTACACCTGGCTGGGGGTTGACAAGGTTGTCGCCAGAACTGGTTCACATACCGTCTTGTTAGATAACCAGGTATGATGACAGTAGAGCCAGATATGTCATGTGACCTTTGACTCTCGACCTTATCAGACTCTGTATGGATGATACCTGCCCCCTCCCTGTCCCCGTTTCTCCTTCGCCTCCTGTTTGTTTCCCAGGAAATAGCAAAGTGCCCTTTTACACGTATTGGGGCGTGTTGGATACACGGTGCCGGCGCCATGTTCTTATACACCAATGGACCATGCGCGGGGGATACGGGTAGCTTCACGCCGGCCGCCTTTAGCTGCCTGGACATGTCCGGGTACCTTCTGTAGGATTGGTGGACCGGGGACGCCCAGGTCAATGTTTAGACATTCCTCTCAATGGAGATTCCAACACATGACCTCCAGAGTAGCAGGCATGCGAACTAGCCAGCGTTGTGTGCAGTCATGAGCACTGAATACACCAGGAGACTGGGCACAGAGACAGATACAGACCAGCGTTGTGTGCAGTAAATCAAATCAAATCAACTTTATTAGGGTTACAAATTGGGCGCGCAGGCCCGTCTTACATTCGGCCCTTCCAATCACTCGTCTTTCGTTCATCAAGAGCATTATACATTTACATAAGAAGGAAAATAAACATTGTGAAATGAATGTTGTAAACATAAACAAGGCTAATTACCATGTTATGAGGCCCATCTCAAACCTATCCATACATCACCCCACCCACACAATACCCCCACCTACCCACACACACGCGAACCAAGGGACACATACACACACCCACCTACCCACACACACACACACCAATGGACACATACATACCCCACCAACCGACCCATCCCCCTCCCGCACATCCCCCACCCACACACACTGCCCTCACCTGATCCCCCAACCAAATCACACTCGCCACCCACAAACATTCCCCCACCAACCCACACATCCCACGCCCATCCACATACAAATCCTAACCCACACATCCTCTCCCCACCCACACCTCAAACCACCCATCCCCCAGCCACATCTCCATCGACCACATATTCCCCACCCACGCACACAATCCCCCACCAACCCACACATTGCACATCCACTCACACATCCCCAAGCCATACACACACATCCCCGCCAACTGACATGTCCCTACCCCCCCCCCACACACACACATCTCCCTAACCACCCATACATCCCCAATCCACTCACACACATCCACCACCCACACATACAACTTCCATCCACCCACACATGCTTTAACCCAATCCCCCACCACACAATCCCCCACCCGCACATCACATACACCCCCTACCATGCAATATTCCCAACCCACGCACCACACACGCACATATCCCTCACCAACACATCCCCACTTACACACCACACACATATCCCCCACCCAGATACCACACAATATTCCCACCCACACCCACACAGATACCCTTACCCATCCACCCCACATAGCCCCACTCACTCACCACAAAAATCCCCCACCCACACACACATACCTCACCCACACAATATCCCCAACCAACACACCACACACCTCTCCCCACCCACACACGCATTCCCTACCCGTCCACCAACACACACTCACTCACGCATACATCCTCCACTACGCACCCTTACACCCCCACCCATCCACCCCCAACCAAACATCTCTCGATCACAATACCCTTACCCACACACATCCTCCACCCACTCACACATCCCACCCCGACACATACAACTCCCTCACCCACCTACACATCCCTAAGCCACTCACACACCCCCACCCACACATTCCCTATCCACGCACACATCTCCCACCCACACACCCCCACATACTTCCCCCAACCACCACACATCCCCTACTCACCCACACATATACCCCATCCATACACACATTCCCCGCACCCATCACACACATCCCCCACACCACACACTATCCTCCACCCACACACATATCCTCACCCATACCATCACAAACATACCCTCCGCCCACACATCATGCACACATCCCCCACCAACACACCGCACGCATATCTCAAACCCACACACCATACACTTCTCCCCACCCGCCCTTGCATCCCCAATCCACCCAACACAATCTCCTACCCACACAACCCCGCCACCCACATATACTTCCTCAAACCATCAACACATCTCCACCCACATAAACACACATCCCCCGCATCCGTCCCATACACATATCCTCCACCCATACACACATCCCCCACACCCATTCCCACACCCCTACTTTCACCCCCACACATCCATCCACACATCCCACCAGCACCCACAAATATCACTACCCACCAAAACCCACACACCCGAACCCATCCAAACGCATACCCCCACCCACACATATCCCCACAATCACACACATCCTCCACACACACTCACACCTCCTCACATCTAGACACATACAAAATGTCTCACGTTAGCATTGAAACTAGTATGAACAAACTCTCATACTTTACTCACACACATACACTGACACTTGTCATGAGCAGTCTCATAAAAATGTTAAACATGGAGAAAAATGTGTACATAAAAAGTATTTGACGTAAAAATAGTGATGCTTGCTCTCTCACTCTCTCTCTCACACACACACACACACACACACACACACACACACACACACACACTCTCCCGCTCACTCGTTCACTCTCCCGGTCACACGTGTGTGGGGGTGAAAGTGGGGGTGTGGGAATGGGTGTGGGGGATGTGTGTATGGGACGGATGCGGGGGATGTGTGTTTATGTGGGTGGAGAGACAGGGCACAGAGACATATACAGACCAGCGTTGTGTGCAGTAATTGGCACAGAGACAGACATACAGACCATCGTTGTGTGCAGTAATGGGCACAGAGACAGACATACAGGCCAGCGTTGTGTGCAGTAATGGGCACAGAGACAGACATACAGGCCAGCGTTGTGTGCAGTAATGGCCACAGAGACAGACATACAGACCATCGTTGTGTGCAGTAAAGAGCACAGAGACAGACATACAGGCCAGCGTTGTCTGCAGTAAAGAGCACAGAGACAGACATACAGACCATCGTTGTGTGCAGTAAAGAGCACAGAGACAGACATACAGGCCAGCGTTGTCTGCAGTAAAGAGCACAGAGACAGACATACAGACCAGCGTTGTCTGCAGTAATGAGCACAGAGACAGACATATAACAAGCTCATGGTTGTTATTCTGGGCAACATCCACCTCACGTTCTTCGCCCGTATCCGAGAAAGCTAGGCGTCCGATCACACTATACAACAGATCAAGGTGGTGTCTGAGGCTACCAGCGGTTCTAGTCAATGTTCCCCAATCTCTGCCGGTTGCGAACTAATCACTTTTGAAACCAGAGGCTGGCACTGATACTTCTCAAACACCCCGCCTTCCGCCCCGCCCTTTCCATTTCCCCATTACAGATAATGATATGAATTGCAAATCAGAATCCATGTATCCATCTGTCTAGCGGACAGTTACCTGGCCATCAGGTCATTTCTAAGCAGACCGCGTTGTGTTGATTTATAACAGTGATATGAGCGTCGGTCGTTATGAAAACAGTGACAAACTACTGTCCCTGTCTAGTCAATTACAAAGAGCCAAAACATTCTGGGGTTGACTGCGACGCCCTGTAAAGGACACGCAACTAGCTTATAGTGCAGTGTCCCCTCCAGCTAGTCTGGCTCTCTGTGCGGGCCCTGGGCATACCTGAGGTATAGAGAGCAACAACATCCCTCCATCACAACAGCACTCGGAGTACCCGACAACCCACGCAGATACACTCAACCCGGACGTCAGGCCACGTGCAACATCCCGCCTGATAACCCCGTGTCGCCGGTCCGGTCTTGATGCACTTATTTCTGTCACAGTTTGTTGGTTTCAGCACAATCAGCATCTCTGTATGACTGACCCGGTTACATTCTTTCATTTGTTGGTTTTCACTGGATTTCAGAGACTTGCTTTTCACTTCCTCCTGCTCCTTGAGCTATTCCTGTCCGGTTGTGATGTGTCCTTTAGCATATCCTGTCTCTCTCATCTCGTGTCACTGTCCGTGGACACCCGTGTTCCTGTCCCGTTCTCTCTTCTGTCTTCTATAACACATTTGCCAGGGTGTGGACCCAATGGCCTACTCACTGCAATATCCAACTGTCATGGCCTACTCACTTCAATGTCCAACTGTCATGGCCTACTCACTGCAATGTCCAACTGTCATGGCCTACTCACTGCAATGTCCAACTGTCATGGCCTACTCACTGCAATGTTCAACTGTCATGGCCTACTCACTGCAATGTCCAACTGTCATGGCCTACTCACTGCAATGTCTAACTGTCATGGCCTACTCACTGCAATGTCCAACTGTCATGGCCTACTCACTGCAATGTCCAACTGTCATGGCCTACTCACTGCAGTGTCTAACTGTCATGGCTTACTCACTGCAATATTCAACTGTCATGGCCTACTCACTGCAATGTCCAACTGTCATGGCCTACTCACTGCAATGTCCAATTGTCATGGCCTAGTCTCTGCAATGTCTAACTGTCATGGCCTACTCACTGCAATGTCCAACTGCCATGGCCTACTCACTGCAATGTCCAACTGTCATGGCCTACTCACTGCAATGTCCAACTGTCATGGCCTACTCACTGCAATGTCTAACTGCCATGGCCTACTCACTGCAATGTCTAACTGTCATGACTTACTCACTGCAATGTCCAACTGTCATGGCCTAGTCTCTGCAATGTCTAACTGTCATGGCCTACTCACTGCAATGTCCAACTGTCATGACCTACTCACTGCAATGTCCAACTGTCATGGCCTAGTCTCTGCAATGTCTAACTGTCGTGGCCTACTCACTGCAATGTCCAACTGTCATGGCCTACTCACTGCAATGTCTAACTGTCATGGCCTACTCACTGCAATGTCTAACTGTCATGGCCTACTCACTGCAATGTCTAACTGTCATGGCCTACTCACTGCAATGTCCAACTGTCATGGCCTACTCACTGCAATGTCTAACTGTCATGGCCTACTCACTGCAATGTCTAACTGTCATGGCCTACTCACTGCAATGTCTAACTGTCATGGCCTACTCACTGCAATGTCTGTCATGGCCTACTCACCGCAATGTCCAACTGTCATGGCCTACTCACTGCAATGTCCAACTGTCATGGCCTACTCACCGCAATGTCCAACTGTCATGGCCTACTCACTGCAATGTCCAACTGTCATGGCCTACTCACTGCAATGTCTAACTGTCATGGCCTACTCACTGCAATGTCTAACTGTCATGGCCTACTCACCGCAATGTCTAACTGTCATGGCCTACTCACATCAATGTCCAACTGTCATGGCCTACTCACCGCAATGTCCAACTGTCATGGCCTACTCACTGCAATGTCCAACTGTCATGGCCTACTCACTGCAATGTCTAACTGTCATGGCCTACTCACCGCAATGTCTAACTGTCATTGCCTACTCACCGCAATGTCCAACTGTCATGGCCTACTCACTGCAATGTCCAACTGTCATGGCCTACTCACTGCAATGTCCAACTGTCATGGCCTACTCACTGCAATGTCCAACTGTCATGGCCTACTCACTGCAATGTACAACTGTCATGGCCTACTCACCGCAATGTCCAACTGTCATGGCCTACTCACTGCAATGTCCAACTGTCATGGCCTACTCACTGCAATGTCCAACTGTCATGGCCTACTCACCGCAATGTCCAACTGTCATGGCCTACTCACTTCAATGTCCAACTGTCATGGCCTACTCACTGCAATGTCCAACTGTCATGGCCTACTCACTGCAATGTCCAACTGTCATTTCCTACTCACTGCAATGTCCAACTGTCATGGCCTACTCATTTCAATGTCCAACTGTCATGGCCTACTCTCTGCAATGTCTAACTGTCATGGCCTACTCACTTCAATGTCCAACTGTCATGGCCTACTCACTGCAATGTCCAACTGTCATGGCCTACTCACTTCAATGTCCAACTGTCATGGCCTACTCACTGCAATGTCCAACTGTCATGGCCTACTCACTGCAATGTCCAACTGTCATGGCCTACTCACTGCAATGTCCAACTGTTATGGCCTACTCACTGCAATGTCCAACTGTCATGGCCTACTCACTGCAATGTCTAACTGTCATGGTCTACTCACTGCAATGTCCAACTGTCATGGCCTACTCACTGCAATGTCCAACTGTCATGGCCTACTCACTGCAATGTCCAACTGTCATGGCCTACTCACTGCAATGTCCAACTGTCATGGCCTACTCACTGCAATGTCTAACTGTCATGGCCTACTCACTGCAATGTCTAACTGTCATAGCCTACTCACTACAGTGTCTAGCTGTCATGGCCTACTCTCTGTAATTTCCAAATAGCCGTTATCTGCTGATGATTCTTTCCTGGGCCACATCTTATCAAGGGACGTGGATTCTAAATTCACGCCGGTCTGTGAAGGCGTAGTGTTCAGACAATCTTGCTTACCTCCCTGGTACTTGCTTCTTTGTGCTGTATCTTCAGCATGCCTCTCATATTATCAACCATGACAAATGGCCGTTTTCTGGCCAAGATTTTATACTCATCCACATTCTGTCATCTCACATTGTCAACCGTACACCACAGACCACTTCTCCAGTTTCTCACACTGTCACCTGTACATCACTTCTCACATTTCTCCCATTATCAACTGGGAACCATACACCATATCACATTGTTAAGTACGCTGAATACTGGTTCATGCATCTCACAGGTTTCTTGGACTGCTTATCTGAGTGTTAAACGTGGTGGTATCTATGTGTGTTTGTGAGATGTATCTATGTGTGTTTGTAAGAGTTTTATCCTTGTGTGTGTGTTTAGAGACAGGGTGTTTTATATTTGCTTGTGTGTGTGTGTGTATGTGTGTGAGAGAGAGAGAGAGTTTTATCTTTGTGTGTGTGAAAGAGAGTTTTATCTTTGTGTGTGTGTGTTAGGGAGAGGGAACGAGATACTTTTATCTTTGTGTCTGTGAAAGTTTTATCTTTGTATGTGTGAGAGTTTTATCTGTGTGTATGTGAGAGTGTTACCTATGTATGTGTGAGAGATAAGCAGATAATGCAACAGTAAACCATCTCGTGCAATGGTGTTTTCACAGGTTGATCACGGCGGGAGGTACAAGGGCTTCTGGGACTGTGCTTATCTGAGTGTTAAACGTGGCGGCTACGCTGTACTCTTCACCGGAACTTCCATCACCATTCTTCGAGCGTTTCCGGTGAACGCCGTGACGTTTCTGGTCTATTCCCAGCTCATCCGGGAGCTCAATGTAATCAATCCACATCCTTCAATGGAGAAGGGAAAAGAGTTGGGAAGAGATCGGTAGCCATGGGCTGGAGAAGGGGCGGCTGGGAGATGTTGGGTTTCTTCAAGGCTCAGACATGACAGGCTCATGGTCATCTGTGTCGGAGGTGACCATCATGAGCTCTCATAACTGACCACTCATCATGTGCAGTGTAGACAGTGTCCAGTCATCTTGTACAATTTAGACAAAGTGTCCAATTACCTTGTACAATTTAGACAAAGTGTCCAATCATCTTCTATAATTTAGACCAAGTGTTCAATCATCTTGTACAATTTAGATCAAGTGTCCAATCATTTTGTACAGTTTAGACAGTGTCTTATCATATTGTACAAATTAGACCAAGTGTCCAGTCAGCTTGTACTATTTATACAGTGTCCTATTATTTTGTACAATTGAGACAGTCTCAACAAAAAAGTCTTAAAAGTCGAGAGGATCGACTTCATTGCCCCAGGTTTTATCCCATATGGCTGGGTCTCTTGTCGCAGGGCGACCTGCCGAAAGAATCGCACAAATCATGAACTCCGTAGCTCCAGCAACGACCCCCAAGAGTGTCAGAGAAAAATACACTCATGAACCGAAAGATGTAGCCCGGAATTGAACCCACAACTTTCAGAGTCCGAGGCAGACGACTTGACCACTTCGCCACGTTGTACAGTTTAGACAGTGTCTAATCATCTTGTACAATTTAGACAAAATGTCCAATCATTGTGCACAGTGTAGACAAAAGTGTTCTGCATTGTGCACAGTTTAGATATAGTGCACAATGATCTATCACATTTATATATGACATGTCTGTAATACTACTTCTCCAGATAATTTAAGGTGTGATGACTGTTGTCTGTGTGACAACTGTTGTCTGTGTGACAACTGTTGTCTGTGTGACAACTGTTGTCTGTGTGACAACTGTTGTCTGTGTGACAACTGTTGTCTGTGTGATTGTGTGCCCAGTGACATAACTACACAGCATGCTGTAGATTCATGTCTGTACAAACAAACTCTAACATACAAACTCTACCATACAAACTCTAACATACAAATTTTTATACACAAGTTGTTGGCCAGACAGAAATGGTCATAATATGATATGTATGAAATATTGTGTGTGCTTGTGAATACAGTGTTTGTTCTTGAACTATTGTGTGTGCTTGTGAATACAGTGTTTGTTCTTGAACTATTGTGTGTGCTTGTGAATACAGTGTTTGTTCTTGAACTATTGTGTGTGCTTGTGAATACAGTGTTTGTTCTTGAACTATTGTGTGTGCTTGTGAATACAGTGTTTGTTCTTGAACTATCGTGTGTGCTTGTGAATACTGTGTTCTTGAACTATTGTGTGTGCTTGTGAATACTGTGTTCTTGAACTATTGTGTGTGCTTGTGAATACAGTGTTTGTTCTTGAACTATTGTGTGTACTTGTGAATACTGTGTTTGTTCTTGAACTATTGTGTGTGCTTGTGAATACTGTGTTTGTTCTTGAACTATTGTGTGTACTTGTGAATACTGTGTTCTTGAACTATTGTGTGTGCTTGTGAATACTGTGTTTGTTCTTGAACTATTGTGTGTACTTGTGAATACTGTGTTCTTGAACTATTGTGTGTACTTGTGAATACTGTGTTCTTGAACTATTGTGTGTGCTTGTGAATACTGTGTTGTGTTTATTATTGAACATAAAATCCTGTTTGTTCTCACAACTGTGGATGTTTCAGCATTTTGTACAGGTCAAACTGTATGTCTCTACTAATTTGTTGATCTGGGTCCCACTTTGTGAATATGTGTCCCACTCTGTATCTGTATACTTTTATAGTAATAATACCTGTAGTTCACAGTGCATATAATTGTTAAACTTGTTTTAGAGTAGTGGAATAGGCATGACTTGTGTTCTTTGTAGTGAATAGATATATATTACATTGGTCCATATAAGAGACTAATGTTGTTTGGTTACAATAAGTAGTTAATTTTATTTGAACTTGATTATTATTTTATTATGTATATTTATTTTGAAAAATGTGGGGATATATGAAAACATATTTGAAAACCAAAGGGGGGGGGGGGGGGGGGGGGGGGGTGTGATATTGTTGTATTTTGATTTGTCTTGACTTCAGTTATTTAATAATTGTGGTTTTATTTAGCTAGTAAGTTACTTGGGTTGGTTATTTCACTTGCAAAACTTATGATGATTTTGTTTCTTGAGTTGCCCTGATCATGTTTAAAATAGTTTTTCTTTGGCGTTCAGTTGTGGGGAATTATAAAATATGAACTGGTCTATATTAAAGAGACTTGTTGATAGGGTCCTTGGGAGTTCTGGATGCAGAGTCACGTTCAGAAAATATGAGGCAACTTTAAGAAAAGATCTTCATGGGGTACAGAGAATCACATGGATTGAGAGCCATGGAGAGATATAGTTGGCATTGGAAATGGCTGCGGCTGTCAGCAACGATTGGAATAAACGTGGACTAAGAGCCATGAGGGGTGGATTAAGTAGGCAAGTCCATAACATGTTTTGTTATAATTTACGATTGTTTATCATGTTCAATCGTTTTGCATTGTTGAATATTAAGTATAGAAATTTTTAAGTTGTTAGAAAAATAGTTACCAGTTGCTCGCTATGACTAATAGAAACACATAGATGTGGGGGATAAAATAGGAGCTGCATTATACAGCGTTAATAGAAATACATGGAGGTGGGGGTTAAAATAGGTGCTGTATAGAACATCGTTAATACATAGATGGAATGCCATGGGAAGAGGGTTGTTTAACTCAAAAAGGGGGCGGCTGTGCTTATCAGCATAAAATAAACATAAGTATATGCATGGGCAATAGTAATTGGGGGATGCTGTGCTTACAGCATGAAAGAAGAAGTAGAAATTAAAATATAGGAGGTTGGGAAGGAGTGTTACAGATAGAAAGTACAGTCGTATATTGCTGGCTGTTTGCAGCGCAAATAATACAGGTTGGAGAGTAGAATAATCTCTCTCTCCTGTCTCTCTCTCTCTCGTCTCTCTCTCTCCTCTCTCTTCTCTCTCTCCTCTCTCTCTTCTCTCTCTCTCTCTCCCTCTGTCTCCTCTCTCTCTCATCCCATCTCCATATCCTGGTTACCTGTACAGTTAGTTTGGGAGTCTCCGTGGCCATGTGGTTACACCATCTGCTTCGCGCTCCGATGGTTGTGGGTTTGATTCCTGATTACTTCATTGGCTTCACGTGTGTAATTTTCTCCGAGACTTCAGAGTCATCGCTGGAACCACGGAGTTCGTGCTTTGTGCGACTGTTTTGGCAGAAAGAGACCGAGCTATATGGGATCAAACCACGTGCAATTAAGTCGATCCGTTTCCCTGTTATACTATGTTTTCAGTCAGGTACATGAATGAATCACCAAAAAACGAGAAGTAGATTGTAAGCTTTACTGAAACACGACTACAAGAGACAAATTGGACGTCGCGGCCAAAGCCTTCGTCAGCACAGGACGAAACTACATGAAACACACTATGACAATATTAAACTAATTAAAGGTACTTATCTTAACCTGTATCCTTGCTAGGAGAGACTATAACGCGTTGGACTGTCAGTGGATTGTATAGACCGGATGTATGGTCAGGTACACACGCGTGGTTGATCACGTGTCGCAGGGAGGAGACAATATCATGTCAGTGACAGCGGCCTGGCCAAGTGGCACGGACCGTCCAGGATCAAGACTCGGATGGCACGAGATCGAGATGCCAGAGATAAATGTGGTGTTACGTGACCCGCCTCTTGCCCGTCCTTCACACTTCCTGGATGTCATACTGTCACGTGACACTGCAGCGTGTCCCAGTTCCCGCGGACAGCTTGTTGATGTGTCTGGAGCACGGTTTCTTCTGTTCATACGTTTACAGTCGACTCGCTTAGCAGTCGGCGTGGCCGAAATGATAACGGCACTTTAGCCCTCCATACAGGGGTGAAATGTGTGGCGTGATCGTTTCCTACACCCGTTAGTTGAACTTAAACGCTAATTTCTCGTTTAGAAAGCAGTTGCAAGCTACTGAAGGTTAGATTGTGTAGAAAATCAACTTGGGGTTTATTGCGACGTCCAGCGAAGGACACGCAGTTCTATATACACACACACACACTGAAGCACATGACCCACGCACCACTATTATATATTCTGATGCCGAGAAGCTGGAAAGGAATGTGGAAATGGATTTTCCCCGTGTTTGTCTTGGGGTAGAGATGCTAATGGCTGCTGGAATGGAACGTGCAGGATTCAACCCACAGGTTTGTGTACAGACTACATGAAAACAATGAAAGTTACACGTGCAACACGATTTCCAATAGTCATGGCCCTGAAAATGTGTACGCATTATGGCAGTATACCATATACCCGATACATGTGCTTGACATTCCACGACTATCTGACACAAAGTATACTGTTTACATTTAGTTATATTGTTTACATGTTCACAGCTTTACAGAAGTTCCATCAAATTTTATTCATATCACGACAATCTGAGAACGGTTAAATTTAGTACACTTACACAGGAAATCAATTGGGGAAACCTTTGAGGCCACTAAGACAGTTCATAAATAAACACACATAGTATTGTGTGGCGCTCATAGAAGGAGACGAAGGAAATAGAGATTAGAGGATGCACTAGACAACATAAACATTGAAAGCTATGCTTACCGACCGGGATCGAACCTGTCACCTCCAAATGGTGACAGCGCCTCGCTGCAGGAACAAATGTACTTCGACGCACGGCCAACTAGACACACCGCAGCATTATCACCCTTATCATAAACAAAATCCATACACGTGGGCGGTCATGTTTCACTATCTCATACCATCTCCAGAGTCCGGAATCAGCCTTATGTTCTTGTTTCAACCACGTCAAGTGGTCAAACCATCCAGATAGTTACTTCCCTGCCTTCCTCTTGTTCTTATCCCCACAGTCTTGCCAGTAGTCAGCAAGTTTTCTAGCTTATTTCTGTTTATAAAGTGCCCAAAAACCTTGACTGTCTACGTTTAATTTCTCTAATCAGTTTATGGTTTTCATGTGCTGATTATAGGACTTGCTCATTTGTTTTTCTGTATGTCCATGTTATTCTTTGCATTTTTCTCAGAAACCACATTTCCACAGCCATCAGATGTTTATCAGCTTGTTTGCTCATTGTCCACGCTTCTCACCCATACAAAAGTACAGGTTCTATGTAGCAATGCAATTCTCTTTTTCTCCTTACAATTGACAGCTTTTTATTGATCAGTAAGTCCTCCAACTTGCAAAAGTCAATCTATGCTACCTTCGAAACGTGGCTGCAGGCAATTTGGAAGCAGACCGACTTGCGCTGGCTTTCAGGCAATGGTATGAACATCAGTAGCTCAAAAACCAGTGGCAAACTACTGGGCGTAAACTTACCTCTGAAGTCACAAACAGCCAACAAATGCTGAGGTTGATTGCGACGTCTTGTGCAAGGACATGGACCTAACTAACTGTCTCCTTAGACCAGCCTATAGCGTTCGGTGTTTATCATCTCTGGTGTGTTCTCTGCTGGTTCCTTGTAGTTCTCTGCCTGCCCATCAATGCATGATCATCGATTTCTCTGGCTATTTCCGTGGTGCCAGGGATTTCCCAGTGATGTATATGTTTAGTTTAGTTTAGTCGATGGATCAACATCACGGCACACGGGTGTAACCCATAAGTGCTCCGTTCTCCTCCTAACTCAAGCCTGAGTTTGGAGAAACTCAGCTCAGTGCACGAACTCCGTAGAACCGGCGAGGATCCTGAAATACTATGGGTAGATTTTTAACTCGAAATTTTGCCCGCGTAGCGCCGTTAGGCTACTCTTGTTCTATTTCCATCTGCCAATGGATTTTTTTACGTGCCCAACAATACACACGGGCGTCCGATCTCACTGCCCAGAGACCAGGGGACATTTTATTACTAGTGGCAAGCTTGGGCCCCCCCCCCCCCTGTATATTTCTGTGGATGTATATGTCTGTTTAACTGGTCGTGATACGTTACCAGCCAAATAGTTGGGCACAAGGAACAGTAATCTGTTAGCTGCAAGGCAATTTCTGAGAGTGCTAACTCCTGTTTCTATTAATAGTGGGACATTGGAAATAAACAGAACAAATTCACTAGCCGGGAAAAGTGACGGATAAATAAATGTCTGTCTGAATCAACTTGTGCACACACGGACATGCATGTTGCAATGTCTGTGTGACGTGGTGTAGTCGCCGCCTCCCTGCTGAAATTTGCATAACCAATATGTACAGGAACAAATACAGATGTTGGTCGGGAACATATAATATGAACAAATTGTGACAGAGTCAATCAAAGACATTCAATAGGGAGGGGGCGTGGGTGGGTGTGTGTGTATGTTATATCATCATCATCGGGTGCCCTACCAGTTGGTGTAAGCGTTCATGGCTCTCCACAGATCTCGGTCTTTGGTTTTCTGGATCAACTCTGCTGATGATATTCCTCCATGCCACCGCAACATGTCTCTTGGTCGGCCTCTGCCTTTCTGCCCTTTGATCTTTCCATTTGTGACGATGGTTTCCGGTGCCTCAATTATCATCACATGCCCGAAGAAAGCTGTTTGTCTCTTTCTTATTGTTATATATATATATATAAAAAAAAATGCGAAACTAATGCACAAAAGAATTCAGGAGATTACTAATCAAAGAACACGTACATCAGCAGGCTGCCTAAAGACAAAAGATGGAAGAGTCATAATAGAAAAAGATCAGATTTTACATGTATGGTCAGATTACGTGAAAAACCTTTATGACGATAGCAGAGACGAACAATATATTGTTCAAAATAACAATGAAGGGCCAGCAATTTTGAAGATGGAGGTTCAGAATGCTCTTAATCATATGAAATCTGGCAAAACCCCCGGTCCAGACAGCGTCACAACAGAAATGATTAATGCTTTAGAAGAATATGGAATAGATAAAGTTACCAGTCTGCTTAATACAATATATGATACTGGAAACATACCTCATGAGTTATGTAATTCTGTATTTATTGCAATCCCAAAGAAATCAGGAGCCTTGGAATGTGATCAACATCGAACAATTAGTATAATGAGTCACATCACGAAGATTTTGCTAAGAATTATCATGCAAAGAGTTAGGAGGAAAATACAACCTGAAATAGGAGAAGAACAATGTGGGTTTGTAGTAGGCAAGGGTACAGTAAATGCTGTGTATATACTGAGAACCGTAATCGAACGTTCTATAGAAGTAAACAAAGATCTACACCTTTGCTTCATTGACTACACAAAGGCTTTTGATAAAGTGAGACATGTCAACATGATAAGGATGCTTGAAGATCTACAAATTGACGGGAAAGACCTTAGACTTGTAAAAAACATATATTGGAAACAACAAGCTGCCATAAGAGTTGATAATGAAGTAAGCCAATATCAGCCTATTAAGAGAGGTGTGAGACAGGGATGTGTAATGTCTCCAGATCTGTTTTCCCTGTACAGTGAAAATATTTTCAGAAATATTGAAAATATGGAAGGAATCAACATTGGGGGACGATGCATCAATAACATTAGATATGCAGATGATACAGTCTTGATTGCAGACAATGAACAGGACCTGCAAAATTTAGTAGATGCGGTTGTTACACATAGTGAACAACAAGGGTTAGAATTAAATTGTAAAAAGACACAGATTATGGTCGTCACTAAGAAGAACGAAATACCACAGTGTAATATACAAGTAAATGGGAATACTCTTCAACAAGTGAATAGGTACAATTACCTCGGAACAGTAATAACATCTGATGGGAGATGCCTTGAAGAGATTAGAACAAGAATCGCCATGGCAAAAGTAGCCTTTAGCAAGATGAAAAACATACTGACCAATAAAAAGATGTCAATTGAAACGAGAAAAAGAGTGTTGAGATGCTACATAGAACCTGTACTTTTATATGGATGTGAAGCTTGGACAATGAGCAGCCAGGCTGAAAAATATCTGATGGCTGTAGAAATGTGGTTTCTGAGGAAAATGCAAAGAATACCATGGACAGCCAGAAAGACCAATGAACAAGTCCTTCAAGAAACAAATGAAGATCGTAAACTGATCAGAGACATTAGACGTAGACAGTCACAATTTTTTGGGCATGTTATGAGAAGAAATGATTTGGAGAACTTGGTGACAACTGGTAAGATCGAGGGGAACAGACCAAGGGGAAGACCTAGAAACAAGTATCTGGATGGCTTGGCCTTGTGGCATGGTCGAGACAAAAACACGGAACTGATCCACGACTCTGTTGATCGAGTGAGATGGCAGAACATGACCGCCCACGCTTACCGGCATGGCACATGATGGATGGATATATATATATATATATATATATATATATATATATATATATATATAATGTTCTATTTTCATTAGCCTCTTTCAGGCAATAACGTTAGTTAGTTACTCTGGCGGTCTAAGGAATTCGCAACACTCGTCTCTAGAACGACATCTCTGCGGCTTCAGTTCTTCCTAATTTGTTCATGTACACTTGTTGGACATTGTAGTAACAGAGAGTGTATATATATATATATATATATATATATATATATATATATATGACGTCAACATTCTTAGATGTGCAGGTGTAGTCTCTAATCACCACTTGCTAACACAGATCAAATGAAGCTGAAGCTCAGGAGAGAAATCCCAACATGGAAGACAACAACGTGTCAGAGATACCAATATGTCCAGGGCCTGTGTATGGTCAGTTTCCCAGAAGCACCAGCAACAATGTGAGTACGGAAGACTGGTCGAGTCAGGTTAAACAATTTGGAACGAATCGTGTTTAGAAGTCCTTGGGGGAAAAGATAACGACAGCATGCCGAGGAAAGATTCATCATCATCATCATCATCAAGTGTCGGCATCACAGGTTCGCCATCTCACGTGATCACCAGAGTAGTGGATCAGCTCTGTGTCCTTGTCTCGCTTATACCATGTGGCCAAACCATTCAGGTAATTATCTCTGTACCTTTCCCTTGTTCTTTTCTCACAAGTCTTGCCAGTTGTCACTAAGTTTTCCAGTTATTCCTCTTCATAACATGATAAAAACAATCTGAACTGTCTACGCTTAGCTTCTCGAATCGATTTACGGTTTTCATTTGCATCTTGTAGGACTTGCTCATTGGTTTTTCTGTCTGTCCGTGGTATTCTTTGCATTCTCCTCAGAAACCACATTTCCACTTCCATTAGATGTTGTTTCTCAGCTTGTCTGCTTATTGTCCATGTTTTACAAACAAACAACAGTACAGGTTCCACAAAGCACATTACAACTTTAAATGTTTTGCGTATCCTTTTACAGGACTTAGCTGTCAACGGCAGCATCTTTCAGCTGTCTGTTGATCTCTTGGCAAGATTACGCTCAGTAGTTTGCCATTGCTTTCTGAGCGGCCGGCTCAGTATCCGCAAGTCACGAGCGGGGGTCGAACCACCTCAGTTCTCGCTCCGCTGCGAGACTCTGCGTGATAAACGGGATTACAGAGAGAAAGTGTTGTAACCCCACAGCCAGAGAGACCGGCACATTACAACTTTAGTTCACTGTAATTGACATCTTGTTATTGGTCAGTATGTTTTCCATATTGCAAAAGGCTACCTTCGCCATGGCGATTCTTGTTCTAATCCAGTGGTTCTCAACCGGTGGGGAATCCCCCCCCCCCCCAGGGGGGAATTTCAGGGTTTCCAGGGGGGGGGGATAAAGACCATTTCAAGATCGTGTTAATACAAGAACCGTTTACTTCACATAGTTTTTCCCTTCATACTTTACAGTTATGTATGTCTCGTCCTTCTAAAATTCATTTTATAAAGTAAGTAGACTAACAAATCATGTTTTATGTGGATGTCTAGACTTGTTTTAGTATATGCTATTACATTTGCCTTCCACTTTTACGTATACTGTGTAGGGGTGAGGGGATTTTTAGATAGGAAATATGAAAAGGGGGGGGGGGGGGGATGACGTTCTGAAAATACGGTGAAGGGGGGAACGGGCAAAATTTTTGACAGGAAGGGGGGAATGGCGTTCTGAAAATATGGTGAAGGGGGGAATGGGCCAAAAAAGGTTGAGAACCACTGTTCTAATCTCTTCAAGGCATCTCCCGTCAGATGTTATGACTGTTCCAAGATAATTGTACCGATTCACTTGTTGATGAATTTCCCCGTTTACTTGGATGTTACATTGTAGTACTTCTTTCCTCTTAGAGACGACCATAATCTCTGTCTTCTTAAAATTTAATTCTAAACCCAGTTGTTCACTGTGTACAATAACCGCATCTAATACATGTTGCAGATCCTGCTCATTGTCTGCAATCAATACTGTATAGTCACATATCTAACATTATCAATACTGTATCGTCACAAATCTAATATTATCAATACTGTATCGTCACGTATCTAATATTATCAATACACATATATCTAATATTATCAATACACATATATCTAATATGATCAATACTGTATCGTCACATATCTAATATTATCAATACTGTATCGTCACATATCTAATATTATCAATACTGTATCGTCACATATCTAATATTATCAATACTGTATCGTCACGTATCTAATATTATCAATACTGTATCGTCACGTATCTAATATTATCAATACTGTATCGTCACATATCTAATATTATCAATACACATATATCTAATATTATCAATACTGTATCGTCACATATGTAATATTATCAATACTGTATCGTCACGTATCTAATATTATCAATACTGTATCGTCACATATCTAATATTATCAATACACATATATCTAATATTACCAATACTGTATCGTCACATATCTAATATTATCAATACTGTATCGTCACATATCTAATATTATCAATACTGTATCGTCACATATCTAATATTATCAATACTGCATCGTCACATATCTAATATTATCAATACTGTATCGTCACATATCTAATATTATCAATACACATATATCTAATATTATCAATACTGTATCGTCACGTATCTAATATTATCAATACACATATATCTAATATTATCAATACACATATATCTAATAAGATCAATACTGTATCGTCACATATCTAATATTATCAATACTGTATCGTCACATATCTAATATTATCAATACTGTATCGTCACATATCTAATATTATCAATACTGTATCGTCACGTATCTAATATTATCAATACTGTATCGTCACGTATCTAATATTATCAATACTGTATCGTCACATATCTAATATTATCAATACACATATATCTAATATTATCAATACTGTATCGTCACATATGTAATATTATCAATACTGTATCGTCACATATCTAATATTATCAATACTGTATCGTCACATATCTAATATTATCAATACACATATATCTAATATTACCAATACTGTATCGTCACATATCTAATATTATCAATACTGTATCGTCACATATCTAATATTATCAATACTGTATCGTCACATATCTAATATTATCAATACTGTATCGTCACATATCTAATATTATCAATACTGCATCGTCACATATCTAATATTATCAATACTGTATCGTCACATATCTAATATTATCAATACACATATATCTAATATTATCAATACTGTATCGTCACGTATCTAATATTATCAATACTGTATCGTCATATACCTAATATTATCAATACTGTATCGTCACATCTCTAATATTATCAATACACATATATCTAATATTATCAATACTGTATCGTCACATATCTAATATTATCAATACTATATCGTCACATATCTAATATTATCAATACACATATATCTAATATTATCAATACTGTATCTTCACATATCTAATATTATCAATACTGTATAGTCACATCTCTAATATTATCAATACACATATATCTAATATTATCAATACTGTATCGTCACATATCTAATATTATCAATACACATATATCTAATATTATCAATACTGTATCGTCACATATCTAATATTATCAATACTATATCGTCACATATCTAATATTATCAATACACATATATCTAATATTATCAATACTGTATCTTCACATATCTAATATTATCAATACTGTATAGTCACATATCTAATATTATCAATATTGTATCGTCACATATCTAATATTATCAATACTGTATCGTCACATATCTAATATTATCAATACTGTATCGTCACATATCTAATATTATCAATACACATATATCTAATATTATCAATACTGTATCGTCACATATCTAATATTATCAATACACATATATCTAATATTATCAATACTGTATCTTCACATATCTAATATTATCAATACTGTATAGTCACATATCTAATATTATCAATATTGTATCGTCACATATCTAATATTATCAATACTGTATCGTCACATATGTAATATTATCAATACTGTATCGTCACATATCTAATATTATCAATACTGTATCGTCACATATCTAATATTATCTTCTTCTTCTTTCGTTCGCTTGAAATATGTCTATATCTGCAATGTCGTCTCTTGCATGAATTGAACTGTTTTTTTCAGTTCACACAGTGGTCCATAGAGTTTATCTTCCACCGTCGTCTCTCTAGGCCAGAAGGTTTGCCTAGATATGTTATATTTTGGGCAGTCTTGGAGTATGTGCTCTGCTGTCTGCGACGCCAATCCACATGTGCACATGGCTGTTTCACCAATCTTGAATTTTGTATACATGTGGTTGCGTAATCTATTGTGTCCTGTTCTGAGGCGCAGAATAATGACTTGTTCTGGTCTGTCCATAATGTGGTAGTCATCTTGAGCAGGTTTTGGTGGCTTTCTGACTGATTTGATCATTCTTTTCTTTTGGTGGTATGTAACGGGCACATCAGGCTGTTCCTCTTTGGCTCCTTCCTTAGCCAATTGATCAGCTCTGTCGTTTCCGGGTACTCCACAGTGGGATGGTATCCACTGTATGGTGACTTTATGCTGACTGCTAAGTTCAGAAAGTAGTGTCCTTAGTACTGGCAATTTCCCAGAGAGGAGCGCCTCGAGTACTGATTTTGCATCTGTTAGTAGCACCACAGGTTGTGTACCATTGCTGTTATTTAGTAATTTCTCTGTTGCTATCTTGATTGCCTCAATTTCGGCATCATAGTTATGGCAGTACTTTCCTGTCGGTACTCTGGCTGTGTCCCTAGTATTATTTGGGTATTCTATGTACACTCCCGCTCCTCCATTTCGAACAGCATTTTGTGCTGACCCATCTGTGTAGACTCGGATCCAGAGGTCCTGTGGGTATTCTTCATCAAGGAAGCTGAGAGTGGCTGTTCTGCGCTGCACACTGTTCTGTTCTTTCTTGTCAAATATTCCTCTCACTTTTGTCTGGATTTGTAATGATAGTCTATGCTCATCTTTCCATGGAGTTCGCTCTGGAATAGTTGTTAGGGGGATACAAACTGTGGGCAGATCAGTGGTTTCTCTGCAGAGTCGTTTGGCCTGGTGGATAAAACTACTTCTTTTCAACCGCCCCATAGCTAGGTTTTCAAATCTGTTCTTCATAGGGTGGCCTGGCAAGCTGAGGAACTTTTCTGCTTGTATTAGCGTTTTCGTATCTCTGCGCTCACTCAGTGCCTGTGTCCTCCCCATCTTCTCCATTTCCACTATAGGGGTTGATCTCATCCCTCCTGTGGTGACTCTAAGTGCTTGATTTTGCACCTTGTCCAGCTCTTGTAGTGTGGTATTTGATGCTGAACACCACGCAGTTGACCCATATTCCAGGTGTGGTCGTATGCTCTGTTGGTAAACTTTGCTAAGTATTTTCGTACTGGCTCCCCATGTGGTTCCACTTAGCTTTCTCAGGATGGCTATTTTCCTTCTGGCTTTTGCTACTGCTTTGTTGATGTGCTTTCTCCATGTCAGCTTGCCATCAAATGTTACTCCAAGGTATGTTGGTTCTTTATCTTCTCTTAGGGGTGTTCCATTTATCTGGATGATCCCTGCCTTTTGTTTTGGAGAGAGGGTAAATAGGGTGGTGCTGCACTTGTCAGTGTTTATGCTGACACACCATCTATTTGCCCATGCAGCAAATGTATCTACAGCTCTTTGTAGCAATCTGGTGGCCACTGATGCATATTCATTTGTGCTCCATAGAACCAGGTCATCGGCGTACATTGCCGCTTTAATTCCATGCGGTAGGTGAGCAACAAGATCATTGATGAAGATTAGAAAAAGTGTGGGGGACAAGACTCCGCCCTGGGGGACACCGTGACGCAGTAGTACTTTCTTGCTCTTGAGTCCGTCTATCTGTACTCGGGCTCTTCTGTTGTGCAAGTATGCTTTCACCCATTTGTACATTCTTCCATTGACTTTGCAGTTTCTCAGTTTCTTCATCAGACCTTCTTTCCAGACTTTGTCAAAGGCTTTCTTCAGATCTATCCATGCCGCAAGCACCAGCTTCTTCTCTTGGAATGCATCCTCAATTTCTTGAGAGAGGTAGGTTGTCTGATCTTCCGTAGAGTAGCACTGCCTAAAGCCAGCCTGCTGTGGCACAAGGATGTTTTTACTTTCAATGTACCACTGCAGTCTGTGATTGATGATGCGCTCCAGTGTTTTGCAGAGACAGCTGGTGAGGCTAATTGGTCTGTAGCTAGAGGCAATGGAACCATCTTTCCCTGATTTTAGGAGGGGTATCATGATTGCTTCTCTCCAGGCTTGTGGAACACTGCCTAAGGTCCAGCTGTTATTGAAGATCTGCAACAGCTTTGTTTTGGCCTCTGTTCCTAGGTTCCTGATCATTTCATTGGAGATACCATCAGCTCCTGGTGACTTTCTCATTTTCAGTTTTGATATGGCTAGCTCCAGTTCGCTGATTGTGATGGGTGCCTCCAGAACCTCATGTACTATTTCCTTCTGTCCTGTATGTTGTCGTTTCTCTCGAATCTCTTGTTGATTCTCTGGACTAATTTTGATATTGCTATCTTGTGCGAACGAGTCCGCAAAATGGTCAGCTGCTTGCTTTCTTGTTAAGATTTTTCCATCTTTATGTAGTGCAATTTTGGAGTTTCTCCCTGTGCCCTCGTCATTAAGCTGTTTTATTAGCTTCCACAATTTCCTTGTGTCTCTTTCAAAGTTCAGAGACTCCGTTTTCTCCTGCCAGCTTTTCCGTCTAGCCTGCAGCTTGGCCCTTTGAAATTTGGCTTTTGCATGCTGGAATTTATTGTGGTGCTCTTGGCTGGGTGTGTCCTCTGCTTGCTTTCTACACACTTCAACATCATTATGCAACTGTTCCAGTTCACTACTCCAGTAGGGTTTATATTGTTTACGGGCTCCTCTTGGTACTGTTTCTCGCGCTGCCTGTAGTATGCATTTCCCAAACTCTTCAACTGCTTTATTTATGTCTTTCTCAGTGTTCAGGTTTCTAACCAGTATGCTGGTGCGATGCTTGTACATTGCCCAGTCTGCTTTCTTGTAGTTCCACCTCGAGAGGGTGCTGCTTTCACTTACAAGCTCATTTTCTACGGTTAGAAAGACTGGCCGATGGTCACTGCCACCAAGTTGTTTCCCAACAGTTCGTGTAATGTTCCACTCCAGGTCTGGTGAATGAAAAGCCAGGTCAGGTGTAGTTGAAGAGTGCCATGATCTCGAGTAGAAAGTATGTGGGTCGGACGGCTTGTTAATCAACATGAATCTATTCTCATCTTGCCAGTCTTCCAGTCTCTCTCCTCTCTGGTCCATGTGATCATAGCCCCAGCTGTTGAAATCGCCACACACAATCATTTTTTCTTTTAGTGGTAGAGTGTCCAGTGCCTGTGGGCGGTCACTTGGACAGTAGTAATTGATCAGATGTAGATCTGTATTACCTGTCTTAAGTTTAAGTGTCTGATACTCAGCCCCTTCCATGTAGACTTTGATTTGGGAAGCCATGATGTTATTTCTTACAAGGGTCAGTATCCCACCTTTTCGCCTGTTCTTTCGGTCAGATCGGTAACACTGGTAGCCTCTGATTTTAAAGGCTATATTTTCGTTGAGGTGAGTTTCTTGCAAGCAACATATGCTTACTTTCTCTTTGTCCAGGATGTTTTCTAATTCAACTTTTTTGTTGCTGACTCCCTCCGCATTCCAGTGCATTATTTTAAGTCTTAGTTTAGTATGGCCAGTCGTCCTATTCTCATGTCCCCTGGCTCCACAGGACATCTGAGAAGGACCTCCAGTAGTTGGGGTTGGACCCTTTCGAGACATAGGGCCCGGCACTGCACCTGCCTGGGGGTCCAAAGCAGGGCGAGCACCATAACGATTAGCAGTAGTCGACATATTCCATTTTGCGTGATTGCGTGGCATCCTGATTTCTGTGGTGCGCCTCTTGGCTGGTTGCCTCCGTCTTCAGCACCTTTCTTTGCTAGAGCAGACTGTGGTCTCACTCGAGTGTAGATGTGTACGCGCGCACACGCCTGTCTGCGCATGCATGTCCGTGCATACACATCTAGAGCATACTGGTTATTTTCCGGCGCCAGAGACTCGCCGTCGCCCCTTCTCCTGTTAGTTTAAACAGGCCCGCCACGTGAAGGCCAGGAGTTGGACTTTTGCTGCATAGGTTATGTATTCACGAGCCATTGAGGTATTTGAGCAATGTTGGGCGCTCACCCCAACACCGCGCCTCGGCTACATACAGCAACATTTGGAACCCTCTAATATTATCAATACACATATATCTAATATTATCAATACTGTATCGTCACATATCTAATATTATCAATACTATATCGTCACATATCTAATATTATCAATACACATATATCTAATATTATCAATACTGTATCTTCACATATCTAATATTATCAATACTGTATAGTCACATATCTAATATTATCAATACTATATCGTCACATATCTAATATTATCAATACTGTATCGTCACATATCTAATATTATCAATACTGTATCGTCACATATCTAATATTATCAATACACATATATCTAATATTATCAATACTGTATCGTCACATATCTAATATTATCAATACACATATATCTAATATTACCAATACTGTATCGTCACATATCTAATATTATCAATACTGTATCGTCACATATCTAATATTATCAATACTGTATCGTCTCATATCTAATATTATCAATACTGTATCGTCACGTATCTAATATTATCAATACTGTATCGTCACATATATCTAATATTATCAATACTGTATCGTCACATATCTAATATTATCAATACACATATATTTAATATTATCAATACTATATCGTCACATATCTAATATTATCAATACACATATATCTAATATTATCAATACTGTATCGTCACATATGTAATATTATCAATACTGTATCGTCACATATCTAATATTATCAATACTGTATCGTCACATATCTAATATTATCAATACTGTATCGTCACATATCTAATATTATCAATACTGCATCGTCACGTATCTAATATTATCAATACTGTATCGTCACGTATCTAATATTATCAATACTGTATCGTCATATACCTAATATTATCAATACTGTATCGTCACATCTCTAATATTATCAATACACATATATCTAATATTATCAATACTATATCGTCACATATCTAATATTATCAATACACATATATCTAATATTATCAATACTGTATCGTCACGTATCTAATATTATCAATACTGTATCGTCACATATCTAATATTATCAATACACACATATCTAATATTATCAATACTGTATCGTCACATATCTAATATTATCAATACTGTATCGTCACATATCTAATATTATCAATACACATATATCTAATATTATCAATACTGTATCGTCACATATCTAATATTATCAATACACATATATCTAATATTATCAATACTGTATCGTCACATATCTAATATTATCAATACACATATATCTAATATTACCAATACTGTATCGTCACATATCTAATATTATCAATACTGTATCGTCACATATCTAATATTATCAATACTGTATCGTCACATATCTAATATTATCAATACTGTATCGTCACATATCTAATATTATCAATACTGTATCGTCACGTATCTAATAGTATCAATACTGTATCGTCACATATATCTAATATTATCAATACTGTATCGTCACATATCTAATATTATCAATACACATATCTAATATTATCAATACTATATCGTCACATATCTAATATTATCAATACACATATATCTAATATTATCAATACTGTATCGTCACATATCTAATATTATCAATACTGTATCGTCACATATCTAATATTATCAATACACATATATCTAATATTATCAATACTGTATCGTCACGTATCTAATATTATCAATACTGTATCGTCATATACCTAATATTATCAATACTGTATCGTCACATCTCTAATATTATCAATACACATATATCTAATATTATCAATACTGTATCGTCACATATCTAATATTATCAATACACATATATCTAATATTATCAATACTGTATCTTCACATATCTAATATTATCAATACTGTATAGTCACATATCTAATATTATCAATATTGTATCGTCACATATCTAATATTATCAATACTGTATCGTCACATATGTAATATTATCAATACTGTATCGTCACATATCTAATATTATCAATACTGTATCGTCACATATCTAATATTATCTTCTTCTTCTTTCGTTCGCTTGAAATATGTCTATATCTGCAATGTCGTCTCTTGCATGAATTGAACTGTTTTTTTCAGTTCACACAGTGGTCCATAGAGTTTATCTTCCACCGTCGTCTCTCTAGGCCAGAAGGTTTGCCTAGATATGTTATATTTTGGGCAGTCTTGGAGTATGTGCTCTGCTGTCTGCGACGCCAATCCACATGTGCACATGGCTGTTTCACCAATCTTGAATTTTGTATACATGTGGTTGCGTAATCTATTGTGTCCTGTTCTGAGGCGCAGAATAATGACTTGTTCTGGTCTGTCCATAATGTGGTAGTCATCTTGAGCAGGTTTTGGTGGCTTTCTGACTGATTTGATCATTCTTTTCTTTTGGTGGTATGTAACGGGCACATCAGGCTGTTCCTCTTTGGCTCCTTCCTTAGCCAATTGATCAGCTCTGTCGTTTCCGGGTACTCCACAGTGGGATGGTATCCACTGTATGGTGACTTTATGCTGACTGCTAAGTTCAGAAAGTAGTGTCCTTAGTACTGGCAATTTCCCAGAGAGGAGCGCCTCGAGTACTGATTTTGCATCTGTTAGTAGCACCACAGGTTGTGTACCATTGCTGTTATTTAGTAATTTCTCTGTTGCTATCTTGATTGCCTCAATTTCGGCATCATAGTTATGGCAGTACTTTCCTGTCGGTACTCTGGCTGTGTCCCTAGTATTATTTGGGTATTCTATGTACACTCCCGCTCCTCCATTTCGAACAGCATTTTGTGCTGACCCATCTGTGTAGACTCGGATCCAGAGGTCCTGTGGGTATTCTTCATCAAGGAAGCTGAGAGTGGCTGTTCTGCGCTGCACACTGTTCTGTTCTTCCTTGTCAAATATTCCTCTCACTTTTGTCTGGATTTGTAATGATAGTCTATGCTCATCTTTCCATGGAGTTCGCTCTGGAATAGTTGTTAGGGGGATACAAACTGTGGGCAGATCAGTGGTTTCTCTGCAGAGTCGTTTGGCCTGGTGGATAAAACTACTTCTTTTCAACCGCCCCATAGCTAGGTTTTCAAATCTGTTCTTCATAGGGTGGCCTGGCAAGCTGAGGAACTTTTCTGCTTGTATTAGCGTTTTCGTATCTCTGCGCTCACTCAGTGCCTGTGTCCTCCCCATCTTCTCCATTTCCACTATAGGGGTTGATCTCATCCCTCCTGTGGTGACTCTAAGTGCTTGATTTTGCACCTTGTCCAGCTCTTGTAGTGTGGTATTTGATGCTGAACACCACGCAGTTGACCCATATTCCAGGTGTGGTCGTATGCTCTGTTGGTAAACTTTGCTAAGTATTTTCGTACTGGCTCCCCATGTGGTTCCACTTAGCTTTCTCAGGATGGCTATTTTCCTTCTGGCTTTTGCTACTGCTTTGTTGATGTGCTTTCTCCATGTCAGCTTGCCATCAAATGTTACTCCAAGGTATGTTGGTTCTTTATCTTCTCTTAGGGGTGTTCCATTTATCTGGATGATCCCTGCCTTTTGTTTTGGAGAGAGGGTAAATAGGGTGGTGCTGCACTTGTCAGTGTTTATGCTGACACACCATCTATTTGCCCATGCAGCAAATGTATCTACAGCTCTTTGTAGCAATCTGATGGCCACTGATGCATATTCATTTGTGCTCCATAGAACCAGGTCATCGGCGTACATTGCCGCTTTAATTCCATGCGGTAGGTGAGCAACAAGATCATTGATGAAGATTAGAAAAAGTGTGGGGGACAAGACTCCGCCCTGGGGGACACCGTGACGCAGTAGTACTTTCTTGCTCTTGAGTCCGTCTATCTGTACTCGGGCTCTTCTGTTGTGCAAGTATGCTTTCACCCATTTGTACATTCTTCCATTGACTTTGCAGTTTCTCAGTTTCTTCATCAGACCTTCTTTCCAGACTTTGTCAAAGGCTTTCTTCAGATCTATCCATGCCGCAAGCACCAGCTTCTTCTCTTGGAATGCATCCTCAATTTCTTGAGAGAGGTAGGTTGTCTGATCTTCCGTAGAGTAGCACTGCCTAAAGCCAGCCTGCTGTGGCACAAGGATGTTTTTACTTTCAATGTACCACTGCAGTCTGTGATTGATGATGCGCTCCAGTGTTTTGCAGAGACAGCTGGTGAGGCTAATTGGTCTGTAGCTAGAGGCAATGGAACCATCTTTCCCTGATTTTAGGAGGGGTATCATGATTGCTTCTCTCCAGGCTTGTGGAACACTGCCTAAGGTCCAGCTGTTATTGAAGATCTGCAACAGCTTTGTTTTGGCCTCTGTTCCTAGGTTCCTGATCATTTCATTGGAGATACCATCAGCTCCTGGTGACTTTCTCATTTTCAGTTTTGATATGGCTAGCTCCAGTTCGCTGATTGTGATGGGTGCCTCCAGAACCTCATGTACTATTTCCTTCTGTCCTGTATGTTGTCGTTTCTCTCGAATCTCTTGTTGATTCTCTGGACTAATTTTGATATTGCTATCTTGTGCGAACGAGTCCGCAAAATGGTCAGCTGCTTGCTTTCTTGTTAAGATTTTTCCATCTTTATGTAGTGCAATTTTGGAGTTTCTCCCTGTGCCCTCGTCATTAAGCTGTTTTATTAGCTTCCACAATTTCCTTGTGTCTCTTTCAAAGTTCAGAGACTCCGTTTTCTCCTGCCAGCTTTTCCGTCTAGCCTGCAGCTTGGCCCTTTGAAATTTGGCTTTTGCATGCTGGAATTTATTGTGGTGCTCTTGGCTGGGTGTGGCCTCTGCTTGCTTTCTACACACTTCAACATCATTATGCAACTGTTCCAGTTCACTACTCCAGTAGGGTTTATATTGTTTACGGGCTCCTCTTGGTACTGTTTCTCGCGCTGCCTGTAGTATGCATTTCCCAAACTCTTCAACTGCTTTATTTATGTCTTTCTCAGTGTTCAGGTTTCTAACCAGTATGCTGGTGCGATGCTTGTACATTGCCCAGTCTGCTTTCTTGTAGTTCCACCTCGAGAGGGTGCTGCTTTCACTTACAAGCTCATTTTCTACGGTTAGAAAGACTGGCCGATGGTCACTGCCACCAAGTTGTTTCCCAACAGTTCGTGTAA
The DNA here is from genome assembly GCA_963921405.1 of Cepaea hortensis. Lineage (NCBI taxonomy): Eukaryota > Metazoa > Mollusca > Gastropoda > Stylommatophora > Helicidae > Cepaea > Cepaea hortensis. The sequence continues at coordinate 3,928,920 of OY992894.1, read as the reverse complement.
TGTTCCACTCCAGGTCTGGTGAATGAAAAGCCAGGTCAGGTGTAGTTGAAGAGTGCCATGATCTCGAGTAGAAAGTATGTGGGTCGGACGGCTTGTTAATCAACATGAATCTATTCTCATCTTGCCAGTCTTCCAGTCTCTCTCCTCTCTGGTCCATGTGATCATAGCCCCAGCTGTTTAAATCGCCACACACAATCATTTTTTCTTTTAGTGGTAGAGTGTCCAGTGCCTGTGGGCGGTCACTTGGACAGTAGTAATTGATCAGATGTAGATCTGTATTACCTGTCTTAAGTTTAAGTGTCTGATACTCAGCCCCTTCCATGTAGACTTTGATTTGGGAAGCCATGATGTTATTTCTTACAAGGGTCAGTATCCCACCTTTTCGCCTGTTCTTTCGGTCAGATCGGTAACACTGGTAGCCTCTGATTTTAAAGGCTATATTTTCGTTGAGGTGAGTTTCTTGCAAGCAACATATGCTTACTTTCTCTTTGTCCAGGATGTTTTCTAATTCAACTTTTTTGTTGCTGACTCCCTCCGCATTCCAGTGCATTATTTTAAGTCTTAGTTTAGTATGGCCAGTCGTCCTATTCTCATGTCCCCTGGCTCCACAGGACATCTGAGAAGGACCTCCAGTAGTTGGGGTTGGACCCTTTCGAGACATAGGGCCCGGCACTGCACCTGCCTGGGGGTCCAAAGCAGGGCGAGCACCATAACGATTAGCAGTAGTCGACATATTCCATTTTGCGTGATTGCGTGGCATCCTGATTTCTGTGGTGCGCCTCTTGGCTGGTTGCCTCCGTCTTCAGCACCTTTCTTTGCTAGAGCAGACTGTGGTCTCACTCGAGTGTAGATGTGTACGCGCGCACACGCCTGTCTGCGCATGCATGTCCGTGCATACACATCTAGAGCATACTGGTTATTTTCCGGCGCCAGAGACTCGCCGTCGCCCCTTCTCCTGTTAGTTTAAACAGGCCCGCCACGTGAAGGCCAGGAGTTGGACTTTTGCTGCATAGGTTATGTATTCACGAGCCATTGAGGTATTTGAGCAATGTTGGGCGCTCACCCCAACACCGCGCCTCGGCTACATACAGCAACATTTGGAACCCTCTAATATTATCAATACACATATATCTAATATTATCAATACTGTATCGTCACATATCTAATATTATCAATACTATATCGTCACATATCTAATATTATCAATACACATATATCTAATATTATCAATACTGTATCTTCACATATCTAATATTATCAATACTGTATAGTCAGATATCTAATATTATCAATACTATATCGTCACATATCTAATATTATCAATACTGTATCGTCACATATCTAATATTATCAATACTGTATCGTCACATATCTAATATTATCAATACACATATATCTAATATTATCAATACTGTATCGTCACATATCTAATATTATCAATACACATATATCTAATATTACCAATACTGTATCGTCACATATCTAATATTATCAATACTGTATCGTCACATATCTAATATTATCAATACTGTATCGTCTCATATCTAATATTATCAATACTGTATCGTCACGTATCTAATATTATCAATACTGTATCGTCACATATATCTAATATTATCAATACTGTATCGTCACATATCTAATATTATCAATACACATATATTTAATATTATCAATACTATATCGTCACATATCTAATATTATCAATACACATATATCTAATATTATCAATACTGTATCGTCACATATGTAATATTATCAATACTGTATCGTCACATATCTAATATTATCAATACTGTATCGTCACATATCTAATATTATCAATACTGTATAGTCACATATCTAATATTATCAATATTGTATCGTCACATATCTAATATTATCAATACTGTATCGTCACATATCTAATATTATCAATACTGTATCGTCACATATCTAATATTATCAATACACATATATCTAATATTATCAATACTGTATCGTCACATATCTAATATTATCAATACACATATATCTAATATTATCAATACTGTATCTTCACATATCTAATATTATCAATACTGTATAGTCACATATCTAATATTATCAATATTGTATCGTCACATATCTAATATTATCAATACTGTATCGTCACATATGTAATATTATCAATACTGTATCGTCACATATCTAATATTATCAATACTGTATCGTCACATATCTAATATTATCTTCTTCTTCTTTCGTTCGCTTGAAATATGTCTATATCTGCAATGTCGTCTCTTGCATGAATTGAACTGTTTTTTTCAGTTCACACAGTGGTCCATAGAGTTTATCTTCCACCGTCGTCTCTCTAGGCCAGAAGGTTTGCCTAGATATGTTATATTTTGGGCAGTCTTGGAGTATGTGCTCTGCTGTCTGCGACGCCAATCCACATGTGCACATGGCTGTTTCACCAATCTTGAATTTTGTATACATGTGGTTGCGTAATCTATTGTGTCCTGTTCTGAGGCGCAGAATAATGACTTGTTCTGGTCTGTCCATAATGTGGTAGTCATCTTGAGCAGGTTTTGGTGGCTTTCTGACTGATTTGATCATTCTTTTCTTTTGGTGGTATGTAACGGGCACATCAGGCTGTTCCTCTTTGGCTCCTTCCTTAGCCAATTGATCAGCTCTGTCGTTTCCGGGTACTCCACAGTGGGATGGTATCCACTGTATGGTGACTTTATGCTGACTGCTAAGTTCAGAAAGTAGTGTCCTTAGTACTGGCAATTTCCCAGAGAGGAGCGCCTCGAGTACTGATTTTGCATCTGTTAGTAGCACCACAGGTTGTGTACCATTGCTGTTATTTAGTAATTTCTCTGTTGCTATCTTGATTGCCTCAATTTCGGCATCATAGTTATGGCAGTACTTTCCTGTCGGTACTCTGGCTGTGTCCCTAGTATTATTTGGGTATTCTATGTACACTCCCGCTCCTCCATTTCGAACAGCATTTTGTGCTGACCCATCTGTGTAGACTCGGATCCAGAGGTCCTGTGGGTATTCTTCATCAAGGAAGCTGAGAGTGGCTGTTCTGCGCTGCACACTGTTCTGTTCTTCCTTGTCAAATATTCCTCTCACTTTTGTCTGGATTTGTAATGATAGTCTATGCTCATCTTTCCATGGAGTTCGCTCTGGAATAGTTGTTAGGGGGATACAAACTGTGGGCAGATCAGTGGTTTCTCTGCAGAGTCGTTTGGCCTGGTGGATAAAACTACTTCTTTTCAACCGCCCCATAGCTAGGTTTTCAAATCTGTTCTTCATAGGGTGGCCTGGCAAGCTGAGGAACTTTTCTGCTTGTATTAGCGTTTTCGTATCTCTGCGCTCACTCAGTGCCTGTGTCCTCCCCATCTTCTCCATTTCCACTATAGGGGTTGATCTCATCCCTCCTGTGGTGACTCTAAGTGCTTGATTTTGCACCTTGTCCAGCTCTTGTAGTGTGGTATTTGATGCTGAACACCACGCAGTTGACCCATATTCCAGGTGTGGTCGTATGCTCTGTTGGTAAACTTTGCTAAGTATTTTCGTACTGGCTCCCCATGTGGTTCCACTTAGCTTTCTCAGGATGGCTATTTTCCTTCTGGCTTTTGCTACTGCTTTGTTGATGTGCTTTCTCCATGTCAGCTTGCCATCAAATGTTACTCCAAGGTATGTTGGTTCTTTATCTTCTCTTAGGGGTGTTCCATTTATCTGGATGATCCCTGCCTTTTGTTTTGGAGAGAGGGTAAATAGGGTGGTGCTGCACTTGTCAGTGTTTATGCTGACACACCATCTATTTGCCCATGCAGCAAATGTATCTACAGCTCTTTGTAGCAATCTGATGGCCACTGATGCATATTCATTTGTGCTCCATAGAACCAGGTCATCGGCGTACATTGCCGCTTTAATTCCATGCGGTAGGTGAGCAACAAGATCATTGATGAAGATTAGAAAAAGTGTGGGGGACAAGACTCCGCCCTGGGGGACACCGTGACGCAGTAGTACTTTCTTGCTCTTGAGTCCGTCTATCTGTACTCGGGCTCTTCTGTTGTGCAAGTATGCTTTCACCCATTTGTACATTCTTCCATTGACTTTGCAGTTTCTCAGTTTCTTCATCAGACCTTCTTTCCAGACTTTGTCAAAGGCTTTCTTCAGATCTATCCATGCCGCAAGCACCAGCTTCTTCTCTTGGAATGCATCCTCAATTTCTTGAGAGAGGTAGGTTGTCTGATCTTCCGTAGAGTAGCACTGCCTAAAGCCAGCCTGCTGTGGCACAAGGATGTTTTTACTTTCAATGTACCACTGCAGTCTGTGATTGATGATGCGCTCCAGTGTTTTGCAGAGACAGCTGGTGAGGCTAATTGGTCTGTAGCTAGAGGCAATGGAACCATCTTTCCCTGATTTTAGGAGGGGTATCATGATTGCTTCTCTCCAGGCTTGTGGAACACTGCCTAAGGTCCAGCTGTTATTGAAGATCTGCAACAGCTTTGTTTTGGCCTCTGTTCCTAGGTTCCTGATCATTTCATTGGAGATACCATCAGCTCCTGGTGACTTTCTCATTTTCAGTTTTGATATGGCTAGCTCCAGTTCGCTGATTGTGATGGGTGCCTCCAGAACCTCATGTACTATTTCCTTCTGTCCTGTATGTTGTCGTTTCTCTCGAATCTCTTGTTGATTCTCTGGACTAATTTTGATATTGCTATCTTGTGCGAACGAGTCCGCAAAATGGTCAGCTGCTTGCTTTCTTGTTAAGATTTTTCCATCTTTATGTAGTGCAATTTTGGAGTTTCTCCCTGTGCCCTCGTCATTAAGCTGTTTTATTAGCTTCCACAATTTCCTTGTGTCTCTTTCAAAGTTCAGAGACTCCGTTTTCTCCTGCCAGCTTTTCCGTCTAGCCTGCAGCTTGGCCCTTTGAAATTTGGCTTTTGCATGCTGGAATTTATTGTGGTGCTCTTGGCTGGGTGTGGCCTCTGCTTGCTTTCTACACACTTCAACATCATTATGCAACTGTTCCAGTTCACTACTCCAGTAGGGTTTATATTGTTTACGGGCTCCTCTTGGTACTGTTTCTCGCGCTGCCTGTAGTATGCATTTCCCAAACTCTTCAACTGCTTTATTTATGTCTTTCTCAGTGTTCAGGTTTCTAACCAGTATGCTGGTGCGATGCTTGTACATTGCCCAGTCTGCTTTCTTGTAGTTCCACCTCGAGAGGGTGCTGCTTTCACTTACAAGCTCATTTTCTACGGTTAGAAAGACTGGCCGATGGTCACTGCCACCAAGTTGTTTCCCAACAGTTCGTGTAATGTTCCACTCCAGGTCTGGTGAATGAAAAGCCAGGTCAGGTGTAGTTGAAGAGTGCCATGATCTCGAGTAGAAAGTATGTGGGTCGGACGGCTTGTTAATCAACATGAATCTATTCTCATCTTGCCAGTCTTCCAGTCTCTCTCCTCTCTGGTCCATGTGATCATAGCCCCAGCTGTTTAAATCGCCACACACAATCATTTTTTCTTTTAGTGGTAGAGTGTCCAGTGCCTGTGGGCGGTCACTTGGACAGTAGTAATTGATCAGATGTAGATCTGTATTACCTGTCTTAAGTTTAAGTGTCTGATACTCAGCCCCTTCCATGTAGACTTTGATTTGGGAAGCCATGATGTTATTTCTTACAAGGGTCAGTATCCCACCTTTTCGCCTGTTCTTTCGGTCAGATCGGTAACACTGGTAGCCTCTGATTTTAAAGGCTATATTTTCGTTGAGGTGAGTTTCTTGCAAGCAACATATGCTTACTTTCTCTTTGTCCAGGATGTTTTCTAATTCAACTTTTTTGTTGCTGACTCCCTCCGCATTCCAGTGCATTATTTTAAGTCTTAGTTTAGTATGGCCAGTCGTCCTATTCTCATGTCCCCTGGCTCCACAGGACATCTGAGAAGGACCTCCAGTAGTTGGGGTTGGACCCTTTCGAGACATAGGGCCCGGCACTGCACCTGCCTGGGGGTCCAAAGCAGGGCGAGCACCATAACGATTAGCAGTAGTCGACATATTCCATTTTGCGTGATTGCGTGGCATCCTGATTTCTGTGGTGCGCCTCTTGGCTGGTTGCCTCCGTCTTCAGCACCTTTCTTTGCTAGAGCAGACTGTGGTCTCACTCGAGTGTAGATGTGTACGCGCGCACACGCCTGTCTGCGCATGCATGTCCGTGCATACACATCTAGAGCATACTGGTTATTTTCCGGCGCCAGAGACTCGCCGTCGCCCCTTCTCCTGTTAGTTTAAACAGGCCCGCCACGTGAAGGCCAGGAGTTGGACTTTTGCTGCATAGGTTATGTATTCACGAGCCATTGAGGTATTTGAGCAATGTTGGGCGCTCACCCCAACACCGCGCCTCGGCTACATACAGCAACATTTGGAACCCTCTAATATTATCAATACACATATATCTAATATTATCAATACTGTATCGTCACATATCTAATATTATCAATACTATATCGTCACATATCTAATATTATCAATACACATATATCTAATATTATCAATACTGTATCTTCACATATCTAATATTATCAATACTGTATAGTCACATATCTAATATTATCAATACTATATCGTCACATATCTAATATTATCAATACTGTATCGTCACATATCTAATATTATCAATACTGTATCGTCACATATCTAATATTATCAATACACATATATCTAATATTATCAATACTGTATCGTCACATATCTAATATTATCAATACACATATATCTAATATTACCAATACTGTATCGTCACATATCTAATATTATCAATACTGTATCGTCACATATCTAATATTATCAATACTGTATCGTCTCATATCTAATATTATCAATACTGTATCGTCACGTATCTAATATTATCAATACTGTATCGTCACATATATCTAATATTATCAATACTGTATCGTCACATATCTAATATTATCAATACACATATATTTAATATTATCAATACTATATCGTCACATATCTAATATTATCAATACACATATATCTAATATTATCAATACTGTATCGTCACATATGTAATATTATCAATACTGTATCGTCACATATCTAATATTATCAATACTGTATCGTCACATATCTAATATTATCAATACTGTATCGTCACATATCTAATATTATCAATACTGCATCGTCACGTATCTAATATTATCAATACTGTATCGTCACGTATCTAATATTATCAATACTGTATCGTCATATACCTAATATTATCAATACTGTATCGTCACATCTCTAATATTATCAATACACATATATCTAATATTATCAATACTATATCGTCACATATCTAATATTATCAATACACATATATCTAATATTATCAATACTGTATCGTCACGTATCTAATATTATCAATACTGTATCGTCACATATCTAATATTATCAATACACACATATCTAATATTATCAATACTGTATCGTCACATATCTAATATTATCAATACTGTATCGTCACATATCTAATATTATCAATACACATATATCTAATATTATCAATACTGTATCGTCACATATCTAATATTATCAATACACATATATCTAATATTATCAATACTGTATCGTCACATATCTAATATTATCAATACACATATATCTAATATTACCAATACTGTATCGTCACATATCTAATATTATCAATACTGTATCGTCACATATCTAATATTATCAATACTGTATCGTCACATATCTAATATTATCAATACTGTATCGTCACATATCTAATATTATCAATACTGTATCGTCACGTATCTAATAGTATCAATACTGTATCGTCACATATATCTAATATTATCAATACTGTATCGTCACATATCTAATATTATCAATACACATATCTAATATTATCAATACTATATCGTCACATATCTAATATTATCAATACACATATATCTAATATTATCAATACTGTATCGTCACATATCTAATATTATCAATACTGTATCGTCACATATCTAATATTATCAATACACATATATCTAATATTATCAATACTGTATCGTCACGTATCTAATATTATCAATACTGTATCGTCATATACCTAATATTATCAATACTGTATCGTCACATCTCTAATATTATCAATACACATATATCTAATATTATCAATACTGTATCGTCACATATCTAATATTATCAATACACATATATCTAATATTATCAATACTGTATCTTCACATATCTAATATTATCAATACTGTATAGTCACATATCTAATATTATCAATATTGTATCGTCACATATCTAATATTATCAATACTGTATCGTCACATATGTAATATTATCAATACTGTATCGTCACATATCTAATATTATCAATACTGTATCGTCACATATCTAATATTATCTTCTTCTTCTTTCGTTCGCTTGAAATATGTCTATATCTGCAATGTCGTCTCTTGCATGAATTGAACTGTTTTTTTCAGTTCACACAGTGGTCCATAGAGTTTATCTTCCACCGTCGTCTCTCTAGGCCAGAAGGTTTGCCTAGATATGTTATATTTTGGGCAGTCTTGGAGTATGTGCTCTGCTGTCTGCGACGCCAATCCACATGTGCACATGGCTGTTTCACCAATCTTGAATTTTGTATACATGTGGTTGCGTAATCTATTGTGTCCTGTTCTGAGGCGCAGAATAATGACTTGTTCTGGTCTGTCCATAATGTGGTAGTCATCTTGAGCAGGTTTTGGTGGCTTTCTGACTGATTTGATCATTCTTTTCTTTTGGTGGTATGTAACGGGCACATCAGGCTGTTCCTCTTTGGCTCCTTCCTTAGCCAATTGATCAGCTCTGTCGTTTCCGGGTACTCCACAGTGGGATGGTATCCACTGTATGGTGACTTTATGCTGACTGCTAAGTTCAGAAAGTAGTGTCCTTAGTACTGGCAATTTCCCAGAGAGGAGCGCCTCGAGTACTGATTTTGCATCTGTTAGTAGCACCACAGGTTGTGTACCATTGCTGTTATTTAGTAATTTCTCTGTTGCTATCTTGATTGCCTCAATTTCGGCATCATAGTTATGGCAGTACTTTCCTGTCGGTACTCTGGCTGTGTCCCTAGTATTATTTGGGTATTCTATGTACACTCCCGCTCCTCCATTTCGAACAGCATTTTGTGCTGACCCATCTGTGTAGACTCGGATCCAGAGGTCCTGTGGGTATTCTTCATCAAGGAAGCTGAGAGTGGCTGTTCTGCGCTGCACACTGTTCTGTTCTTCCTTGTCAAATATTCCTCTCACTTTTGTCTGGATTTGTAATGATAGTCTATGCTCATCTTTCCATGGAGTTCGCTCTGGAATAGTTGTTAGGGGGATACAAACTGTGGGCAGATCAGTGGTTTCTCTGCAGAGTCGTTTGGCCTGGTGGATAAAACTACTTCTTTTCAACCGCCCCATAGCTAGGTTTTCAAATCTGTTCTTCATAGGGTGGCCTGGCAAGCTGAGGAACTTTTCTGCTTGTATTAGCGTTTTCGTATCTCTGCGCTCACTCAGTGCCTGTGTCCTCCCCATCTTCTCCATTTCCACTATAGGGGTTGATCTCATCCCTCCTGTGGTGACTCTAAGTGCTTGATTTTGCACCTTGTCCAGCTCTTGTAGTGTGGTATTTGATGCTGAACACCACGCAGTTGACCCATATTCCAGGTGTGGTCGTATGCTCTGTTGGTAAACTTTGCTAAGTATTTTCGTACTGGCTCCCCATGTGGTTCCACTTAGCTTTCTCAGGATGGCTATTTTCCTTCTGGCTTTTGCTACTGCTTTGTTGATGTGCTTTCTCCATGTCAGCTTGCCATCAAATGTTACTCCAAGGTATGTTGGTTCTTTATCTTCTCTTAGGGGTGTTCCATTTATCTGGATGATCCCTGCCTTTTGTTTTGGAGAGAGGGTAAATAGGGTGGTGCTGCACTTGTCAGTGTTTATGCTGACACACCATCTATTTGCCCATGCAGCAAATGTATCTACAGCTCTTTGTAGCAATCTGATGGCCACTGATGCATATTCATTTGTGCTCCATAGAACCAGGTCATCGGCGTACATTGCCGCTTTAATTCCATGCGGTAGGTGAGCAACAAGATCATTGATGAAGATTAGAAAAAGTGTGGGGGACAAGACTCCGCCCTGGGGGACACCGTGACGCAGTAGTACTTTCTTGCTCTTGAGTCCGTCTATCTGTACTCGGGCTCTTCTGTTGTGCAAGTATGCTTTCACCCATTTGTACATTCTTCCATTGACTTTGCAGTTTCTCAGTTTCTTCATCAGACCTTCTTTCCAGACTTTGTCAAAGGCTTTCTTCAGATCTATCCATGCCGCAAGCACCAGCTTCTTCTCTTGGAATGCATCCTCAATTTCTTGAGAGAGGTAGGTTGTCTGATCTTCCGTAGAGTAGCACTGCCTAAAGCCAGCCTGCTGTGGCACAAGGATGTTTTTACTTTCAATGTACCACTGCAGTCTGTGATTGATGATGCGCTCCAGTGTTTTGCAGAGACAGCTGGTGAGGCTAATTGGTCTGTAGCTAGAGGCAATGGAACCATCTTTCCCTGATTTTAGGAGGGGTATCATGATTGCTTCTCTCCAGGCTTGTGGAACACTGCCTAAGGTCCAGCTGTTATTGAAGATCTGCAACAGCTTTGTTTTGGCCTCTGTTCCTAGGTTCCTGATCATTTCATTGGAGATACCATCAGCTCCTGGTGACTTTCTCATTTTCAGTTTTGATATGGCTAGCTCCAGTTCGCTGATTGTGATGGGTGCCTCCAGAACCTCATGTACTATTTCCTTCTGTCCTGTATGTTGTCGTTTCTCTCGAATCTCTTGTTGATTCTCTGGACTAATTTTGATATTGCTATCTTGTGCGAACGAGTCCGCAAAATGGTCAGCTGCTTGCTTTCTTGTTAAGATTTTTCCATCTTTATGTAGTGCAATTTTGGAGTTTCTCCCTGTGCCCTCGTCATTAAGCTGTTTTATTAGCTTCCACAATTTCCTTGTGTCTCTTTCAAAGTTCAGAGACTCCGTTTTCTCCTGCCAGCTTTTCCGTCTAGCCTGCAGCTTGGCCCTTTGAAATTTGGCTTTTGCATGCTGGAATTTATTGTGGTGCTCTTGGCTGGGTGTGGCCTCTGCTTGCTTTCTACACACTTCAACATCATTATGCAACTGTTCCAGTTCACTACTCCAGTAGGGTTTATATTGTTTACGGGCTCCTCTTGGTACTGTTTCTCGCGCTGCCTGTAGTATGCATTTCCCAAACTCTTCAACTGCTTTATTTATGTCTTTCTCAGTGTTCAGGTTTCTAACCAGTATGCTGGTGCGATGCTTGTACATTGCCCAGTCTGCTTTCTTGTAGTTCCACCTCGAGAGGGTGCTGCTTTCACTTACAAGCTCATTTTCTACGGTTAGAAAGACTGGCCGATGGTCACTGCCACCAAGTTGTTTCCCAACAGTTCGTGTAATGTTCCACTCCAGGTCTGGTGAATGAAAAGCCAGGTCAGGTGTAGTTGAAGAGTGCCATGATCTCGAGTAGAAAGTATGTGGGTCGGACGGCTTGTTAATCAACATGAATCTATTCTCATCTTGCCAGTCTTCCAGTCTCTCTCCTCTCTGGTCCATGTGATCATAGCCCCAGCTGTTTAAATCGCCACACACAATCATTTTTTCTTTTAGTGGTAGAGTGTCCAGTGCCTGTGGGCGGTCACTTGGACAGTAGTAATTGATCAGATGTAGATCTGTATTACCTGTCTTAAGTTTAAGTGTCTGATACTCAGCCCCTTCCATGTAGACTTTGATTTGGGAAGCCATGATGTTATTTCTTACAAGGGTCAGTATCCCACCTTTTCGCCTGTTCTTTCGGTCAGATCGGTAACACTGGTAGCCTCTGATTTTAAAGGCTATATTTTCGTTGAGGTGAGTTTCTTGCAAGCAACATATGCTTACTTTCTCTTTGTCCAGGATGTTTTCTAATTCAACTTTTTTGTTGCTGACTCCCTCCGCATTCCAGTGCATTATTTTAAGTCTTAGTTTAGTATGGCCAGTCGTCCTATTCTCATGTCCCCTGGCTCCACAGGACATCTGAGAAGGACCTCCAGTAGTTGGGGTTGGACCCTTTCGAGACATAGGGCCCGGCACTGCACCTGCCTGGGGGTCCAAAGCAGGGCGAGCACCATAACGATTAGCAGTAGTCGACATATTCCATTTTGCGTGATTGCGTGGCATCCTGATTTCTGTGGTGCGCCTCTTGGCTGGTTGCCTCCGTCTTCAGCACCTTTCTTTGCTAGAGCAGACTGTGGTCTCACTCGAGTGTAGATGTGTACGCGCGCACACGCCTGTCTGCGCATGCATGTCCGTGCATACACATCTAGAGCATACTGGTTATTTTCCGGCGCCAGAGACTCGCCGTCGCCCCTTCTCCTGTTAGTTTAAACAGGCCCGCCACGTGAAGGCCAGGAGTTGGACTTTTGCTGCATAGGTTATGTATTCACGAGCCATTGAGGTATTTGAGCAATGTTGGGCGCTCACCCCAACACCGCGCCTCGGCTACATACAGCAACATTTGGAACCCTCTAATATTATCAATACACATATATCTAATATTATCAATACTGTATCGTCACATATCTAATATTATCAATACTATATCGTCACATATCTAATATTATCAATACACATATATCTAATATTATCAATACTGTATCTTCACATATCTAATATTATCAATACTGTATAGTCAGATATCTAATATTATCAATACTATATCGTCACATATCTAATATTATCAATACTGTATCGTCACATATCTAATATTATCAATACTGTATCGTCACATATCTAATATTATCAATACACATATATCTAATATTATCAATACTGTATCGTCACATATCTAATATTATCAATACACATATATCTAATATTACCAATACTGTATCGTCACATATCTAATATTATCAATACTGTATCGTCACATATCTAATATTATCAATACTGTATCGTCTCATATCTAATATTATCAATACTGTATCGTCACGTATCTAATATTATCAATACTGTATCGTCACATATATCTAATATTATCAATACTGTATCGTCACATATCTAATATTATCAATACACATATATTTAATATTATCAATACTATATCGTCACATATCTAATATTATCAATACACATATATCTAATATTATCAATACTGTATCGTCACATATGTAATATTATCAATACTGTATCGTCACATATCTAATATTATCAATACTGTATCGTCACATATCTAATATTATCAATACTGTATAGTCACATATCTAATATTATCAATATTGTATCGTCACATATCTAATATTATCAATACTGTATCGTCACATATCTAATATTATCAATACTGTATCGTCACATATCTAATATTATCAATACACATATATCTAATATTATCAATACTGTATCGTCACATATCTAATATTATCAATACACATATATCTAATATTATCAATACTGTATCTTCACATATCTAATATTATCAATACTGTATAGTCACATATCTAATATTATCAATATTGTATCGTCACATATCTAATATTATCAATACTGTATCGTCACATATGTAATATTATCAATACTGTATCGTCACATATCTAATATTATCAATACTGTATCGTCACATATCTAATATTATCTTCTTCTTCTTTCGTTCGCTTGAAATATGTCTATATCTGCAATGTCGTCTCTTGCATGAATTGAACTGTTTTTTTCAGTTCACACAGTGGTCCATAGAGTTTATCTTCCACCGTCGTCTCTCTAGGCCAGAAGGTTTGCCTAGATATGTTATATTTTGGGCAGTCTTGGAGTATGTGCTCTGCTGTCTGCGACGCCAATCCACATGTGCACATGGCTGTTTCACCAATCTTGAATTTTGTATACATGTGGTTGCGTAATCTATTGTGTCCTGTTCTGAGGCGCAGAATAATGACTTGTTCTGGTCTGTCCATAATGTGGTAGTCATCTTGAGCAGGTTTTGGTGGCTTTCTGACTGATTTGATCATTCTTTTCTTTTGGTGGTATGTAACGGGCACATCAGGCTGTTCCTCTTTGGCTCCTTCCTTAGCCAATTGATCAGCTCTGTCGTTTCCGGGTACTCCACAGTGGGATGGTATCCACTGTATGGTGACTTTATGCTGACTGCTAAGTTCAGAAAGTAGTGTCCTTAGTACTGGCAATTTCCCAGAGAGGAGCGCCTCGAGTACTGATTTTGCATCTGTTAGTAGCACCACAGGTTGTGTACCATTGCTGTTATTTAGTAATTTCTCTGTTGCTATCTTGATTGCCTCAATTTCGGCATCATAGTTATGGCAGTACTTTCCTGTCGGTACTCTGGCTGTGTCCCTAGTATTATTTGGGTATTCTATGTACACTCCCGCTCCTCCATTTCGAACAGCATTTTGTGCTGACCCATCTGTGTAGACTCGGATCCAGAGGTCCTGTGGGTATTCTTCATCAAGGAAGCTGAGAGTGGCTGTTCTGCGCTGCACACTGTTCTGTTCTTCCTTGTCAAATATTCCTCTCACTTTTGTCTGGATTTGTAATGATAGTCTATGCTCATCTTTCCATGGAGTTCGCTCTGGAATAGTTGTTAGGGGGATACAAACTGTGGGCAGATCAGTGGTTTCTCTGCAGAGTCGTTTGGCCTGGTGGATAAAACTACTTCTTTTCAACCGCCCCATAGCTAGGTTTTCAAATCTGTTCTTCATAGGGTGGCCTGGCAAGCTGAGGAACTTTTCTGCTTGTATTAGCGTTTTCGTATCTCTGCGCTCACTCAGTGCCTGTGTCCTCCCCATCTTCTCCATTTCCACTATAGGGGTTGATCTCATCCCTCCTGTGGTGACTCTAAGTGCTTGATTTTGCACCTTGTCCAGCTCTTGTAGTGTGGTATTTGATGCTGAACACCACGCAGTTGACCCATATTCCAGGTGTGGTCGTATGCTCTGTTGGTAAACTTTGCTAAGTATTTTCGTACTGGCTCCCCATGTGGTTCCACTTAGCTTTCTCAGGATGGCTATTTTCCTTCTGGCTTTTGCTACTGCTTTGTTGATGTGCTTTCTCCATGTCAGCTTGCCATCAAATGTTACTCCAAGGTATGTTGGTTCTTTATCTTCTCTTAGGGGTGTTCCATTTATCTGGATGATCCCTGCCTTTTGTTTTGGAGAGAGGGTAAATAGGGTGGTGCTGCACTTGTCAGTGTTTATGCTGACACACCATCTATTTGCCCATGCAGCAAATGTATCTACAGCTCTTTGTAGCAATCTGATGGCCACTGATGCATATTCATTTGTGCTCCATAGAACCAGGTCATCGGCGTACATTGCCGCTTTAATTCCATGCGGTAGGTGAGCAACAAGATCATTGATGAAGATTAGAAAAAGTGTGGGGGACAAGACTCCGCCCTGGGGGACACCGTGACGCAGTAGTACTTTCTTGCTCTTGAGTCCGTCTATCTGTACTCGGGCTCTTCTGTTGTGCAAGTATGCTTTCACCCATTTGTACATTCTTCCATTGACTTTGCAGTTTCTCAGTTTCTTCATCAGACCTTCTTTCCAGACTTTGTCAAAGGCTTTCTTCAGATCTATCCATGCCGCAAGCACCAGCTTCTTCTCTTGGAATGCATCCTCAATTTCTTGAGAGAGGTAGGTTGTCTGATCTTCCGTAGAGTAGCACTGCCTAAAGCCAGCCTGCTGTGGCACAAGGATGTTTTTACTTTCAATGTACCACTGCAGTCTGTGATTGATGATGCGCTCCAGTGTTTTGCAGAGACAGCTGGTGAGGCTAATTGGTCTGTAGCTAGAGGCAATGGAACCATCTTTCCCTGATTTTAGGAGGGGTATCATGATTGCTTCTCTCCAGGCTTGTGGAACACTGCCTAAGGTCCAGCTGTTATTGAAGATCTGCAACAGCTTTGTTTTGGCCTCTGTTCCTAGGTTCCTGATCATTTCATTGGAGATACCATCAGCTCCTGGTGACTTTCTCATTTTCAGTTTTGATATGGCTAGCTCCAGTTCGCTGATTGTGATGGGTGCCTCCAGAACCTCATGTACTATTTCCTTCTGTCCTGTATGTTGTCGTTTCTCTCGAATCTCTTGTTGATTCTCTGGACTAATTTTGATATTGCTATCTTGTGCGAACGAGTCCGCAAAATGGTCAGCTGCTTGCTTTCTTGTTAAGATTTTTCCATCTTTATGTAGTGCAATTTTGGAGTTTCTCCCTGTGCCCTCGTCATTAAGCTGTTTTATTAGCTTCCACAATTTCCTTGTGTCTCTTTCAAAGTTCAGAGACTCCGTTTTCTCCTGCCAGCTTTTCCGTCTAGCCTGCAGCTTGGCCCTTTGAAATTTGGCTTTTGCATGCTGGAATTTATTGTGGTGCTCTTGGCTGGGTGTGGCCTCTGCTTGCTTTCTACACACTTCAACATCATTATGCAACTGTTCCAGTTCACTACTCCAGTAGGGTTTATATTGTTTACGGGCTCCTCTTGGTACTGTTTCTCGCGCTGCCTGTAGTATGCATTTCCCAAACTCTTCAACTGCTTTATTTATGTCTTTCTCAGTGTTCAGGTTTCTAACCAGTATGCTGGTGCGATGCTTGTACATTGCCCAGTCTGCTTTCTTGTAGTTCCACCTCGAGAGGGTGCTGCTTTCACTTACAAGCTCATTTTCTACGGTTAGAAAGACTGGCCGATGGTCACTGCCACCAAGTTGTTTCCCAACAGTTCGTGTAATGTTCCACTCCAGGTCTGGTGAATGAAAAGCCAGGTCAGGTGTAGTTGAAGAGTGCCATGATCTCGAGTAGAAAGTATGTGGGTCGGACGGCTTGTTAATCAACATGAATCTATTCTCATCTTGCCAGTCTTCCAGTCTCTCTCCTCTCTGGTCCATGTGATCATAGCCCCAGCTGTTTAAATCGCCACACACAATCATTTTTTCTTTTAGTGGTAGAGTGTCCAGTGCCTGTGGGCGGTCACTTGGACAGTAGTAATTGATCAGATGTAGATCTGTATTACCTGTCTTAAGTTTAAGTGTCTGATACTCAGCCCCTTCCATGTAGACTTTGATTTGGGAAGCCATGATGTTATTTCTTACAAGGGTCAGTATCCCACCTTTTCGCCTGTTCTTTCGGTCAGATCGGTAACACTGGTAGCCTCTGATTTTAAAGGCTATATTTTCGTTGAGGTGAGTTTCTTGCAAGCAACATATGCTTACTTTCTCTTTGTCCAGGATGTTTTCTAATTCAACTTTTTTGTTGCTGACTCCCTCCGCATTCCAGTGCATTATTTTAAGTCTTAGTTTAGTATGGCCAGTCGTCCTATTCTCATGTCCCCTGGCTCCACAGGACATCTGAGAAGGACCTCCAGTAGTTGGGGTTGGACCCTTTCGAGACATAGGGCCCGGCACTGCACCTGCCTGGGGGTCCAAAGCAGGGCGAGCACCATAACGATTAGCAGTAGTCGACATATTCCATTTTGCGTGATTGCGTGGCATCCTGATTTCTGTGGTGCGCCTCTTGGCTGGTTGCCTCCGTCTTCAGCACCTTTCTTTGCTAGAGCAGACTGTGGTCTCACTCGAGTGTAGATGTGTACGCGCGCACACGCCTGTCTGCGCATGCATGTCCGTGCATACACATCTAGAGCATACTGGTTATTTTCCGGCGCCAGAGACTCGCCGTCGCCCCTTCTCCTGTTAGTTTAAACAGGCCCGCCACGTGAAGGCCAGGAGTTGGACTTTTGCTGCATAGGTTATGTATTCACGAGCCATTGAGGTATTTGAGCAATGTTGGGCGCTCACCCCAACACCGCGCCTCGGCTACATACAGCAACATTTGGAACCCTCTAATATTATCAATACACATATATCTAATATTATCAATACTGTATCGTCACATATCTAATATTATCAATACTATATCGTCACATATCTAATATTATCAATACACATATATCTAATATTATCAATACTGTATCTTCACATATCTAATATTATCAATACTGTATAGTCAGATATCTAATATTATCAATACTATATCGTCACATATCTAATATTATCAATACTGTATCGTCACATATCTAATATTATCAATACTGTATCGTCACATATCTAATATTATCAATACACATATATCTAATATTATCAATACTGTATCGTCACATATCTAATATTATCAATACACATATATCTAATATTACCAATACTGTATCGTCACATATCTAATATTATCAATACTGTATCGTCACATATCTAATATTATCAATACTGTATCGTCTCATATCTAATATTATCAATACTGTATCGTCACGTATCTAATATTATCAATACTGTATCGTCACATATATCTAATATTATCAATACTGTATCGTCACATATCTAATATTATCAATACACATATATTTAATATTATCAATACTATATCGTCACATATCTAATATTATCAATACACATATATCTAATATTATCAATACTGTATCGTCACATATGTAATATTATCAATACTGTATCGTCACATATCTAATATTATCAATACTGTATCGTCACATATCTAATATTATCAATACTGTATCGTCACATATCTAATATTATCAATACTGCATCGTCACGTATCTAATATTATCAATACTGTATCGTCACGTATCTAATATTATCAATACTGTATCGTCATATACCTAATATTATCAATACTGTATCGTCACATCTCTAATATTATCAATACACATATATCTAATATTATCAATACTATATCGTCACATATCTAATATTATCAATACACATATATCTAATATTATCAATACTGTATCGTCACGTATCTAATATTATCAATACTGTATCGTCACATATCTAATATTATCAATACACACATATCTAATATTATCAATACTGTATCGTCACATATCTAATATTATCAATACTGTATCGTCACATATCTAATATTATCAATACACATATATCTAATATTATCAATACTGTATCGTCACATATCTAATATTATCAATACACATATATCTAATATTATCAATACTGTATCGTCACATATCTAATATTATCAATACACATATATCTAATATTACCAATACTGTATCGTCACATATCTAATATTATCAATACTGTATCGTCACATATCTAATATTATCAATACTGTATCGTCACATATCTAATATTATCAATACTGTATCGTCACATATCTAATATTATCAATACTGTATCGTCACGTATCTAATAGTATCAATACTGTATCGTCACATATATCTAATATTATCAATACTGTATCGTCACATATCTAATATTATCAATACACATATCTAATATTATCAATACTATATCGTCACATATCTAATATTATCAATACACATATATCTAATATTATCAATACTGTATCGTCACATATCTAATATTATCAATACTGTATCGTCACATATCTAATATTATCAATACACATATATCTAATATTATCAATACTGTATCGTCACGTATCTAATATTATCAATACTGTATCGTCATATACCTAATATTATCAATACTGTATCGTCACATTGTAACAGTATGTGTAGTTTGGGTTATAATTAGGATCTAGTGGGGAATTAGAGATACAGCACGATTGAGCATTATGAGTGAAAGCGGAGAGAGATGCTCAATCGTGACGTATTGTTGTTGTGAAGGGCAGTCAACATCCGATAGTCCAGCTGAGAAGACACGGCTTGTCATCTTGAGAATAAAGTATAAAGTTTTAGTACAGATCAAGTCTTGTTACTTCATTTGACACTACTACAGAAGTAATAAATGGTGCCGTGGACCGAGAATCTGAGGTTGATCTAGGCCGGCCAACAACAACTATCCACTGGCGGCATGCTGTAAGACAAATTATGAAGATAATGGCCTACCACGCGAAGTACTAAAGAATCCAGACAAAACTGCCAGGACAAGAAGGGTTTCCTGGAGCCGTGGCTGAACATTTGAATCGTATCATTTATAAGGGGCCTAACCTGGCCGTTGCCTGAACCTTACCACTTTCAAGATTTTATCGGAAGTCAGAACTCGTTCAAGGTCAGCTCAT
Source organism: Cepaea hortensis (assembly GCA_963921405.1). NCBI lineage: Eukaryota > Metazoa > Mollusca > Gastropoda > Stylommatophora > Helicidae > Cepaea > Cepaea hortensis. The sequence continues at coordinate 3,908,833 of OY992894.1, read as the reverse complement.
CACTAGCCGTTGGCTGATTGATACTAATCCAGTTTTGGGCCTTGTCATTCCTATGACCCAAACACCCCTAATCCATTCTTGGGCCTCGTTATATTCCTATGACCCATTCCATACGACGATGAAGTACCCACTTGAGATCAAGGAAGGGACCCAACCAGGGGGTCGAAGATTGTCTGGCAGCCCATGAGATGTGACCCAACCAGGGGTTGAAAATTTTCTGGCGGCCCACGAGAAGGACGAAATTACCTGAGGGAAGAGAAGTGATATCTGAACTCCACCACCTGAATTCCGAGACTTTCACTTGATGCGGGCTCTGGTTGGTTGAACTGAATCCGTAAGTTGGTAAAAGAAGATGACGGATTAATTAAGGAAATAGACTCGGAGTAAAAGTTGTGTATTTCGAGGTCTCCCGTGAGCTTCCGAATTTATTAATTAGAGTGGAGTACAGGACATTATTGTGGTTTAAGAAACAAATATCTACAAGGAACCTTCTGATTGCCACAAATTTGAGTTTTTTATTGAGGACAGGGTTCATTCTTCCTATGCTCAGATAGGATATTGTTGATGCTTCCTCTGATTAATGTAATATCTTATAATATTATAACCAACTGAATTGTGCTGTTTGGGATTTGGGAAATTGTAATTGTGTGATTGGTTGCTTGCTTTGTTTCAGTATTTTTCAGCATGGCGGAACCGGATAACTTGGCCCAGGTTTTGACAGGCGTGGGTACAGCAGTAGGCCGACTTAATATGGTGATTAAACAACAAGGCATGGCAACAGAAATTGTAAAGTTTAGTGGACAGGCCAGAGACTATAAGAAATGGGTCACCTCTATAGAAAAATATGCCTATTTGATCTCAGCAACAGATGAAGAAAAAATGAGACTGGCTTATCAGACGGCAACGGAACCGGTCTCGGATCATATAAGAAGAAAGCTAGAAGCTAGAGTAGATGAGACATGGGAACAATTCAAGGAAGACTTAGCAAGGAAATATGCAGAAATAACGGATCCACAACATGCATTTTCGGTGTTGAGGCAGGCTAAACAAAATAACGGAGAGACGGTACAATTGTTTAGCGATAGATTAATTAATCTGGCTGAAGAGGCATTCTTAGGACAGAATGTACGAGGAGAGGAGGTGGAAAGGATGTTGGTAGGGATCTTTGTGGATGGCATAAAGTCTGATGGTTTGAAACTTAAATTAATGAGGGAAAACCCTGAGAGGTTATCACAAGCGGTGGATATCGCGGTACAAGAAGAAAATTTGAGACGTAGGTTTAGATTAAGAACAGGACGAGAAGTGGGAAGTAGTCGAGATGACAGAGTTGAGGAACCTATGGAAATAGGACAAACAAGGTTCGGATGGAATAGGAGAGGAGGTATACAGACGTTACAAGGTAGAAATAGGTATGATAATGAGGAAAGAAGAAATATGAGATACCCTACAAGAGAAACAGTAGGTAACACAAATAGTACAAATATTGTCTGTTGGGATTGTGGTCAACGGGGACATGTTTTTCGGTTTTGTAATAACAGGCATGTCCAGTCGAATACACAGGGTAGACATGACAATAATAGGGTGAGTAGGAATGTTGTAGATGGACACAGGAATTTTACAGGTACAAGAACACAGGAAAATCGGCGCCCTACCTATTAGACAGGACCTATGATAGGAGGGTAAATAATAAGGTCCCAAGGGTTAGAGAATATGTTAATAACAGGTATAATAGGTCGAACAGAGAATATTTTCAACTAGATGAAGTCAAGAAATTTATAGAAGATAAAACAGATTATAGTTCTTGTATATTAGAAATAGGAAAGTATAGAGTTCGTACGTTAATTGATTCGGGAGCTCAGGTTAGTGTAGTAAAAGAAAGTTTTCTATACAAAATAGTAAGAAATTGTAGAGTATTTAAGAGTCATAATAATTTACACTCTGTTACGGGACAGAATTTACAAGTAGTTGGACAAACAATAATAAATTTTAAGTTAGGAGGGATCAACATAAGACACCTTTTTCATGTAGTGAAGGGTTTAAATAGAAACATGTTAATAGGAAGAGATTTTTTAATAAAAAATGGAGTAAGACTTTTCTATGATTTACACAAATTAAAATTCAGGGACGTCTATATAGATATGCAAGAAGACATGCATATATCAGCACTAGTTAGAGTTAAAATGACAACGACGTTAAAACCACAGTCGGTTAATTTGATACAAGTGAAGCTGAAGAAAAACCCATATTATGTAGAAGGAAACACAGTCAGAATCACTGAATTACAAGAGGAAATAATTGATGAGCCTGGTTTGGAAGTTCCGGATGGAATAATAGCGTTAGATAAACACTTAACCTTTCCAGTTATGGTGATTAACAACACAGGTAGAGAAATTAAATTATACAGAGGGTGTGTAGTAGCAAAAATTGAACAGAACGTTAGTGAAATATTGGCAACGGATAGAGTAGAAATGCCGGGAACTAATTATTCACAGTCTTCTAGTGAAAGAAGTAATAACAGACGCGGACGCGGAAGTAGAGGAAACACACGAATGAATGAATTGATCCATCCATTCAAAAGAAATACAGCACAAATACATTCACTAGATAAACAGACAAGAGAACAGGAATTGTTGGCACAGTTAAAGACTTCACCAGAAAATAAAGAAGTATTGGAACAGTTTATAAAGGAGAATCAGGATGTGTTTGCAATTAGTGATTTAGAGTTGGGTAAGACAAAAACGGTAACAATGGAGATAGATACGGGAGACCATCCGCCGATTAGCTTAAAACCATATAGAACTCCCTTAAGAAATAGAGAAATTGTAGAAAAGGCAATAGAAGAAATGTTGAAAGCAGGGATAATCAAAAGATCAAAATCAGAGTGGTCATCTCCGGTGGTAATTGTGGCCAAACCTGATGGTTCGAGTCGATTCTGTTGCGACTATCGGGCGTTGAACAAAATTACTAAAAATGTTGCATATCCACTACCAGTGATAGATGATATTTTGGGGTTGCTAAATGGCGCTACATTTTTTACGACGTTAGACGCAAGAGCAGGATTTTGGTGCATTCCGATGTCGGCAGACGCGCAGAGAAAAAGTGCTTTCTGTACTCATATGGGTTCTTATGAATTTTTACGTATGCCTTTTGGAGTCAAAACTGCGCCATCTCACTACATGCTCTTAATAAATGAAGTTTTAGAAGGTATGCAAAGGTTCGCTCTTGCTTATATTGATGATATTCTGATCTTTACTTCTGGAAATGTGGAGGATCATTTGAAACATATAAAGTTAGTGTTTGACAGGTTAAGAAAACATGATGTGAAGTTAAAGCTCAGTAAATGCCAATTTTTAAAGACAGAAACAAAATATTTGGGGTATATTATAAATAGAGAAGGTATAAAACCAGACCAGGACAAAATAAAGGTTATTAAAGAGTTACCTGCTCCAACTAACGTTAAGGAGGTACGCGCCTTTATAGGAACATGCGCGTATTATAGGCGGTTTGTCCCAGCGTTTTCAAAAATAGCTGAACCTATTACAAACTTAACAGGCAAGTACGCTAGGTTTAAGTGGGATGATGAGTGTCAAAAAGCGTTCGAGTATTTAAAAAACAGTTTAACACTGGTACCACTGTTGACGCATCCAGACTTAAACAAACAGTTGATACTGTACACAGATGCTTCAGACAATGCAGTAGGAGCGTGTTTGGTGCAACCATATGAAGGGAAAGAGTCTGGAATACCAGGGGTTAAAAATGAAAGGCCTATATACTTCTTGTCGCATAAACTTAGCAGATCACAAAGAAAGTGGACGACTATTGAGAAGGAGGCTTACGCAATACATTACGCTCTTCAAAAACTAAATTACTACTTACATAACGCAAATTTTGTTATTAGAACTGACCATATGCCTTTAAAGTCTTTTTTAGAAGCCCCAGTGCAGAACAGGAAAATACAAACCTGGGCATTGAACTTACAGGGATATAATACGAAAATTGAGTACATTCCAGGTAAGATTAACACATGCGCTGATTTACTGTCTAGGATTCCCTATCCACAGTCGTCAGGTGACACAGAAGATGAAGGAGAACCAGAGATTGACGATCGAAATTGGCAAGTAAATATTTTAGATTCTGCTATAATAAATAGAGAAGAATTTGATAGTCTACCATCGGAACAAGAGTCTGAACATAGGGAAGATGATCTACACTTAGAAAAATTTAACATGAAAGAGGAGCAGGACCTAGACCCAAAAGTGATACAAATAAAAGAAAAATTAAGAGAAACAGAAGATAACAAATATAAAAGGAATTATTTGGTTTTACAAGAGGATGGACATTTATACTACATGTCTGAAAGGAACGAACAACTGAGGAAATACATTCCAAAACATTTGGAAAATGAACTTTTAAAGGCATATCATGATGAAAATGGACATTTAGGTAGAGACAAATTGGTGAAGGCGCTTACAAGTAAATATTACTGGCCAAATTTATTTAAATCTGCATATAAATATGTGGATACCTGTGAGAAGTGCAGATTGAGGAACATGAAAACAATAAAGTGTCCCTTGCAGGATACTGACATTCCTCAGTTCCCAATGCAAAAGATTAGTTTAGATATATCGGGTCCACACCCCAGAACATTGTCAGGAAACGTGTATTTGATTCATATAGTAGATGTTTACAGTCTTTGGCCGGAGGTTTATGCAATTCCGGATAAGAGTGCAGATACAGTAGTCAATATTTTTTTACAAGAGTTTGTCCCAAGATTTAGTTGTCCACAAAGTATACTTACAGACAATGGTAAAGAATTTATAAATAAGAAATTTGAAAAGTTGTTAAATGATTTAAATATAAAACATATAAAGACATCATATTATAGACCTACTTCCAATGCTAGAAACGAGCGTCAACATCAGACGTTATATAGCATTATATCAAAGATTGTAGATGAACATGAAAGGGATTGGGATTTGTTTTTAGGACCTGCCCTTAACGCCATTCGTACTAATCAAAATGAAAGCACGGGTTTTTCACCATATTATTTAATATACGGGAGAGAACCGATACTACCTATAGACAATCTATTAAAACCTAGACGGAAATATATGGGTGAAGACTTTCAAGAGGTTATAATACAGGAAATGCATAAAGCACACGTAGGACTAAGGAATAATATAATTAAAGCTAGGGAAAGGCAGAAAAAGTACAAGAATATAAATACAAACTTGCAGGAATTTAAGGTTGGTGATAGGGTCTATTACAAGAAGCATAGGAGAAACTCTAAGTTTGATAATCGTTGGATTCCAGGGTATTATATTTTGGAAAAACTAGGTAAAGTATCGTATAAAATTAAGAACCAGGTCACGGGACATGTAGCAAGGGCACACGTGGAACACTTAAGGAGAGATGAAGAAGAGATAGAATATAATAATAATAATAATTATTATTCAGACACAAGGTTTTTAGATGAACAACTCGTTAGAGGTGCTACAGTAACCCCAGGCGTTAGAAGAGATCCAGCACAAAATCGCTTATTAGCAATTCCAGGCTTTGATGATACTCAAGAACAGACGATACCGAAAACAATAGAAGAAGAAAAGTTGAATGAGACTCATTATGATAGTATGGAAGAGGAAATAAGTGCTCCGTTTAGGAACACTAGACAGGCAACGAAAAGGAGAATGGATAGACAAAGAGATAGAGAAGTGAAAAGACAGAGGAGAATTAGGGATTATTCAACGAGCGGGGAGGATATGCCGTTACTAGAAAGATCCTTGAGGAATAGTGATCGACAAATTAGATGGGATATTGAACAAAAGAGATTAGCGGCAGCTAAAGAGAGACATACAGACGAAGAAGAAGAAATGGATGAAAAGTCAGAGTCAAGTAGTAGTAGTATGGAGGAAACAAATGGATTGTACGAAGAAGAAGACATTGATGTAGAATTAGCATTGGTTCAAAGAAATTTGGAGTTATTGAAGAAGTGGAACCGTAGGAAGTAGATAAGTAGAGAATATTGCAGATAGCAATTTATAAGTGTTAGAATTCGAAAATGAAGAAGATGACTCTTGGTATTTTTATAATCAATATGGAGGTAGTTTTGAATGAAGTATATGTATATATTTGGTTATTTCTCTATGGGGTGGAATTGATGGTTGATTTTTTTAGTAGCTTGGACAAATTGAAGGGAAATAATTGGCAGGTAGGGCCACAAGTAAATAGGTGAGTGGATGGTGAATACTACATTAGTATAGATAAGAGGACTTGTACTGTAGTTTACAGTGATTAATTAAGAGGATTTTCCGGGTAGTATGATGTGTTTGGAGTTAGGCTAGAAAAAGGAGGAATTGATGTTTGTACTATTTGTTATCATTGATATCGGCAGATATGCTTATAAGATTTGGATATTGGTCTGTAAGTAACAGATACACATATGTAGCATTGAATTGATGGGTTTACTTGGAATGGTAAACTTGAAATTGACGAGAGGAATGAAGAAAAAAAAAAAAGAAAGAAAAGCTAGTAGTGTTGAATCAATATTTTTTTTGATAATAACAATTATTATTGACGGAAACTGAAGATAAATTTTGAAACTTTATTCATAAAGTATGTATGGAAAGAGAAGTGTGATTGCTTCTTACTTTTTCCTTTCTTTTTCTTATTTTCCTAAGTGCGCACTAACTCAATCTAACATATCTTTTCTGTGAGAATGTGAAATAGGGGATAAGGGAAATATCTTCAGTTTTGTCAATCATAATTTTAATGAACAATTTAAATTTAAAAGCGGTTCGCTTACAGAGAGTTGTAGGAAGTTTTATAGAGAATTTGGTGGGGAGTTTTTGGTATTATTGATATACTGGGAAGTATGTCTCTGGTTAGCAATTGGCTATGATGAGGTAGGAAAATGAGAATGGAGTTAGGAAATATATAAATGGAATGGCCTGAATAAATAGAGATCTGGTACATTATTAGTATGGTTGTTGGGGCCACTATACGTAATAATTTTAAGGAAGTTTACTTGGAAAATCTTTGTTTATTCACTTGGAGTTTTATTTTCGTGTAACTGGGCAATGATGGTTGTTAATTGATTATTTTATTGAGACTATGTTTCAATACTATATGTATATGTATTATGTTTTATTTCATGCTTGGTTTGGTTTTATAAAAAGTTAGTTTAAGTAAGTTAGGATCGTTGAGTTTATAGTGCTTTGAGTAAAACACTATTGGACCGTAAAAGTGTCTAATAATGATATAATATTTGCTTTTGGGTTGATAAAATGCATGCCATATTAATTTTGAAAATGTGTTTTAATTGGATAATTGTGACGCCTTGTTTTGATTTAGTTTTGCGTAAACAGTTGGATTGATAGATTAAGTGATGTGGTTAATGAATTGGTTTTAAGTTTGGTTAGAATATTAGTTAACTTTTCAAATACAGGGGGCTTTATAAAAAAAAAAAGAAAAAAGCCCTTTCGTTCAGAAAGGAATTATAAAATTATTGAGGGAGGGTATGGAGACATAGGCTGTTGGGAAGGTTAGGTTGCTTGAAAAGCTTCGAATATATAAGTAGAGTATAACTAGATAGAAGTTTAAGGGAAAAACTGTGAATAGCAGCATATAGAAGAAATACATAGGGGGATAAAGGGCAGATCATGGGACATGAAGGGGGCAAGAAATAGGTGCTGTGAAAAACCAGCTTTAATTATATTAAAGGTGTTCATAAAAATTGAACAGGATCGCATGCAAAAAGGTGAGATAACGCAATTTGGACAAGATTGTGGTTGGAAATTTTAAATGTTGAAGATATAAGGCTTGAAACTTACGTAAAAAGTTCTATTTCATATAGGGTTGTATATATAAAGCTTGTAAAACATTATATCAACTTGGTTTATAGAAAACAAAGATCTATTTTTGTATGACGTATTTATAAGAAAAAATTTGATTGTACAAATTTTTTTTATTGGCAAAGGAGGTAAATGTGGTTATGTGGAATATGCGTTTCTTTGTGCTTATCTTGACTATTTATTCCTTTTACTTGGTGCACCCCTTCTTTACTTCTTCTAAATACGTTGTTCTCGTTGTTCGGGTTGTCTTGTATTGAGAAATGCGAGTGATTTCCTAATGCCAGTTGTACAAATACGATTTTACGAGCCATTTTGTTTATAATATGCATATTTTATATAGGAACTTGAGGAGCCAAGGAATATATAGTGGATTGCTATATAGTTTGGGGAAATGAAAGAAGAGTAGAAATGGTAAGTTAAAAAAAGGGTTACAGTACATGGTACGAGGTATAGAGGTAAAATGGAAGAAGAAGTGGGTTGATTATATAGCTGGGGAAAGAGTTAAAGAAATAGAATGTTTAATTAAATTGGAGTTGGTTTGGGGAGGATTAGAAGAACTATGGAAGATTAGAGGAAAAAGAGGGAATAGAGTAAGGGGATTAGGAGTAAAGATTTTTCCTTTATAAGGAAAATTCTTTAATAAACATGGGGAGGTGTAACAGTATGTGTAGTTTGGGTTATAATTAGGATCTAGTGGGGAATTAGAGATACAGCACGATTGAGCATTATGAGTGAAAGCGGAGAGAGATGCTCAATCGTGACGTATTGTTGTTGTGAAGGGCAGTCAACATCCGATAGTCCAGCTGAGAAGACACGGCTTGTCATCTTGAGAATAAAGTATAAAGTTTTAGTACAGATCAAGTCTTGTTACTTCATTTGACACTACTACAACATCTCTAATATTATCAATACACATATATCTAATATTATCAATACTGTATCGTCACATATCTAATATTATCAATACACATATATCTAATATTATCAATACTGTATCGTCACGTATCTAATATTATCAATACTGTATCGTCACATATCTAATATTATCAATACTGTATCGTCACATATCTAATATTATCAATACACATATATCTAATATTATCAATACTGTATCCTCACATATCTAATATTATCAATACTGTATCGTCACATATCTAATATTATCAATACACATATATCTAATATTATCAATACTGTATCGTCACATATCTAATATTATCAATACACATATATCTAATATCAATACTGTATCGTCACATATCTAATATTATCAATACACATATATCTAATATTACCAATACTGTATCGTCACATCTCTAATATTATCAATACACATATATCTAATATTATCAATACTGTATCGTCACATATCTAATATTATCGATGTTATGTTCCCCCCAACGGCGATTCCTCTGACATTCTCTAAGTTTCTCATATTGTCACTACAGGGGGGGGGGGGGAAGAGAGATTTGGAAACATTACAGATCCCTGTGGCACACCTCACTTGATAGGCTGGTATTGGTATTGACGAAGAAATACTACAGAACAACAAAATATCTAGAAGGGAAAAATAGATAAGAAAAGACGATTCTAGGCAGGATAAATAAAACTAAAACATTGCCTAGAAGGAAAGGGGGAAATATTGAAAGATGGTTCCGAGGCGAGAAATGTAAAACTAAAACACTGAAGAAATACGTTAACTAAGGGTAAACAATGTGTACAGCTGAACACCACCTGGCCGTGTAAACATCATCTAGCTATGTGAACACCACCTGGACGTGTGAACACCATCTGGCCGTGTGAACATCATCTGGCTGTGTGAACACCACCTAGCCATGGGAACATCATCTGCTATGTGGACACCATGGATACCAGATCTGTGGAGTGACATAACGCTAACGCCTGCTGACAGGGCACGTTATGATGATGATGATGATAATGATGCAAAAAAAAAACAAGCAAGTCTAAAAAGATAATTATGTAGTGGAGGGAATCAAGGAGGCTGAGAAGTGAATCGGGGCGGTTGAGAAGTGAGTCAGAGAGGCGGAGAAGGGAGGCTGAGAAATTAATTTGGGAGGCGGAGAAGTGAATCATGGAGGCTGAGAAGTAAATCAGAGAGGCTGAGAAGTGAATCGGAGAGGTCAATCAGAATCAGAGAGGCGGAGAAGTGAGTAAGGGAGGCTGAGAAGTGAATCAGGGAGGTTTAGAAGTGAATCAGAGACCGGAGAAGGAATCAGGGAGGTTGAGAAGTGAGTCAGGGAGGCAGAAAGGTCAATCAGGGAGGTTGAGAAGTGAATGGAGGACTCTGAGAAGTGAATCAGGAAGGCTGAGAAGTGAACCAGAGAGGCGGAGAAGTGAACCAGAGAGGCGGAGAAGTGAACCAGAGAGGCGGAGAGGTCAATTAGAGATGCTGAGAAGATGTGGATCACACCGTAGAGGGATTGAAAGTGCGACAGATAATTTACAAGTGCACTAGAAATGGTACAGGGCGTTTGTAAAGTCTCACTACACTTTGTATGTAGGACAAATTTGAAAAATGACGTACATGATGACATCAAAAAATGTGCTTCAAATTTCATTAAAATAGTAACGCTGTTTTTAGGGAAACTGGAAAGTACCAATGAAGCATTCATTATAACAAGTGTTGGAAATATCCACCACGGACTTCAAGACATGACCGTACACGTCTCTTCATATTGTCAAATACTTCCTGCAACGTGTCTGTTGTTATTTTTCTTTCCTGCGTTGATAACTCCATCTGTTTGGAGTGCAAAGAATTACTCCAGCAGACGACAGCCATACACTGCATATTGCTTCACAATGGACTGTGGAGCACATTTTTGGATGACGTATTTTGCGTTTACAGGCTAAGGTTATGCACGGACAGATCACTGGGTGAATGACTCTCCCATCACTGGACAGCTGGGTCAGTTTTACAGATCACGCTATTTATAGCTCAAGGTTGTGACTCGTTGTCATGGTTACAAACAAACAATCAATTAGTCGGCGCGGCGTTCAATAATGCAGTTCCCGCCACTTGAAAGCAGCAGAACATTCCATTCTTCTATTTGCATCGCCCTAGCGCCTAGTACAGCCCAACTATAATAATGCACAACACGGCGATGTGGCAGGCACAAATCAATAAATATTTCAGTTGTCATAAGACATGTCAGGAACTGAGATGATGGCACAGTCAGACTTTGAGAAACCGTTACCATGGCAGTTAGGTCGAGAGGTGGGTGTGAGGCTGTAGAAACTGATGTTAGGTTTTACTTTCACTCGCGGAGGTGTTTGATGAGACACGATGGGGGTGAGTGGTGGCCCTGTGCACAACTGTTGTTGACAGACACGCCACTAAAGACTACATTTGTTGAAGTCCTATATATTTGATGATGCACAAGACACTAAGGACTACATTTATTTAGTCTTATTTATTTTATAAGATAAGAAACCAGATTCTTCTTCTGCGTTCATCCGGATTTTTTTTTCGGATGCGACTGCGTTGTGCCTGTTTACAGCAGAGCTGTGTTCTTGCGCCGTTAGGCCGACACATCCGACTTCTGCGGGCATTTGTTGACCGGGTTAACCTTCCCGGGGAGAAACCAGATTGATAACATCCTCATCAACAAAAGATTTAGAAATACCTTACAAGTCGCAAAAACTATACCAAATGCAGATTGCTATGACGATCACAGATTGTTGTTTGTCCATCAAGAATGATGATGACCATTCATTTCATCCAGTGGGGTTGAAAGTATGGAGCCGTGAGTTCTAAGATGGCTGATAAGGCCTATTTTGGCTCGAAATGTTCTTTGACAATGTGGACAAAGAATGCTTGACATTCCAGGAGGAGGATCTCCTGCAGTGATGTTTCTGTCCAGCCTTTTCTTCACAGCTCTTGCAGTCCTGGTTGCTTCTCAGATAACTGCACCAAATGTAATGGTGTACGCCACGAATTTCGGTCTCTGGCTGCAGTCTCCCAGGTGTCAGGATGAATTCCAAAAGCTTTCAGTGAGATTTTCAGTGTCTTTAAAGCGTGTCCTCTGGCCGCCTTGGGAGCGTTTACCACAACGCAGCTTAGTCATAAGCAATATACATAATAAATTAAAGAAGGTCAAATATACACCAAGAAACACAAAATTTAATCTATGTGCACTGAACAGTGAGGAGTTAAAAGATAAATTCAACGTAGAGGTAAAGAACCGATCTGATGCATTGGCTGATTTGGACATTCTATCTCAAGATGCCAGTGACCTTTGGGAAATATTGAAGAAGTCAACCAGGCTGCAAAAATAACTATCCCAAAAATTAAGTTGACTAGATGTAAGAAATAGATTACAGAATACATCTTAACACTAATGGCAATAAGTATACATTTAAAAAATAACAACGACAAATATGAAGAGATTCACGGGAAAATTAGGAAATTGTGCAGAGGCAAAAGAATCGTGGCTTGAGAAAAACTGCAGGGAAATTGGAAACCAACACAACACTCAGAATACCAAATTAATGCACAATAGAATTAATGACAGCACTAAGAAAAGAACCTACACATCAACGCCTAAAAACCAAAGATGGCAAAATCATAATAGAAAAAGATCAGATTTTACATGCGTGGTCAGATTATGTGAAAGACCTTTATGATGATACAAGAGAAGACCAGTATGCTTTTCTGAAGAATAATGAAGGACCATCATTCTGAGGATGGAGGTTCAGAATGCTCTTAACCATATGAAAACTGGTAAGACCCCCTGGTCCAGACAACATAAATGATCAATGCCCTAGAAGAATATGGAATAGACCAAGTCACCAGACTGCTGAACGCAATATACGATACTGGAGATATACCTCCTGAATTATGTAATTCTCTATTTATAGCAATCCCAAAGAAATCAGGTACCTTGGATTGTAATTAACTGCAAACAATTAGCGTAATGAGTTACACCACGAAGATTTTGCTAAGAATCACCATGCAAAGAGTTAGGGAGGAAATAAAACCTATAATAGGGGGAGAAAGCGTGGGCGGTCAAGACTTGCCATTTCACTCGATCACCAGAGTCATGGATCAGCTCAGCGTTCTTGTCTCGACCATGCCCTGTGGCCAAGCCATCCAGGTATTTACTTCCCGGTCTTCCCCTTGGTCTGTTCCCTTGGATCTTGCCAGTTGTCACCAAGTTCTCCAATTCATTTCTTCTCATAACATGTCCAAAACATTTTGACTGTCTACGTCTAATTTCTGTAATCAATTTACGATTTTCATTTGTCTCCTGTAGTACTTGGTCATTGGTTTTTCTGTCTGTCCATGGTATTCTTTGCATTTTCCTCAGAAACCACATTTCTGCAGCCATCAGATGTTTTTCAGCTTGACTACTCATTGTCCAAGTTTCACATCCATACAAAAGAACAGGCTCTATGTATCCCCTCAACACTCTTTTTCTCGTTTCAATTGACATCTTTTTATTGGTCAGAATGTTTTTCATCTTGCTAAAGGCTACTTTCGCCATGGCGATTCTTGTTCTAATCTCTTCAAGGCATCTCCCATCAGATGTTATGACAGTTGCGAGATAATTGTACCGATTCACTTGTTGAAGAGTGTTCCCATTTACTTGTATATTACATTGTGGTATTTCGTTCTTCCTAGTGACGACCATAATCTGTCTTTTTACAATTTAATTCTAACCCCAGTTGTTCACTGTGTACAACAACCGCATCTACTACGGAAAATAATTATGTACAAAGGGGAATGGTGAACATGGTTATCAAATTCCGAATCGATCAAGGTATTACTCAACCTTGAGACCATGGGTGACAGGCATGGGCGAAGATGACACTGCTTATCTGGTAGTCTAAACCATGAGCGCCCTGTAATGGATGATTGGGTGGAGAGAAACCAGCTATGGGGTTGATAACTGTTGGGGGACACTACGACCCTCTTCCCCTTTTGTTTATTTTTCTCTGGGGTCAAAATTCCCTTTATTTATTTTCCTTTTTTTTTTCTTTGGGGGTTTTAATCTTCTTCCATTTCTTATGATCATATCGATGCATTTATGATATCAGTATATATATGTTTGATGCTGGAATTTCAGGTAGTGGTTAGATCCATCCAGATACAGACATGCCTTTTGGTGGGAGCTTCTTACTGGGATGATGATGAAGCCTCTTTTTGAAAGAACTTACAGGCAAGAGGTCATCAAACCACAAAAACCAGGTAGACCTGTATCACCTTGAGGAAATCAGGGGGAATTTTAGCTTGTACCTGGAATTGGAGAGACAACTCAACTATCAACATACCTGATCCGGAATAACATTCACACAGTTGACTAACTGTATTTAATTTTACAGAACTCTTTTTACAAGTGGGTTCCAAAAACCCTGGAGTGTAGAAGCTCCAGTTCATGATCAAAATTCATTATTACTATAACTCCACTGGTAGATGTATAGTATTTGTTCATCTGGGGAATTGGGGTTTATAGTTGTGTTTATTTCAAAACCAAATGAGTGATTGTGAGATCAATGAGTATACATAATACCTTTGGACTGGGCGATAATCTTTGGATTAAAATGGCCAAACCCCAACCCCAGCTTGTTGATTAGTAAAATGTTACAGATATGTCATTTCCACTCTTGAGTGTTACACGAATTCCCTGAGTGTTTACGTCATCGTTGTTATTAACTAATATACCTTAGATATTACTTATTTAGCTGAGAGCAGAGGGGCAAGGAAACTCCACAAGAATATTATTATTATTCAAGGAAATCTTTTCCTTGTTCGCCTTGAGGGCTTCCTTGGCTCTCCTGGACTCTATTTATGGACTCAAGCAATTGAGCCATTGACGGCTAGTATAATTATAACGGGCAGGATCACATTGGGGAGAAGAAATCTAGCTTTCCTCTATCTCTTTGAGATTTTCCCAAAACATCCGACAGAAAGGAATCACCATTTGGGGAAGTAACATCAATAACATTAGATTTGTGGATGCTACAGTATTGATTGCAGACAATGAGCAGGGTCTTCAACATTTAGTAGATGCGGTTGTTGCACACAGTGAGCAACTAGGTTAGAATTAAATTGTAAGAAGACAGAGATTGGTCGTCTCCAAGAAGAACGAAATACCACAATGTAATATAAGGATAAATGGGAATATTCTTCAACAAGTGAATCGGTACAGTTATCTCGGAACAGTCATAACATCTGATGGGAGAAGCCTTGAAGAGATTAGAACAAGAATCGCCATGGCGAAAGTGGCCTTTTTGTTTTGGTTTTGCTTAATGGAAAACACACTGACCAATAAAAAGATGTCAATTGCAACGAGAAAACAAAGGTGTTGAGGTGCTACATAGAACCTGTACTTTTGTATGGGTGTGAAGCGTGGACAATGAGCAGACAAGCTGAAAAACATCTGGTGGCTGTGGAAATATGATTTCTGAGGAAAATGCAAAGAATACCATGGACAGACAAAAACACAAATGAGTAAGTCCTAAAAGAGGCAAATGAAAACCCCAAACTGATTAGAGAAATTACGCGCAGACACTCATATTTTTTTGGGCACGTTATGAGCAGAAATAAATTGGAGAACTTGTTGACAACTGGCAAGATTGAGGGGAAAAGAACAAAGGGAAGGCAGACAAGTACATATCTGGATGGTTAGGCCACGTGATATTTTCTGGACAAGAACACAGCGCTGATCAACGACTTTGGTGATCGTGTAAGATGGCGAAACATGACCGCCCACGCTTACCAGTATGGCGCATGATGTTAATGATAATTTACGATAGACAATACACAAAGGAGTACATTTATTTAGTATTGTATATTTGATGATAGACAAGACACTAGACGCTACATTTGTACATTTGTCTCAGTGTTTTATATCTGATGACAAAACACTAAAAACAATTTGGTTTAGTCATATATATTTATTTATATTCTCTGACATGGTGTTCTCATGGGTATGCCCCCTCCCCGCCAAACTGTGGGTGGGGGTGGCGATGAAACTGTTGCTTCTCACAACCAAGTAGTGGGTTCACTCCACACGCTGGTCAGCTGGCCTTCAACGGTGACTTCTCGTTCTGTCAGCAATGGCAAACTACTGAATGTAACATTTCCGAGCATATCACAAACAGAGAATAGGGGCTTGGTTGGTTGCAGTATCCTGCAAATACATACATATTTGTAACAGAATTAGAGAGAGAGAGAGAGAGAGAGAGAGAGAGAGAGAGAGAAGGAGTGTGAGAGAGACAGAGAGAGTGAGAGAAAGGCAAATGGACGGACGAACCGACCGACCGACCGATTTAGATAGACAGACAAGCAGGCCGGCAGACAGATGGACAGATACCCCCGGGAAGGTTAACCCGGTCAACAAATGCCCGCAGAAGTCGGATGTGTCGGCCTAACGGCGCAAGAACGCAGCTCTGCTGTAAACAGGCACAACGCAATCACATCCGGGGGGGGGGAAACTCCAGATGAAAGAAGAAGAAGAAGAAGAAGAAGAAGAAGAAGAAGAAGAAGAAGAAGAAGAAGAAGAAGAAGAAGAAGAAGGACAGATATATAGACCGACCGACCGTTGGTCGCCCGACCGCCCGCCCGACCGACCGACCGATAGATAGATATGTGGGTAGGTAGATCGGTAGGCCGCCAAGTAGTTAGGTAGGTATAGGGTGTCAATCAGTGACGGTAATTAATATATTTCTTGGATTCACCTTTGTACTTGAGAAAACTTAATATTCTCACATACCAGGCAATGGCGGTAATGTATTAATATATTTCTGGGATCCCCCCTATATAACAGGCAATGACAAGAATCAAAGTAGCATCCTCCCAGCTGGTGTCACCACAGCACTCTAGTTTAGCTGACTCGTCTATTAATAGAGCTGATCACGTGTGCTCTTGTCACGCAGTATCCATCGATTAAGATACACGTTTGCACTGTACACAACCATGTACTCACCCCTCCATTGCGTGCCAAAGCGTGTGTCCTGTACGCAACCATGTACTCACCCCTCCACTGGCTGCCAAAGCGTGTGATATTGTGATGCGAAGACAAGGGCGTGTACCAGGTCGCATGTGCTCAAATGTAAACACGAGAATGACAAAGCGTGAAAGAATGTGTATAATTCACTTTACGCCGCAATAGCCAAGCCCAATCAATAAACTAATGTCTATTCATACGTAACAGTGTGACCATGGATCTTAGCCGTCGACTGTAGCTTCCAATGTTTCATTCACGTGTCTTAACTAAGCAACAAATATGGCTAATAAAACAGAAAGAAGATGTCGAAGGAACAGACGATGTAGAGAATAAACAAATCTGAACAACATAGACATCCGGCTCAGAACCCGCCACTCAAATACGAGGTCATGGACTTCCTGTAAGAAAGCAGTGTATTGCTCCTTTAGTTAACTCTTGTCTGCTATGACCCTATGACTGTGATTGTGTTGCCGCCTGTAAGTGTTGTTTCACAAAAAAGTAATTCGCCCGCTCAGCAAGCTAAGCTTCTGTTATGTTATATAAGTGTCAGTAACCTTAGGATTCATGTGTTCACTCTGTCAGATAATGCTTCTGTTGTCTTCTATGAACCGAGTATCTGTACACTAAATTGTTGCCTTCTATGATCCGAGAATCTGCACACTAAACTGTTGTCTTCTATGATCCGAGTATCTGTACATTAAACCAACCAGTACTTCTGTTGCATTCCATGATCCGAGTATCTGTACATTAAACCAGCCAGTACTTCTGTTGTCTTCCATGATCCGAGTATCTGTACATTAAACCAGCCAGTACTTCTGTTGTCTTCTATGATCTGAGTATCTGCACATTAAACCAGCCAGTACTTCTGATGTCTTCTATGATCCGAGTATCTGCACACTAAACTGTTGTCTTCTATGATCTGAGTATCTGCACATTAAACCAGCCAGTACTTCTGATGTCTTCTATGATCCGAGTATCTGTACATTAAACCAGCCAGTACTTCTGATGTCTTCTATGATCCGAGTATCTGTACATTAAACCAGCCAGTACTTCTGCTGTCTTCCATGATCCGAGTATCTGTACATTAAACCAGCCAGTACTTCTGTTGTCTTCTATGATCTGAGTATCTGCACATTAAACCAGCCAGTACTTCTGATGTCTTCTATGATCCGAGTATCTGCACACTAAACTGTTGTCTTCTATGATCTGAGTATCTGCACATTAAACCAGCCAGTACTTCTGATGTCTTCTATGATCCGAGTATCTGTACATTAAACCAGCCAGTACTTCTGATGTCTTCTATGATCCGAGTATCTGTACATTAAACCAGCCAGTACTTCTGTTGTCTTCCATGATCCGAGTATCTGTACATTAAACTGTTGTCTTCCATGATCCGAGTATCTGTACACTAAACTGTTGTCTTCCATGATCCGAGTATCTGTACATTAAACCAGCCAGTACTTCTGATGTCTTCTATGATCCGAGTATCTGTACATTAAACCAGCCAGTACTTCTGTTGTCTTCCATGATCCGAGTATCTGTACATTAAACCAGCCAGTACTTCTGATGTCTTCTATGATCCGAGTATCTGTACATTAAACCAGCCAGTACTTCTGATGTCTTCTATGATCCGAGTATCTGTACATTAAACCAGCCAGTACTTATGTTGTATTCCATGATCCGAGTATCTGCACACTAAACTGTTGTCTTCTATGATCCGAGTATCTGTACACTAAACTGTTGTCTTCCATGATCCGAGTATCTGTACATTAAACCAGCCAGTACTTCTGTTGTCTTCCATGATCCGAGTATCTGTACATTAAACCAGCCAGTACTTCTGATGTCTTCTATGATCCGAGTATCTGTACACTAAACTGTTGTCTTCCATGATCCGAGTATCTGTACACTAAACTGTTGTCTTCTATGATCCGAGTATCTGTACACTAAACTGTTGTCTTCTATGATCCGAGTATCTGTACACTAAACTGTTGTCTTCTATGATCCGAGTATCTGTACACTAAACTGTTGTCTTCTATGATCCGAGTATCTGTACACTAAACTGTTGTCTTCCATGATCCGAGTATCTGCACACTAAACTGTTGTCTTCTATGATCCGAGTATCTGTAGACTAAACTGTTGTCTTCTATGATCCGAGTATCTGTACACTAAACCAGCCAGTACTTCTGTTGTCTTCCATGATCCGAGTATCTGTACACTAAACTGTTGTCTTCCATGATCCGAGTATCTGTACACTAAACTGTTGTCTTCCATGATCCGAGTATCTGTACACTAAACTGTTGTCTTCTATGATCCGAGTATCTGTACACTAAACTGTTGTCTTCTATGATCCGAGTATCTGTACACTAAACCAGCCAGTACTTCTGTTGTCTTCCATGATCCGAGTATCTGTACACTAAACTGTTGTCTTCCATGCTCCGAGTATCTGTACACTAAACTGTTGTCTTCCATGATCCGAGTATCTGTACACTAAACTGTTGTCTTCTATGATCCGAGTATCTGTACACTAAACTGTTGTCTTCTATGATCCGAGTATCTGTACACTAAACCAGCCAGTACTTCTGTTGTCTTCCATGATCCGAGTATCTGTACACTAAACTGTTGTCTTCTATGATCCGAGTATCTGTACACTAAACTGTTGTCTTCTATGATCCGAGTATCTGTACACTAAACTGTTGTCTTCTATGATCCGAGTATCTGCACACTAAACTGTTGTCTTCCATGATCCGAGTATCTGTACACTAAACTGTTGTCTTCTATGATCCGAGTATCTGCACACTAAACTGTTGTCTTCCGTGATCCGAGTATCTGTACACTAAACTGTTGTCTTCTATGATCCGAGTATCTGTACACTAAACCAGCCATTACTTCTGTTGTCTTCCATGATCCGAGTATCTGTACACTAAACTGTTGTCTTCTATGATCCGAGTATCTGCACACTAAACTGTTGTCTTCCATGATCCGAGTATCTGCACACTAAACTGTTGTCTTCCATGATCCGAGTATCTGCACACTAAACTGTTGTCTTCCATGATCCGAGTATCTGCACACTAAACTGTTGTCTTCCATGATCCGAGTATCTGTACACTAAACCAGCCAGTACTTCTGTTGTCTTCCATGATCCGAGTATCTGTACACTAAACTGTTGTCTTCTATGATCCGAGTATCTGTACACTAAACTGTTGTCTTCCATGATCCGAGTATCTGCACACTAAACTGTTGTCTTCTATGATCCGAGTATCTGTACGATAAACTGTTGTCTTCCATGATCCGAGTATCTGTACATTAAACCAGCCAGTACTTCTGTTGTCTTCTATGATCCGAGTATCTGTACATTAAACCAGCCAGTACTTCTGTTGTCTTCTATGATCTGAGTATCTGTACATTAAACCAGCCAGTACTTCTGATGTCGTCTATGGTTGTGAGTTATACCATGAGTATTGTATCCACTTGGCCAGCTAGCCGTCCTTACATTTGATAAATACTTGCCAGCAGTATTATTCTCTTCTTGCTTCCTCCGCGCCCCTACTTCATGCACGTAGTTACATTACTCCCCGTGTGTTTGTGTCACGTTTTGTGAATGGTGGAATATGTGCAAATGCAGCATTCATTATAACTTTTCTGTGCGTGTTTTTGTAAAACCACCTTGTACTTCATGTTGTCTCCTGTGTTGGTTGGGTGGGATATTTAAGGAAAACAGCAATCACTTGACATCTCTATATTGTTTGTCTTCAAATGAAGCGGGTATAGGTCAGAGTAATGTTCTCTGTTCTGCATATATTGGACACTCTTGCAACACATGTCCAGCTGTCATTTGACCAGCTACATTCATCAGTATCTCCAAGCTTTAGTTTATTGAACATGTGGTCTTTCAGCCTGAATTGACCTTACAGCGTCCGAATATTGTTACTGACAGATTGTAAGTTTAAGATCTTACAGGCCGTGAGTTTAAGCTCTTACAGACTGTAAGTTTAAGAGCTTTCAGACCGTGAATTTAAGCTCTTACAGACTGTAAGTTTAAGCTATTACAGACCTGGAGTTTAAGAGCTGTTACAGACCGTGATCTCAAGCTATTACATACCGTGAGTTAAACTTTTACAATACAGACCGTGAGTTTAAGAGCTCTTACAACCCGTGAGTTTAAACTCGAACAGACCGTGAGCTTAAGAGCTCTTACAGACAGTGAGTTTAAGCTCTTATATGCCGTGAACTTAAGCTCTTACAAACCGCGAGTTTAAAAACTCTTACAGACCGCGAGTTTAAAAACTCTTACAGACCGTGAGTTTAAAAACTCTTGCAGACCGTGAGTTTAAAAGACTCTTACAGACCATGAGTTTAAAAACTCTTACTGACCGTGAGTTTAATAACTCTTACAGACCGTGAGTTTAAAAACTCTTACAGACCGTGAGTTTAAAAACTCTTGCAGACCGTGAGTTTAAAAGACTCCTACCGTGAGTTTAAAATCTCTTACTGACCGTGAGTTTAATAACTCTTACAGACCGTGAGTTTAAAAGCTCTTACAGACCGTGAGTTTAAAAACTCTTACTGACCGTGAGTTTAAAAACTCTTACAGACCGCGAGTTTAAAACTGCTGGTTTTCTAGTGACTGCCGCTTCCATCGACGATGAACTGTATTTTCTGTGGAGGACTTTTGTGTTGGCATTCTGGCGGCGGCATTATGCACAGTATACCTGTGCGAACTGTTGGCTTGCAGAGACTCCTGTTTGTTCCACTTTTCACATTGGGCAGTGAGGAGCATTTTGTGTGATATTTACTGGCACAGGAACGGAGCATAATGGGGACGACCCGTTGTCGTGAAGTTGGAACCGCGGCTAATGACTAATGACTAATGACTAGACCGTGAGTTTAAGCCCTGACGTGGGCTGCATGGCGCTCAGGTGCTGCGAGTGATGACACGGTGAGGCTCAGGTGGTGCGAGTGATGACACGGTGAGGCTCAGGTGGTGCGAGTGATGACACGGTGAGGCTCAGGTGGTGCGAGTGATGACACGGTGGGGCTCAGGTCGTTCGAGTGATGACACGGTGGGGCTCAGGTGGTGTGAATGATAACACGGTGGGGCTCAGGTGGTGTGAATGATAACACGGTGGGGCTCAGGTGGTGTGAATGATAACACGGTGGGGCTCAGGTGGTGTGAATGATAACACGGTGGGGCTCAGGTGGTGTGAATGATAACACGGTGGGGCTCAGGTGGTGTGAATGATAACACGGTGGGGCTCAGGTGGTGTGAATGATAACACGGTGGGGCTCAGGTGGTGTGAATGATAACACGGTGGGGCTCAGGTGGTGTGAATGATAACACGGTGGGGCTCAGGTGGTGTGAATGATAACACGGTGGGGCTCAGGTGGTGTGAATGATAACACGGTGGGGCTCAGGTGGTGTGAATGATAACACGGTGGGGCTCAGGTGGTGTGAATGATAACACGGTGGCGCTCAGGTGGTGTGAATGATAACACGGTGGGGCTCAGGTGGTGTGAATGATAACACGGTGGCGCTCAGGTGATGCGAGTGATGACACGGGCTGGATAGAGTGTTGCAGGGATAGGTGGTTAATCTGTCCCTCCTGTAGCGAGCGGTGAGTGCAGACATCCAACCCTGATCTGAACTTTCCCATGCCATTGTCGGTATAACACCCTAACAATTACATCAACGCACCCACTAGGAGACATATTGTGTTGTAAAGCGGTTGCATTTGATGCTTGGTTCCTGGATGTAAGAAGAGACATCTTCAGCAAATGCCCTGTCGTGTAGATGCTGATCACGCCAGGAACATTGGTTGTTGGTCTGTCTGGTTCCTTCCCTCGACGCTCGTGGATCCACGCTTACATCCAAACTGAAGCATCATTAAATATGTTATTTAACAGGAAAGGTTAACCTGTTCAACAAACAATTGAAGAAGTTGGATGTGTCCGCCGAAAGGCGCAAATATCGCAGCTCTGCTGTGAACAGGCACAACACATTTACGTCCTAAACAGACATTTCTGACGAACTAACGAACGAACGAAGAAGAAGAAGAAGAAGAAGAAGAAGAAGAAGAAGAAGAAGAAGAAGAAGAAGAAGAAGAAATATGTTGTTTCATGTTATTGTTTAAAAGGGGGTTGGTGTGTGAGCAGGGGGAAAAACAAGGGGGTGGGGGATAACCGTGAGAGGATCGACTTCAGTGTGCCAGGCTTTATCCCATAAATATCCGCCAGGGAACTCGTGAAGCCACTAAAACAGCTCATCAATAAACTCACAAGCATGGATTGGTACCCACAGAAGCGGAGACCCGAAGTAGATGTTGTAGGAAACGCTTGTTCTGCTGCGTGTTATTTGTGGACAGCTACGATCAACCCCAAGTTGATTTTCTGGCAGTAGTTTGCCATAGCTTTCTGAACCAGAAGTCAAGGTGTAAATCCCACTGAATGTCCGTGTAGGGTTGAACGTCCCACCTGGCCATCTGAGCGCCGGAAGTTGACGAGGACACACTAGACAACATCAACATTGACAGTTATAGTTACCACATCGGTATTCGAACCCCCTCCATATGACGACAGGACCTCGCGTCCTTTGGTCCAAGTAGACTTTCTCCTGCAGCGAGGCGCTTCGTCATTTGGAGGTGACAGGTTCGAACCCCAGCTTTCAGTTTGTATGTTGTCAAGAGTATCCCAATCATTGGACAGCCAAAATGAGCAATCTGGACATTTTGGGAGAAGCTAAGTTGCAACGGCCGGTCTCCCTGGTCTAGGGGTTTGCGACTTTCTCCGAAATCCCGTATACTCTCGTGAGTAACGTGACGTGCGCGAGAATCGGTGACGGTTCTCGCAGCGTCGGTAACTTACGGGGTATGTGAGCCGGTCGCTCAGAAAGCAATGGCAAACTACTGAGCGTAATCTTGCTAAGAAATCAACAATCAGCTGAAAGATGCCGATGTTGACAACGATGTCCTGTAAAGGATACTTTTTTTTGTGCGCGAGAATCGGTGGCGGTTCTCGCCGCGTCGGTAACTTAGGGGTATGTGAGCCGGTCGCTCAGAAAGCAATGGCAAACTACTGAGCGTAATCTTGCTAAGAAATCAACAATCAGCTGAAAGATGCCGATGTTGACAACGATGTCCTGTAAAGGATACTTTTTTTGTTTTGCATATCCCTTACAGCACGTTGCAGTCAACACTGGGGTTGCCAGATACGTGGGCACCAAAAGGGGGACATAATAATACAAAAAAGAGGACAAAGGAGGACATAATAAGACAAAAAGGAGGACATATTGAATGTTTCATTTAAATCGTTCCAGATTAAACCCACAATCAGTACAATTTTATTACAACAGCTGCCAATAAATTTTTTATCATAGCAGGTGGTTGGTTTACAGAAAGAAAATATTCTTTCAAAGCAGTCGACAGCCTCAACAGCTGAAAACAAACTGAGCCATCTAGATTTAGAGTGATAGAGTAGTTGCTGATAGTTAATGTTGACATAGGCACAAAAATCCTTTAAAGTTTCTGTTCTGACAATGTATATAGAAAAGTAATTGAATATCTTAAAGACAATAGATTCAACGTTAATTTGCATTACATCTGCGCCGTGTTGGATGCAGTTGTGCAGAACATGAGCAGAATATCCAACGCCTACTAATAGCTTGCTCAAGGCTTCCTTCAAATGCGAGAACACATTTCTACCTTCTCTTCTGTTAATGCCTCCAAAATTCACATTGGCATTGTCATCAGCAAAAGCAACACATTTGGAGTACACATCATGTTTTTGGAGTGTTCTCAAAATATACTGTGATATAGTTTCTGAGGTTTCATTAGGTGTGTTGTCTAACTCGAGAATCTTAGTTTGGATTCCACCTGCTTTCCAGTCAAAGTAGAGAACAACGACCGGAGATATTTTCTGCGAACTGTGATTGCTAGCATCTGTCGACAGACCTGCATTACCAAAGTGTTAATTCTACAATTACTGTGTGTTCTATACCGAGGCCTGCATTGCCAAGTGTTAATTCTACAATTACTGTAAAAATAAAGTTGCAACGACAACTGATCACAATCATCAGAAGGCGGCATTCACTGTTTTGTGGCCACATTGTGAGAAGACAACCACTGGAACAGGTTGTAACAACCGGAGAGATTTGTGGACAGAGAGAACATTCTCGACAATCTTGCCTCATGGCCCGGAACGGAGTCAGCAAGTAAATTGTTTCCCTCTAAAACACCCAGAGTCAAGACCCGGGTCCCCCCCCCCCCCACACACACACACAGTGTCAAGGAGGTAAATGGCCGAAACATTCCAGGAAGGGGGACTACTTCTGACGATCAGAAGCCTCCTCTCGTACTTGCTCCACGGCGTAGTTGTTACCACCAATGCCGTCGGAGATGGCTATTTGTGGAGACGCATGATCGCCCACGCTAGACAGCAAGGCACTTGATGATGATAGATGCGTCCTGAAATATCTACCTACAGGTGGTACTTGTGTGAGCATCACACAATACGTGTACATTTATTCGGGGGTTTGATCACATACGATCCCGTCTCTTTCCCCACAGCGTCCTGCTGAAAAGTGTCGCATAAAGCACCAACTCCGTAGCTCCAGTGACGACCCCCCGGAATCTCCGAGGAAATGCACCCGTAAACCAATGAAGGCGTTCGGAAACAACTCTACCACCTTCGGAGCCCGGGGCAATGGCTTCACCACACGGCCACGGAGAGCCCAACCTTGAACTGTTAGTCTGTCCAAGATAAGTCTTTAAATGATCTCCAGTGTTGGGACGCAGAGGTGTTTCCAAGGCACCAGGGCCGGGTTATATACTGGCCAAGACCTATTGACGCGTCCTCGTCGAGCGTCCTGGGCAACAGGTCCCTTCGGGGTCCTGGCTAAAGTCAGTAGGATCGTTGATTCCTCCGAAGTCGGAGAGTGTCTGCCTGTACGGCGAGGAACCACCAGTCTGCACACCAATAAGCCAGACATGGGACAACGGATACTCACGCAAACTTCAGGTCCTGTATGACATCACACTGATGTTGGACACCAGGATGCCTTCATCCGACATACAGGACTTCACGCTGGAGTTCACAGCCAGCGAACACAAGCAAGCAAGCAAGCATCTCCAGTGTTGATGGTGAGTACTGAACAACTGACACCCTATCAGCAACAGATGGGCTGACTACGTACCGCATGACCCAGAGAGTGTAACCGTGTCTGTCCGGACCTGAGAGAGGTGGCCAGGCACGAGACCCACTCATCTGTCCCTCTGGAGCTTGACGCAACACGGACAGTGAGTCACACAGCAGTGGAATGTACGTGAATCGTGTTCTGTTGTGCGGTGTTGGATTGTGGCGTCCGAACCAGGAGTCATATGTCGACACGCTTGTTAGCAGGACAGGAGGACACGGGTTGCATAGCTGGTTGTTCCCGTCAGCGGGCTGTCGGCTTTGTTGGAGCGCTAGGTTGGATTCTCTGGCGGGGATAAAGCTTTCTTTTACATTACCTGGTGTATTCTTTCAAATGTCTTCCCTGTGCTTGAGAGCACACGCCAACACCAAACGGTCGGTATGTCTATTCATCTTACAATCTGTATTGGTCTCCCTTTGTGTTGAATTCCTCGGGTCGGGCGATTTGAACAGAACAAATCAAACAGCGTAAGTGTGAAGGTCATGAGAAGGGGGGAAATTGGAGTAAGCCGTGACATCGGTAAGAGTGGATGGGAAGAGAGGCAGAGAAAGACCAGGGGAGATACTGCCAGACAATTGGGATCATGGCGCTGAGGACTATCTGTATGAGACATTATTGGCAGTAGGCGAGACAGAAGGCTGTCGACAAATACAACGATTAACGCCTTGAGGCACGGACTGTAAGAAGAGCTTGTTTGCACCGCCGAGCAGGTTGGTAAATAGGCTGTATTGAAGACTGGCTCACCAGAATGGCATGCGAATTTATTACTAGTGGGTGACATAAGTATGTCGCGGATCAATAGGCCGACAAATAACTTGGCCGATTTTTATGGATTGGAATGTGTGCGTGAAATTGGAATGAAATGATTAATCTCAAGCATTATTGGAATGAAATAATTAATCTGAAACATTCTTGGGATGCAGTAAGTAATCTCAAACATCAAAATGAAGGTTAAATATAATATTTGTCAGTGTGGTTTGGATACAATATAGATACAACTAACTAGGTTATTTAGTCACAGTGGTGGCTGCATGGAAGATATAAGCCTGTGGTGACAGGGAAAATGACGTGGTTTTCCCCATCCTGTTGTCTTCTACTAAATATAGCGATCTGTGAAACACATTCCCACCTGGAAAATCCTGCTTCCAAATATAACCGCAACGTCACGTGCACAACCCCAGCTTGAAGAGACCGCACAACAGATTTCCACCAATCAAATCTAGACTAAAAATGTATCGGATGGCACTGACATCTAGCGGGCAACAATCAACCAATCATCTATAAGAGTTTTCTAGTTTGTACCCTCATAACATAAATTTAGCTCAGGATAACAGGGATTCTCCGACTCCATCTCGCAAGATGGCGTGAACGTTTGTGATTTACTACAACCATCACTAACTACCATATTGTTGGACATTTTAATATTTCACTAAACGATGGCTGTACCTTCAAACTGTTTACCAGAAGGTAATGCGTGGTCAGTTTGTAGCATTTTGTTGTCAACGTGTATGTATTTCATGTTTTGACGGATAGAAAACAGAAAGGGACGGCCAGTCTAGTGTTGGTGGGGACTGGGCTAGCCATGGATGGAGTCGTCGTCTGCCTGCCTGGGCCAACCGCCATGTTGTTGGTTATTGTTATTGTAGGCACATTATACAGCAGTGTATTCACTAGTGGACATTAATAAAGACATGCATTGTGTCACATCTGAGAAACGAACGTTTATTGTGAGTTTGTCTTGTCCATTTGGTAACGAATGTTGTAAATCTCCGCCAGGACCAGGTGTTGTGTCACTAACCTGTCCGTTGTCTGACCTAGATAGAACTTAGAAGATACACTTGGTGCAACAGACACATTTATAACCTTCGTGTCCTAGTTATCTCACTTAACTCACATGTGTGGGATGTAATACTTGCTGAAATAAACATGTTTCACTTCTGTCAGTTATTTATCTTATGCTGTTTGTTCATAGAAGTGATAGTTTGAAGCTGAGATGCTATCTACATTATTAGTTCAGGTTCAGTTTAGAGATAGTTGTTCAGTTATTGAAAACTTGAACTTTTTAAGTAAGTTACTAAGTGTTCAGCATTAAAACCTCCTCTTCTTTTCCCTTCTATCTCTTAACGAGCAGACCCCTCCCCCCCCCCCCACCCTCACCAAACCCACATCTAGCCTTCCTATCTCAACTATCTGTTGCAGTCTCCTGCGGCATGTTCCTGATTTCTCATGTCTATTTTAAGGTCACCCTCTGTTTCTTGTGCTCCTGGGGCTCCAAAGAAAGACTGTCCACACTATAAAAATAAAACTGGTTGTCTCATTCTGTGTCCTACTCGGTGCCAGCCTTTTCGTTGGGACTTTACTTCTCTCCAGGTCTCCACATCGGTGATTGAATCAAGTGCCACTGATTGTGTCATACCATTTTGCTAGTGCCTTTCCCGTGTTGTTTAACACACAAAATGGTCGCTTGTTAAAGTTTGCAGAAGCCATAATGATTATTCTACATAGGCCAGTTTTGTGCAAACAGAAAGACGTGTTAGTTTAAAATTACTGTTGAATTCATGTCATGTGTGTGGAGGCTACATCAGCATGTTGAATTCATGTCATGTGTGTGTAGACTACATCAGTATGTTGAATTCATGTCATGTGTGTGTAGGCTACATCAGCATGTTGAATTCATGTCATGTGTATAGAGGCTACATCAGCATGTTGAATTCATGTCATGTGTGTAGAGGCTACATCAGCATGTTGAATTCATGTCATGTGTGTAGAGGCTACATCAGCATGTTGAATTCATGCCATGTGTGTAGAGGCTACATCAGTATGTTGAATTCATGTCATGTGTGTGGAGGCTACATCAGTATGTTGAATTCATGTCATGTGTGTGGAGGCTACATCAGTATGTTGAATTCATGTCATGTGTGTGGAGGCTACATCAGTATGTTGAATTCATGTCATGTGTGTGGAGGCTACATCAGTATGTTGAATTCATGTATGTGCATGTCATGTGTGTGGAGGCTACATCAGCATGTTGAATTCATGTCATGTGTGTGGAGGCTACATCAGTATGTTGAATTCATGTCATGTGTGTGGAGGCTACATCAGTATGTTGAATTCATGTCATGTGTGTGGAGGCTACATCAGTATGTTGAATTCATGTCATGTGTGTGTAGACTACATCAGTATGTTGAATTCATGTCATGTGTGTGGAGGCTACATCAGTATGTGTGCAAACATGTGTATATTTCAGCTTGAAGGATTTATCCAGTTACTTTACTTTATGTTGTGCGATTTCTACAGTATGTACCTGACAGGATACAGCGAAATTTGCCAGGCAATAAATTGAGCAATCTTTTGTCTATGTCTTCATTATTCAAATATTTTAGTCCCCCTGTTGTACAAAGGCAACAATTAATAACTGGGTGTAGTTTGTTAGTAATTGCTTTAGTAGACATTCTCCATCCATGTTTCTGACCCATACAGCAGTACTGACTTGACATTAGAGTTACATATTCCAAGTTTAGTTCTGGATTTATTTTCTTTTGACTTCCGCACATTGAAGGCGCCTCTGGCTTTTTGTATTATTGTTGTAATATCTTTATCTGTTTCTCCAACATGATCTATCTAATAATATGGATATGATTCCATCTCTACATGAAGTGAAATCAACAGAGATTGGCTTATTGTTTGCTTGATTTATTAACTTTATCTTTGTCTTTCCCTTGTGAATATTTAGACCTAATTCAACATTACAAATGACATTAATTATTGGTCTATTATATTGCAGTTGGTGTTGTATGTGTGTTATATGTGTGTTCAAATATCAGGTTTTTGTTACTTTGTTTCATGTGGCTATGCCTCTGATTTGGCACAAAATAAAATGTTAACAGTTTAATCATTCTGTAATTATTTACTTGATGTGGCTTTTCATAAAAAGATTAACTGTAGTGAAAGTTATCGACAAACCTCCAGAATTATGACTAAGCCGTAAATTCTGTAACTGAATATGCGGTGTGTTGTAAATATGATCATGTTGTAACATACAAGACAGATTGTGTCCCTTTAAGGCATGAAAGAAAGAGGGTTGCTGACTCAGGCAGCCATGGCTTCATTGACAAGTTGAGTTCAAGCTAAACACTTGATTTCTACCTGTGGTTAGCTGAGACTGTTGCCTGTACAGGTGTGAAACATATCATTTCAGCATACCAGGTGGTAGTCTGTCTGCAGGAATAGTGATTTACCTCGTTATAGTCACAGGTTACAGCAAGTACCAGACCAGGGATCCACTTCTGCCGAAACATATTAGTCAGGTGCAGTTCCACACTTTCTCTCATTGCAGTTAATTAAGCATCATTTTTACCCCTTTCTGGTACTGGTGGTTCAACTCAGAATTAATCCAAAAACCAGGTTTTTTTTAAAAATTGACATAAAATTGAGCTTTAAGTGGTCGACATTTTTCGCATGCCTTTTAAGAAAATTAACGACATTTTATAGTAGCATTTGATATGAAACCATGGTGTTAACTAAGGTATAGAGGTATCAATCCATGGTGTTAACTAAGGTATAGAGATATCAATCTATAGTGTTAACTGAGGTATATAGATATCAATCCATGGTGTTAACTGAGGTGTAGAGATACCAATCCACAGTGTTAACTGAGGTATAGAGGTATCAATCCATGGTGTTAACTGAGGTGTAGAGATACTAATCCACGGTGTTAACTGAGGTATAGAGATATCAATCCATGGTGTTAACTGAGGTGTAGAGATATCAATCCATGGTGTTAACTGAGGTATAGAGGTATCAATCCATGGTGTTAACTGAGGTATAGAGATATCAATCCACGGTGTTAACTGAGGTATAGAGATATCAATCCATGGTGTTAACTGAGGTGTAGAGATACCAATCCACAGTGTTAACTGAGGTATAGAGATATCAATCCATGGTGTTAACTGAGGTATAGAGATATCAATCCATGGTGTTAACTGAGGTATAGAGATATCAATCCATGGTGTTAACTGAGGTATAGAGATATCAATCCATTGTGTTAACTGAGGTATAGAGATATCAATCCATGGTGTTAACTGAGGTATAGAGATATCAATCCATGGTGTTAACTGAGGTATAGAGATATCAATCCATGGTGTTAACTGAGGTGTAGAGATATCAATCCATGCTGTTAACTGAGGTGTAGAGATATCAATCCATGGTGTTAACTGAGGTATAGATATATCAATCCATGGTGTTAACTGAGGTGTAGAGATATCAATCCATGCTGTTAACTGAGGTGTAGAGATATCAATCCATTGTGTTAACTGAGGTATAGAGATATCAATCCATGGTGTGAACTGAGGTGTTGAGATACCTTACATAGTTGTTTAGCTTTTCTTCCCCTACATTGAGATGCTGAAGTACTTTATAGTTGTGGTTAGACTTTTCTAGAGAGAAAGTGAGAGTCTTGATTTGGCCAAGGCCGGATATGTAACAGCTCTGGACAGAAAGTGAGAGAGAGGGAATGAACGAACGAACGAACAAACTTTATTTTCAAAGGGTTAAGAATTGGGCATGCAGGCCCGTCTAACATTCTGCCCTTCTATGAGAGAGAGAGAGAGAGAGAGAGAGAGAGAGAGAGAGAGATTTAACTAAGGCTGGAGCTACAACTCTACACAACCACATCAGTACACAGGCCCTGAGCTGCTCTCTTGTCATGCTTGTATCATGCTGACAATGACTTGCCCAGTCCAACTGAGACAGACTGCCAGTCTTATAAGAGAGGTTGATGTAGTTATTTGAGTGTGGATGGAGGAGAAGAAAGAGGAGGAAGTTTTTAACACACAAAAAAGGTTAGTTGCATATCCTTTACAGGACATCACAGTCAATCCCAGAATATTGTGGCAGTTTGTGATTTCTTGGCAAGTTTACATTCAGTAGTTTGCCAATGTCAATATCTTGAATTCAAGTATGTGCATTTAATGTGTGATTAGGCTACAATATCCCACTGGGTGAAATGAATGGTCATCATCATCATTCTTGATAGACAAACAACAGGCTACATCAGTATGTTGAATTAATGTCATGTGTGTAGGCTACATCCGTATGTTGAAATCATGTCATGTATGTGTAGACTACATCAGTATGTTGAATTCATGTCATGTATGTGTAGACTACATCAGTATGTTGAATTCATGTCATGTGTGTGTAGACTACATCAGTATGTTGAATTCATGTCATGTGTGTGTAGACTACATCAGTATGTTGAATTCATGTATGTGCATGTCATGTGTGTGTAGACTACATCAGTATGTTGAATTCATGTATGTGTGTGTAGACTACATCAGTATGTTGAATTAATGTCATGTGTGTGTAGACTACATCAGTATGTTGAATTCATGTCATGTGTGTGTAGACTACATCAGTATGTTGAATTCATGTCATGTGTGTGTAGACTACATCAGTATGTTGAATTCATGTCATGTGTGTGTAGACTACATCAGTATGTTGAATTCATGTCATGTGTGTGTGGAAGCTACATCAGTATGTTGAATTCATGTCATGTGTGTGTAGACTACATCAGTATGTTGAATTCATGTCATGTGTGTGTAGACTACATCAGTATGTTGAATTCATGTCATGTATGTGTAGACTACATCAGTATGTTGAATTCATGTCATGTGTGTGTAGGTTACATCAGTATGTTGAATTCATGTCATGTGTGTGTAGACTACATCAGTATGTTGAATTCATGTCATGTGTGTGTAGACTACATCAGTATGTTGAATTCATGTCATGTGTGTGTAGGCTACATCAGTATGTTGAATTCATGTCATGTATGTGTAGACTACATCAGTATGTTGAATTCATGTCATGTGTGTGTAGACTACATCAGTATGTTGAATTCATGTAAGTGCATGCCATGTGTGTAGAGGCTATATCGGTATGTTGAATTCATGTCATGTGTGTAGACTACATCAGTATGTTGAATTCATGTCATGTGTGTGTAGACTACATCAGTATGTTGAATTCATGTCATGTGTGTGTAGACTACATCAGTATGTTGAATTCATGTAAGTGCATGCCATGTGTGTAGAGACTACATCAGTATGTTGAATTCATGTCATATGTGTAGAGGCTATATCGGTATGTTGAATTCATGTCATGTGTTAGTTAGTCTTTCCTCTTGAGCCTAAGGCGGCGCATAGGGCAGAAGTCCTGACTCTCCATGCCTGGCGGTTCGCTGCTACCTGTTGTAGATCTTGGATATTTACTTGGCCATTGAATGAGCCTTCTCTAATGATGGTTCTACGCAGGGTCTCCCTTGGTCTTCCCCGTTTTCTTTTCCCTACCGGTGACCATATGAGGGCTTGGTAGGGGAGTCTTGTCTTGTCCATTCTGAGTATATGGCCGATGTAGTTCCAACGGTGTCTTCTTATGAAATTGGATACTGTATCTTGCTTAGTCTCTTGTCTTATTTGCGAATTGGTTCTGAAGTCTGTCCAGTGGATGTTTAGAAGTCTTCTAAGACATTTGTTCTCAAAATTGTCTAATTTTTTATCTAAAGCTACCGTTGATTTCCAACTTTCACATCCATACGTTAACACTGGAATCACACAAGCGTTTAAGATTTTAAGTTTTGTGTGTTTGCTGAGTGTCTTTGACTTCCAGATGTTTGACAGTTTATTGAAGGCACTAGATGCCAGTGCGATTCTAGATGATATTTCTGGTGTTGAGTCCCCTGTAGATGTCATTTTGCTTCCTAGGTATGTGAAGCTGTTAACTTTTTCAAGAACGTAGCTGTTCAATTTGGTGTCATCTGAACTGTTGGTAAGATCAATAGTCTTTGTTTTTGTGGTGTTAATTTGGAGACCAATTTGCCCTGAAACATTTTGGAGGTGGTTTATTTTCTCTTGGGCATCCGGGTGTGTTGAACTCAAAAGCACTATGTCGTCGGCAAAGTCCAGGTCTTCTAGAATTTTGTCAACCCGATGGATACCCATATTTGTGTTGTTTGTGCATTTGCGCATGACCCAATCGATAGCTATTCCAAAAAGCATCGGTGATAAGACACAACCCTGTTTCACTCCTGTTTCGACTGAGAACCAGTCAGAGTTGCCTGTTTCTGTTCTTACGCAACAACGTGTCTCTTTGTAGAAAGATTTTATGACGTTGGTATATTTGGTAGGAAAACCATAGATGTTAAGTAGATTCCAAAGTGAAGGACGGTGGATACTGTCGAAGGCTTTTTGAAAGTCGACAAAGTTGGTGATTAATTTCAACTGGAATTCTACGGAGTAGAATGTCATGTGTGTAGAGGCTATATCAGTATGTTGAATTCATGTCATGTGTGTAGAGGCTACATCAGTATGTTGAATTCATGTCATGTGTGTGTGGAGGCTACATCAGTATGTTGAATTCATGTCATGTGTGTGTAGACTACATCAATATGTTGAATTCATGTCATGTGTGTGTAGACTACATCAGTATGTTGAATTCATGTCATGTGTGTGTAGACTACATCAGTATGTTGAATTCATGTCATGTGTGTGTGGAGGCTACATCAGTATGTTGAATTCATGTTATGTGTGTGTAGACTACATCAGTATGTTGAATTCATGTCATGTGTGTGTAGACTACATCAGTATGTTGAATTCATGTCATGTGTGTGTGGAAGCTACATCAGTATGTTGAATTCATGTCATGTGTGTGTAGACTACATCAGTATGTTGAATTCATGTCATGTGTGTGTAGACTACATCAGTATGTTGAATTCATGTCATGTCATGTGTGTGGAGGCTACATCAGTATGTTGAATTCATGTCATGTCATGTGTGTGGAGGCTACATCAGTATGTTGAATTCATGTCATGTCATGTGTGTGTAGACTACATCAGTATGTTGAATTCATGTCATGTGTGTGTAGACTACATCAGTATGTTGAATTCATGTCATGTGTGTGTAGACTACATCAGTATGTTGAATTCATGTCATGTGTGTGTTGGCTACATCAGTATGTTGAATTCATGTCATGTGTGTGTGTGTAGATTACATCAGTATGTTGAATTCATGTCATGTGTGTGAAGGCTACATCAGTATGTTGAATTCATGTATGTGCATGTCATGTGTGTGGAGGCTACATCAGTATGTTGAATTCATGTATGTGTGTCATGTGTGTGTGTAGACTACATCAGTATGTTGAATTCATGTCATGTGTGTGGAGGCTACATCAGTATGTTGAATTCATGTCATGTGTGTGGAGGCTACATCAGTATGTTGAATTCATGTCATGTGTGTGGAGGCTACATCAGTATGTTGAATTCATGTCATGTGTGTGTAGACTACATCAGTATGTTGAATTCATGTCATGTGTGTGTAGACTACATCAGCATGTTGAATTCATGTCATGTGTGTGTGTTGGCTACATCAGTATGTTGAATTCATGTCATGTGTGTGTGTGTAGATTACATCAGTATGTTGAATTCATGTCATATGTGTGTGAAGGCTACATCAGTATGTTGAATTCATGTATGTGCATGTCATGTGTGTGGAGGCTACATCAGTATGTTGAATTCATGTATGTGTGTCATGTGTGTGTGTAGACTACATCAGTATGTTGAATTCATGTCATGTGTGTGGAGGCTACATCAGTATGTTGAATTCATGTCATGTGTGTGGAGGCTACATCAGTATGTTGAATTCATGTCATGTGTGTGTAGACTACATCAGTATGTTGAATTCATGTCATGTGTGTGTAGACTACATCAGCATGTTGAATTCATGTCATGTGTGTGTGTTGGCTACATCAGTATGTTGAATTCATATCATGTGTGTGTAGACTACATCAGTATGTTGAATTCATGTCATGTCATGTGTGTGGAGGCTACATCAGTATGTTGAATTCATGTCATGTCATGTGTGTGTAGACTACATCAGTATGTTGAATTCATGTCATGTGTGTGTAGACTACATCAGTATGTTGAATTCATGTCATGTGTGTGTAGACTACATCAGTATGTTGAATTCATGTCATGTCATGTGTGTGGAGGCTACATCAGTATGTTGAATTCATGTCATGTCATGTGTGTGTAGACTACATCAGTATGTTGAATTCATGTCATGTGTGTGTAGACTACATCAGTATGTTGAATTCATGTCATGTGTGTGTAGACTACATCAGTATGTTGAATTCATGTCATGTGTGTGTAGACTACATCAGTATGTTGAATTCATGTCATGTGTGTGTAGACTACATCAGTATGTTGAATTCATGTCATGTGTGTGTTGGCTACATCAGTATGGTGAATTCATGTCATGTGTGTGTGTGTAGATTACATCAGTATGTTGAATTCATATCATGTGTGTGAAGGCTACATCAGTATGTTGAATTCATGTATGTGCATGTCATGTGTGTGGAGGCTACATCAGTATGTTGAATTCATGTATGTGTGTCGTGTGTGTGTAGACTACATCAGTATGTTGAATTCATATCATGTGTGTGTAGACTACATCAGTATGTTGAATTCATGTCATGTGTATGTAGACTACATCAGTATGTTGAATTCATGTCATGTGTGTGTAGACTACATCAGTATGTTGAATTCATGTATGTGTGTGTAGACTACATCAGTATGTTGAATTCATGTCATGTGTGTGTAGACTACATCAGTATGTTGAATTCATGTCATGTGTGTGTAGACTACATCAGTATGTTGAATTCATGTCATGTATGTGTAGACTACATCAGTATGTTGAATTCATGTATGTGTGTGTAGACTACATCAGTATGTTGAATTCATATCATGTGTGTGTAGACTACATCAGTATGTTGAATTCATGTCATGTGTATGTAGACTACATCAGTATGTTGAATTCATGTCATGTGTGTGTAGACTACATCAGTATGTTGAATTCATGTATGTGTGTGTAGACTACATCAGTATGTTGAATTCATGTATGTGTGTGTAGACTACATCAGTATGTTGAATTCATGTCATGTATGTGAAGGATACATCAGTATGTTGAATTCATGTCATGTATGTGAAGGATACATCAGTATGTTGAATTCATGTCATGTATGTGAAGGATACATCAGTATGTTGAATTCATGTGTGTGGAGGCTACACCAACAATAACCACTGACATGCATCCCTCCACAGACCTGGACTTTGGAGACATGAATTCCACTGAGCTCATGCGGTTTGTCCAGACAATGAATGATGAGACAGCCAACCAGCTTCTTATGCAAATGCAACAGCAGCATCACCTGCAGACAGTTCCAGGTCATTTGTTGGCTTTATTTCTTGCTGTAGAAGAGATTTTCTCTGCTTGACATGTCATGAAGTAGAATCTAACTATTGCTTGTATGAGAGACATTCACATGAGCGTTCAGGGGTTTGTTAGAGACATTCACATAGAGAGGTGTGAGTGAGGGGGGGGGGGGGGAATTAAGTTTGCTTCAAGTGTAAATGTGACTTCAAGTTGCAGTTGTAACTTTAAGTGTGATTTATCTTAAAGTATGTGCAGATATTTCTTTAAGTGTTAATATATTTCATTGTGAACGTATCTTTAAGCATGAACATGTATTTCAGTGTTTCAGTGTTGTCAGTGTCTTTAAAAGTGTGAATGTCCCATCTGAGCTTGGTTGATATATCTTTAAGTGTGTACCTTTTATTGTCAGTGCCTTTAAATGTGTGAATGTCCCATCTGAGCTTGGGGTTGGAGAATGTTGGTAATAAACAAGTATTTTGTTCAAAAACCACACGTACTCGCTGTCATACATTCAGCCAGTAGCCAGCATTCTGGTTTCCTGTCATGTGCCGACCCAAAGGGGCAGGCCGTTAATCCTGGACAAATGGCCATG
This sequence comes from Cepaea hortensis, assembly GCA_963921405.1. Lineage (NCBI taxonomy): Eukaryota > Metazoa > Mollusca > Gastropoda > Stylommatophora > Helicidae > Cepaea > Cepaea hortensis. Next base: position 3,870,980 of record OY992894.1, on the reverse strand, counting down.
GGTGGCTAGAGAGGACATTTTATGTTGTGCTTTGTGAGCTGTTAACATGGGTGGGTGGCTAGAGAGGACATTTTATGTTGTGCTTTGTGAGCTGTTAACATGGGTGGGTGGCTGGAGAGGACATTTTATGTTGTGCTTTGTGAGCTGTTAACATGGGTGGGAGGCTAGAGAGGACATTTTATGTTGTGCTTTGTGAGCTGTTAACATGGGTGGGTGGCTGGAGAGGACATTTTATGTTGTGCTTTGTGAGCTGTTAACATGGGTGGGAGGCTAGAGAGGACATTTTATGTTGTGCTTTGTGAGCTGTTAACATGGGTGGCTAGAGAGGACATTTTATGTTGTGCTTTGTGAGCTGTTAACATGGGTGGCTAGAGAGGACATTTTATGTTGTGCTTTGTGAGCTGTTAACATGGGTGGGAGGCTAGAGAGGACATTTTATGTTGTGCTTTGTGAGCTGTTAACATGGGTGGGTGGCTAGAGAGGACATTTTATGTTGTGCTTTGTGAGCTGTTAACATGGGTGGGTGGCTGGAGAGGACATTTTATGTTGTGCTTTGTGAGCTGTTAACATGGGTGGGTGGCTAGAGAGGACATTTTATGTTGTGCTTTGTGAGCTGTTAACATGGGTGGGAGGCTAGAGAGGACATTTTATGTTGTGCTTTGTGAGCTGTTAACATGGGTGGGAGGCTAGAGAGGACATTTTATGTTGTGCTTTGTGAGCTGTTAACATGGGTGGGAGGCTAGAGAGGACATTTTATGTTGTGCTTTGTGAGCTGTTAACATGGGTGGGTGGCTAGAGAGGACATTTTATGTTGTGCTTTTGTGTTGTGAGCTGTTAACATGGGTGGGTGGCTAGAGAGGACATTTCATGTTGTGCTTTTGTGTTGTGAGCTGTTAACATGGGTGGCTAGAGAGGACATTTTATGTTGTGCTTTGTGAGCTGTTAACATGGGTGGGTGGCTAGAGAGGACATTTTATGTTGTGCTTTGTGAGCTGTTAACATGGGTGGGTGGCTAGAGAGGACATTTTATGTTGTGCTTTGTGAGCTGTTAACATGGGCGGGAGGCTAGAAAGGACATTTTATGTTGTGCTTTGTGAGCTGTTAACATGGGTGGGTGGCTAGAGAGGACATTTTATGTTGTGCTTTGTGAGCTGTTAACATGGGTGGGAGGCTAGAGAGGACATTTTATGTTGTGCTTTGTGAGCTGTTAACATGGGTGGGTGGCTAGAGAGGACATTTTATGTTGTGCTTTGTGAGCTGTTAACATGGGTGGGTGGCTAGAGAGGACATTTTATGTTGTGTTTTGTGAGCTTTTAACATGGGCGGGAGGCTAGAGAGGACATTTTATGTTGTGTTTTGTGAGCTTTTAACATGGGCGGGAGGCTAGAAAGGACATTTTATGTTGTGCTTTGTGTTGTGAGCTGTTAACATGAGTGGGAGGCTAGAAAGGACATTTTATGTTGTGCTTTGTGTTGTGAGCTGTTAACATGAGTGGGAGGCTAGAAAGGACATTTTATGTTGTGCTTTGTGTTGTGAGCTGTTAACATGAGTGGGAGGCTAGAAAGGACATTTTATGTTGTGCTTTGTGAGCTGTTAACATGGATGGGTGGCTAGAGAGGACATTTTATGTTGTGCTTTGTGAGCTGTTAACATGGGTGGGTGGCTAGAGAGGACATTTTATGTTGTGCTTTGTGTTGTGAGCTGTTAACATGAGTGGGAGGCTAGAAAGGACATTTTATGTTGTGCTTTGTGTTGTGAGCTGTTAACATGGGTGGGAGGCTAGAGAGGACATTTCATGTTGTGCTTTGTGAGCTGTTAACATGGGTGGCTAGAGAGGACATTTTATGTTGTGCTTTGTGTTGTGAGCTGTTAACATGGGTGGCTAGAGAGGACATTTTATGTTGTGCTTTGTGAGCTGTTAACATGGTTGGGAGACATGCAGTGCTAAAACACAGACTTTACAGTATGAAGCTGACCCATGCGCTCACAACACATTTCAGGGTAGCTCATGTGTCTGGTCTGTCTTCTGCTGTGGTCATAATTTTGTTTTCCTTATGTGCATGAATAGGGGGGGGGGGGGGGGGGGGGGGGGGGAGAGAGATTATCAACTTTAGAATTAGCCTGCTATATTTGGTGAAACTTTTAAATGATTAATACCAAATGTGATGGCTGGACCTGTTGCTCTTTGGCGAAGCATGTGTTGTTAGTTTGTATTGATGATGTTGCTACTCACAACTGCTTTTGCAAGTTTGCATGTCCGTCTGGAACTCAGTCGACTCTGCAGTAAGTTGTTCAGAACATAGGTGCATATTAAACTTCTCAAAGTGGGAATTTCATCCTTGCTTGTGTTAACATGTATAGAACTCGAGCAGTGGGAGGTCGTTGTACCATCTTATTGCAGCTGAATGACTTCTTGCTGAGGGTCATCAGGCACACCAGCTGGTTCCCCATTGAATGGTGGAGCAAAGATGTTCCATTCCACGTCCTTGAATCTTTCTTTAAATGCCTGAATTCATGGTGTACATTCACCAGCCTGTTCAATTGTCATTGAAGGCTTTTGTCCTGCCAGAGTCAGGCCAGACCAGATTATTTGGTGTCCATGGTTGCTCATTAATTAGTGCGACTGAATGCGGTTTTACCTGATTGACATGAACACCATTTCACACCAACAGGTCACCCCGTGCAAGAGTCCCAGCAACATGGACAGCCAACCGCCTACACGCCAGCACTTGGTGCCTACACTCATCCCATGGACAGGCATGTCAACAATTTCCCTCCAGCCAACAGAGTCCCACAGCCACCTCCATCACACCCTCTGCCTCAGCCAGAGAACCCGTGGGTGGAGATCACTGAGCAGCCCAAATCTCGAGGGCTGCGGTTTCGTTACGAGTGCGAAGGGAGGTCAGCAGGAAGTGTTCCAGGAGAGAACAGCAGCAATGAGCACAGAACGTACCCAACTATCAAGGTCAGTAATAAATATGTGAATTATGTGAAACCATTACATCCGAGTAAACTATGTGAATGAAGTGAAACCATGACATCTCAGTAAATATGTGAATGATGTGAAACCAGGACATCTAAGTAAATATGTGAGTGATGTGAAACCATTATATCCAAGTAAACATGTGAATGATATGAAAATGACATCTAAGTAAACACGTAAATGATGTGAAAATGACATAAGTAAACATGGGAATGATGTGAAACCATGACATCCCAGTTCAATTTAGTCGCAGTTTCAACATCACAGCAATGGTTCGTCCCCATTATGCTCCATTCCTGTGCTAGTAAATATATAAAATGTTCCTCACCGCCTCATGTTAGCCACGCCATTTTATCTCCGAAATGCAGTTCATGTAACAAAACAACCTCGGACAGATGTAGAAACATTCACTGTACATAATGCCGTCACCAGAATGCCAACACAAAGTTCCTCTATGAAACATGCAGTTCATCCTTGATGGAAGCGGCAGTCACTGTCTCAACCAGATGTTAGCCTTTTTTTTTTTTTTTTTTTTGCATATCCTTTACAGGACATCACTGTCAACACCAGCATCTTTCAGTTGTATGTTGATTTCTTGGCAAGATTGCGCTCAGTAGTTTGCCATTGCTTTCTGAGCGGCCGGCTCACATACCCCGTAAGTTACCAATGCGATTCGACCCACTGCTGATTCTCACCGTGATCACGTTACCTACGAGAGTATACAAGATTATGGAGAAAAGTCGCTAACCTCTAAGCCATGAAGCCGGCAGATGTTAGCCTACAAAGTTAAATTCCTAGGTGTTATTCCGTTTCTAGATGTTTTCTAGCCAGCCATGACATTTTTTCTCCAAAATGTAGTTCACGCAACAAAACAACCTCGAACAGATGTAAAAAACCATTTCACTGTACATAAAGCCATGGCCAGAATGTCAACACAAAAGTCCTCTACAAAAATACAGTTCATCATCAATGGAAACGGCAGTCATTAGAAAAAAAAAAAAAAACCAGTCACTTCTGCGACACAAACAGCTGCCATGCATGCAGATATTTCTAGATGTTGTTCCGTTTCTAGATGTTTTCTAGCCAGCTACGCCATTTTCAAGCATCAAATTCCTAGTAAACATGTGAATGATGTGAAACCATGCCATCCAAGTAAACATGTGAATGATGTGAAACCATGACATACAAGTAAACATGTGAATGATGTGATAACATGACATACAAGTAAACATGTGAATGATGTGAAACCATGACATACAAGTAAACATGTGAATAATGTGAAATAATGACATCCCAGTAAACATGTGAATGATGTGAAACCATGACATACAAGTAAATAATGTGAAATAATGACATCCCAGTAAACATGTGAATGATGTGAAACCATGACATACAAGTAAACATGTGAATAATGTGAAATAATGACATCCCAGTAAACATGTGAATGATGTGAAACCATGACATACAAGTAAACATGTGAATAATGTGAAATAATGACATCCCAGTAAACATGTGAATGATGTGAAACCATGACATACAAGTAAACATGTGAATAATGTGAAATAATGACATCCCAGTAAACATGTGAATGATGTGAAACCATGACATACAAGTGAATAATGTGAAATAATGACATCCCTGTAAACATGTGAATGATGTGAAACCTTGACATACAAGTAAACATGTGAATAATGTGAAATAATGACATCCCAGTAAACATGTGAATGATGTGAAACCATGACATACAAGTAAACATGTGAATAATGTGAAATAATGACATCCCAGTAAACATGTAAATGATGTGAAACCATGACATACAAGTAAACATGTGAATAATGTGAAATAATGACATCCCAGTAAACATGTGAATGATGTGAAAATGACACCCAAGTAAATATCATTTAGGCTGCCGTGACTGCTCCTTGACATACCTTGATGGCTGGTGTAGGTGTCCATCCACACCTGATTTTTGTGGCAGTTTGTTTACTCTGTAATTGCTATCTTACCTTTCTGTCACAGTTTTTTGACTGTTATTGCAATCTTACCTTGCTGTGACAGTTTATTTACTGTTATTACTATCTTACCTTGATGTGGTAGTTTATTGACTCTGTTATTATCTTACGTCTGATAACTACTTCCCTCAGAGGCCCTCACTGATCCCACTGCTTTTGGGTTGTCAACTCAACCGCCAAGCACCAATCTCAGGAAGGTGCACATCCACTGTAGATGTGCCAGGGGCCCTTAGAGTGGGTTTGTAAGTGCTGGAGATAGCTGTAGTAGCTTTTCACTGACATTTCTAAGTGCAGGCACTTGAAGAACAAGTGGTGGGTTGTCTCATGCGGATGGGAATCATGTCTGTACAGAGCTGCATGTTAGGCCTTGAGATGTTTTCCACAGACCAGTTAAAGGCCAGATGTTCAGCTTCATTGCACCAGGTTTTATCACATATAGCTCAAGTCTCTTGTCACAGAGCAACCTACCGACAGTGTTGCATAGAGCATGAACTCTCTAGCCCCAGGACAACTCCCAGAGCTGATGACTCCCTGAGGTGACGACTTCCAGAGCTGACGACTCCCTGAGGTGACGACTTCCTGAGCTGACGACTCCCTGAGGTGACGACTCCCTGAGGTGACGACTCCCAGAGCTGACGACCCCCTGAGGTGACGACTCCCTGAGGTGACGACTCCCAGAGCTGATGACTCCCAGAGCTGATGACTCCCTGAGGTGACGACTTCCTGAGCTGACGACTCCCTGAGGTGACGACTTCCTGAGGTGACGACTTCCAGAGCTGACGACTCCCTGAGGTGACGACTCCCTGAGGTGACGACTCCCAGAGCTGACGACCCCCTGAGGTGACGACTCCCTGAGGTGACGACTCCCAGAGGTGACGACTTCCAGAGCTCTCAGAGAAAATTTCACCCTGAACCAGATGACAGGGTCAGAAAATGAACCCACGACCTTTGCAGTGCTAGGCAGGCGGGATGACCACATTAGTCTGTGCTTCAGATAGTATGTCTGTTCTGTGCTTACCTTCATGTTTCAGATAGTATGTCTGTGGCTTTCATCATTGACATATCTAATTTTGACTTGAAAAAACAGCAGTAAATTTGGCTGTTTTCACTTGTAAACATATTTGGCATTTTAGTTTTTCAAGTTTATGTTTGCAGAATAGAACTTTTTCAGGGTTTTAGTCAGTGATATTGTGTTGAGGAGAAGGTTGAGACTAACTTGTGTGTTTGTTGTTGCAGATTCATGGCTGCAGTGGCCCAGCCATTATTGTTGTGTCTTGTGTGACTAAGGACAACCCGCCCCATTGCAAGCCACATCCACACGCCATTGTTGGGCGAGACTGCAAGAAGGGCGTCTGTACGGTTCGGGTGAAAGAAACCAGTGATAAAATTGTGTAAGTGATCGATACTGTGTGTGTACATGTCAGGACAAACATTTATATATAGCAACATATGTGTGAATAGGAGTGTGTGTGATTGTGGGTGTATATATATATATATATGTGTGTGTGAATGGTCTGGCAAATATGTGTACAAGGGAAAACAATGTGTAGGTTATGATCTTCATCCTGTGTGAGTGAGTACTTACTGGTATATTGTGTGTAAAAGTGTGAATCATTTAAGTACAGTGTGTGTACACATATGTACCATGTAAGTTATTGGTAGTTTGTGTGCATGTGTGTATCTTGTAAGTTAATGGTGCAGTATGTACACATGTGTATCTTGTAAGTTTTTGGTACAGTGTGTCCACATGTGCATGTGTATCTTGTAAGGTACTGGTACAGTATGTACACATATGTATCATATAGGGTACTGGTACAGTTGTATAATTATAGAGTATGACAGGAAGACTTGTGTGTGAAACTTGGAGAAGACTGCTGGTTGCTACAGATTCCTACAGATGATAGAAAATTGTGGAGTGTGACAGGAAGACGTGTGTGAAAGAGTGTGGCAGAAAGACTTGTATGTGAAACGTAGAGTGTGATAGAAAGACTTGTGTGTGAAACTTAGAATGTGACAGGAAGATGTGTGTGAAACTTAGAGAAGACTGCTGGTTGCTGCAGATTCCCACAGATGATAGAAAATTGTAGAGTGTGACAGGAAGCCTTGTATGAAGCTGAGAAAGATTATTGCATGTTGCAGATTCCCACAGATTGGCATTCAATGTGCCAAGAAGAAGGATGTCGAGGGAGCTCTGAGGTTACGGAAAGAGATCAATGTCGATCCATTTCAGAGTAAGTCTTACTGCACAGCATGCAGCTTATTGATTTTACAGCCTGTTGATTTTATGGCATGAAGCTTATTGATTTTACAGTATATATCTTTGATGATTTTACAGCATATAGTTTTGAGGATATTACAGCATAAAGCTTTGATGATTTTACAGCATATAGCTTTGATGATTTTGCAGCATACAGCTTTGATGATTTTACAGCATACAGCCTGTATATCAATGAACATGATGTGTTTGTTTTGATTTACTTGCAGCTGGATTTGACCATGCCCAATCCAACATTGATCTGAATGTTGTCCGACTTTGCTTTCAAGTGTTCTTACCAAACGAACAGGGCAAGGTCACCAGAGTTGTCCCCCCTGTGGTATCACAGCCCATTCACGATAAAAGTGAGTTGCAGACGTCGTGTCTAGCTTATGTGTATGTGAGAACTTGGTACATCTGTGTGAGAACTTGGTACATGTGTTGAGAGAAGTTCGTAAGTCTGTAAGAAAATGATCTGTAGGCGTGAGAAGTGTACTGTACTCTGATGGTTGTGTGAAATGACAAACCATGAATGCCCATCTTTATCAGTATGGCACATAATGATGATGATTGTTATGATATGATAAGGTATTACAGAAAATATTTTAAAGTGATATCCATGATAGTATGTATGCACACAGATTGATATAAGTGACCTGGCCTCAAATGCTGGCAGGAAACAATGTCACCATTCATCTGTTTACAGCACATTCTCACCCTTACAACATGTACCTGTGCCTATAGAAACTTATGATTCTCACTCTTACATGTACCTGTGTGTGTGTACAAACTTGTGATTCTCACCCTTACATGTACCTGTGTGTGTACAAACTTGTGATTCTCACCCTTACATGTACCTGTGTGTGTAAAAACTTGTGATTCTCACCCTTATAGCATGTTCATGTGTCTGTACAAACTTGTGATTCTCACCCTTACATGTACCTGTGTGTGTACAAACTTGTGATTCTCACCCTTACATGTACCTGTGTGTGTACAAACTTGCGATTCTCACCCTTACGGCATGTTCATGTATCTGTACAAACTTGTGATTCTCACCCTTACAGCATGTTCATGTGTCTGTACAAACTTGTGATCCTCACCCTTACATGTTCATGTGTGTGTACAAACTTGTGATTCTCACCCTTACATGTACCTGTGTCTGTACAAATTTGTGGTTCTGACCCTTACATGTACCTGTGTCTGTACAAATTTGTGGTTCTCACCCTTACAACATGTACCTGTGTCTGTACAAATTTGTGGTTCTCACCCTTACAACATGTACCTGTGTCTGTACAAATTTGTGGTTCTCACCCTTACAACATGTACCTGTGTCTGTACAAATTTGTGGTTCTCACCCTTACAACATGTACCTGTGTCTACAAATTTGTGGTTCTCACCCTTACAACATGTACCTGTGTCTGTACAAATTTGTGGTTCTCACCCTTACAACATGTACCTGTGTCTGTACAAATTTGTGGTTCTCACCCTTACAACATGTACCTGTGTCTGTACAAATTTGTGGTTCTCACCCTTACAACATGTACCTGTGTCTGTACAAATTTGTGGTTCTCACCCTTACAACATGTACCTGTGTCTGTACAGATTTGTGGTTCTCACCCTTACAACATGTACCTGTGTCTACAAATTTGTGGTTCTCACCCTTACAACATGTACCTGTGTCTGTACAAATTTGTGGTTCTCACCCTTACAACATGTACCTGTGTCTGTACAAATTTGTGGTTCTCACCCTTACAACATGTACCTGTGTCTGTACAAATTTGTGATTCTCACCCTTACGTGTACCTGTGTGTGTACAAACTTGTGATTCTCACCCTTACAACATGTACCTCTGTTTGTACAAACTTGTGATTCTCACCCTTACAACATGTACCTGTGTGTGTACAAATTTGTGATTCTCACCTTTACATGTACCTGTGTGTGTACAAACATGTGATTCTCACCCTTACATGTACCTGTGTCTGTACAAATTTGTGATCCTCACCCTTACAACATGTACCTGTGTGTGTACAAACTTGTGATTCTCACCCTTACAGCATGTACCTGTGTGTGTACAAACTTGTGATTCTCACCCTTACATGTACCTGTTTGTGTGCAAATTTGTGGTTCTCACCCTTACATGTACCTGTGTGTGTACAAACTTGTGATTCTCACCCTTACAACATGTACCTGTGTCTGTACAAACTTGTGATTCTCACCCTTACATGTACCTGTGTCTGTACAAACTTAAGGTCAACACTGATATCTGTTGTATTCTGTCTGTCTAGAATCATCCAAAGATCTGGTTATCTGCCGAGTTGACAAAAGTTCCGGAAAGGCCCGAGGAGGTGACGAAGTGTTCTTGTTGTGTGACAAAGTCAACAAAGGTTTGTATACAAACATAGAAATTACATTCATTTCTACATGCAGATAATAATTCTTTTAAACATTAGTCATTTCTTGTCTTATCTGTCAGCCATCCATCCATAGTCTGTCAACCTTCCATCCACGGTCTGTCTGTCTGCCATCCATCCATAGTCTGTCAACCTTCCATCCACGGTCTGTCTGTCTGCCATCCATCCATAGTCTGTCAACCTTCCATCCACGGTCTGTCTGTCTGCCATCCATCCATAGTCTGTCAACCTTCCATCCACGGTCTGTCTGTCTGCCATCCATCCATAGTCTGTCAACCTTCCATCCACGGTCTGTCTGTCTGCCATCCATCCATAGTCTGTCAACCTTCCATCCACGGTCTGTCTGTCTGCCATCCATCCATAGTCTGTCAACCTTCCATCCTCGGTCTGTCTGTCTGCCATCCATCCATTGTTGTTTCTGTTGTTTAGCTTCTGTTGATCATCGTCCTGGCATATCTTGTGACATTGGTCAGCATATTTGTGGTTTTCAGAGTTGCTGTATGACAATGAATGTCTGTGTGAAGTAGTTTTCAAAGTTGCTGTATGACAATGAATGTCTGTCTGAAGTAGTTTTCAGAGTTGCTGTATGACAATGAATGTCTGTGTGACAATGAATGTCTGTGTGACAATGAATGTCTGTGTGAAGTAGTTTTCAGAGATGCTGTATGACAATGAATGTCTATGTGAAGTAGTTTTCAGAGTTGCTGTATGACAATGAATGTCTATGTGAAGTAGTTTTCAGAGTTGCTGTATGACAATGAATGTCTGTGTGACAATGAATGTCTGTGTGACAATGAATGTCTGTGTGAAGTAGTTTTCAGAGTTGCTGTATGACAATGAATGTCTGTGTGACAATGAATGTCTGTGTGAAGTAGTTTTCAGAGTTGCTGTATGACAATGAATGTCTATGTGAAGTAGTTTTCAGAGTTGCTGTATGACAATGAATGTCTGTGTGACAATGAATGTCTGTGTGACAATGAATGTCTGTGTGAAGTAGTTTTCAGAGTTGCTGTATGACAATGAATGTCTGTGTGACAATGAATGTCTGTGTGAAGTAGTTTTCAGAGTTGCTGTATGACAATGAATGTCTGTATGACAATGAATGTCTGTGTGAAGTAGTTTTCCGAGTTGCTGTATGACAATGAATGTCTGTGTGAAGTAGTTTTCAGAGTTGCTGTATGACAATGAATGTCTGTGTGAAGTAGTTTTCAGAGTTGCTGTATAACAATGAATGTCTGTGTGACAATGAATGTCTGTGTGACAATGAATGTCTGTGTGAAGTAGTTTTCAGAGTTGCTGTATGACAATGAATGTCTGTGTGACAATGAATGTCTGTGTGAAGTAGTTTTCAGAGTTGCTGTATGACAATGAATGTCTGTGTGAAGTAGTTTTCAGAGTTGCTGTATGACAATGAATGTCTGTATGACAATGAATGTCTGTGTGACAATGAATGTCTGTGTGACAATGAATGTCTGTATGACAATGAATGTCTGTGTGACAATGAATCTCTGTATGACAATGAATGTCTGTGTGAAGTAGTTTTCAGAGTTGCTGTATGACAATGAATGTCTGTGTGACAATGAATGTCTGTGTGACAATGAATGTCTGTGTGAAGTAGTTTTCAGAGTTGCTGTATGACAATGAATGTCTGTGTGACAATGAATGTCTGTGTGACAATGAATGTCTGTGTGAAGTAGTTTTCAGAGTTGCTGTATGACAATGAATGTCTGTATGACAATGAATGTCTGTGTGACAATTAATGTCTGTGTGACAATGAATGTCTGTGTGACAATGAATGTCTGTGTGAAGTAGTTTTCAGAGTTGCTGTATGACAATGAATGTCTGTGTGACAATGAATGTCTGTGTGACAATGAATGTCTGTATGACAATGAATGTCTGTATGACAATGAATGTCTGTGTGACAATGAATGTCTGTGTGAAGTAGTTCTCAGACTATTCATTCTATGATGTGGTCTATCTTCTAACAGAGGATATCAAAATTCGTCTTTTTGAGGAGAATGATCAAGGCATTACGATGTGGGAGGATTTTGGGGACTTTGGACAAGGGGATGTCCATCGACAGGTAACCTACTATAATCTATAGAACCAGTCATTTGTTTGGACATTGTGGTGGATTTATTTGTAAATATGTAGACATACGTGTATTGTTTGGACATTGTGGTGGATTTATTTGTAAATATGTAGACATACGTGTATTGTTTGGACATTGTGGTGGATTTATTTGTAAATATATAGACATACGTGTATTGTTTGGACATTGTAGTGGACTTATTTGTAAATATAAACATACTTGTATTTTATGATGTTACAGTTGGTTGTCTGTGTAATAGCCTGCCTGATGAACTGTCTGTCTGTCTGTTTCTACTCACCAGTGAAACATGGCATGCTTGAATGTACAGTGAAACCTCTGTTTTCTGTCTATCCGAAAACAATCGGCAAAATCCGAAACTGATGGAAACCAGGGCAATTATTTCCAAATAAAACGATGTAAATCCAATTAATTCATTCTAGACACTCCAAAATACATACTAAAAACGCATTTTATAGAGAATAAATATAGTGTTTAATATTGAAAACAATAAGAAATTAATATAAAATGAATATAAAAGACATGTAAACAATAAATGAACATTTAATATGGCATTACCTTTCTGAAATTCTTCTTGTCATATCGAAGACGGTGAGGAGGGGAGAGAGAGGTGCAGATATTATTGTTTGGAAGGGGTATACCCCTCCATAAGGCACTATCTGGGGTGAATTCCCTTGTTGGTCTTCTTGTCTTTTGTATGCCAATGAGCCTCTTGAATGTTTGAAACTATCCTCTGCTGGCCTTAAAATCACTAAGTACACTAGCACTCATTCCAGGCATTTTCTTAATGAGATCAGCATACAACGACCTGGCCTTTTCACAAATGATTGTCTCCGAAACAGAATCGACATCTAACTGTTTTTGATTTATCCAAATTAATAATAGCTGTTCGACATCTTCAATTGTTTGCGATCTCTGTTTTGTTAGCACATTCACGCCTTTCGCTACATTAGCCTCCTTTATTGCTTCCGTTTTTGCCACAATGGAACTTATCGTGGGTGGTGACTTCCCGTACATGTGGCTGATTTCAGCAATCTTAATGCTGCTGTCGTTTTTTTCAATGATTTCCTTCTCCAACTCGATTGTACTCCTGGCCTTTTTCTTCACAGGGTTGCTGGCTCTGGAAACTTTCTTTGGTACATAATGGGGCTAAAAGGAAAGGGTAACATATTAACAAGTGATGCTCACACAATGAGAAACAGTGCCAAACTGAGCAGAAGAACTTTGTTTGGTTTTTGCAAAATTAGCAGCATGGGTACGCCGACAAAATTCGAGACAACTGGCAGAAACCGAGACAAATGTTTTGCGGAACAAATAACAAACACCGAAGTCAAAGAAAACCGAAGTTGATGAAAACAGGTTTCACTGAATATGCAGTGTTTTTTGTAAACTAGATTTTGATTTACAGTTTAATTTCTGTGATTTATCGACAATGAGACAAAAGATGATCTGCCTGAGACAGAGCCTATCGCCCGTCCAGTGCCTTTTGGTCCAGGAGGTTGGAGTCCCGACCTGTGTCCCCAATGTACCATCATGGCCTTTTACAATTCATAAAATGTTTAGAGCTTTACCATGCTATATGTCACAAATTGTTTAGAAATGTACTACAATTAATGGAATGGTTATAAATTTGCTACAATTAATGGAATGTTTAGAAGTGGAGTTATATGTTTAAACATGTATTTGACCATATGTGATCTTTTGTGAGAGTAGATTTTGACTGTCAGAGTAGATGTTGAATGTGAAAGTAGACTTTTGACTGTCAGAGTAGATGTTGAATGTAAAAGTAGACTTTTGACTGTCAGAGTAGATGTTGAATGTGAAAGTAGACCTTTGACTGTCAGAGTAGATGTTGAATGTGAAAGTAGACTTTTGACTGTCAGAGTAGATGTTGAATGTGAAAGTAGACTTTTGACTGTCAGAGTAGATGTTGAATGTGAGAGTAGACTTGTGGATGTTGACTGGGGACACTTGTTTTGCAGTATGCCATCGTGTTCCGTACACCAGCCTACCACAGCCAAGACATCACCAAACCCGTGGAAGTCAGCATGCAGCTGCAGAGGCCGTCCGACGGTGAGACCAGCGAGAGTATACCCTTCACCTACATGCCTGATGATCCAGGTGTGTAGACCTGGTGGATGGTTGTTTCTGTCTGTCTGTGTGTGTCCTGTGATTGTCTGTGTGTGGCATGAGTGCTGTCACACATTTTGTTAAGGGCATTCAAGGCTAAGATGTGTAAGAGAACTGTAACATATGCTTCTTGTTGGAGTTGAGTTGAGCTAAGAACTGACATCACTGCACTCAGGACATTCCCATATGCTGTCCGTCTCCTCGTTCAACAGTCAGCAAAGAGTGACACTACTAATCAGCTGTCTGATTGAAAGTTCTCTCAGTTTTGAGATTCTACCAGAACCCCTGCTGATCCCCTGCAATCTCATTCTTTCCACGTACGGGTTCTTAATCTGTTCCCCCGCCTTCTCCACCTGGTCCCACAGGCGCACAAACACCTCTCCCTTGTCCATAGGCAATCTACCACCAAGAAGTGCATTCCCTGCCAGCCTTTCAGCCTGTTCATTACCCCCACATGGCAAGGGCAAACAATCTCTGCAATTCTCAGAATCTGTGACCTCTGAAGCGAGGTGAGCCATTCCACATAAAACATTCCTTTCTTTACCTTACTAAGCATAGTCCTTGAATCCGTAATGAATACAATGTATGTTGCAGTGGTCTCGTCTAACCAACGGAATGCCACTGTTACTTCTTTCATCTCCATTCTCATGCTGGAGGTCGTAGTCTCATATGCCAGGCTCTCCTTTTTCAAGCATCGTCCATTAGCCTTTGCGATGAAACCCAAACCACTACGTCTGTTTCTCACCACTGACCCATCGGTGTAGATGACTATATCACCTTGATGTGTGTTGCTCTGGATCAGTTGTTGCATCTCAAACTCTGTGCGGTCCGCTGCCCATTCCCTGCACTCACTGCCCATTGTTACTATTACATTGTGCCAGTCCGACATGTAATTGTTGTTGGGGGAACTGGAGGAACTGAGGCTAAGATGAGGGGCATGAACTAGAGCAGTCACTGACCAGAGTGTTCGGCGGTTGAGAATCTGGATCTGACTCTGTGATGGTCCACTGAGATTGCTGTGCCTCTGGTCTCATTAACCACTCCATTGTTTCTCGTTACACTGTGACACCAGAAAGCACACGTTTTTAATGCATTCTGGAGAAAATTATTGTTGAGTTTTGTTGCTTGTGTTTTGTCTCATTGAAATGTTGTGTTTTGTCTCATTGAAATGTTGTGTTTTGTCTCATTGAAATGTTGTGTTTTGCCTCATTGAATTGTTGTGTTTTGCCTCATTGAATTGTTGTGTTTTGTCACATTGAATTGTTGTGTTTTGTCACATTGAATTGTTGTGTTTTGTCACATTGAATTGTTGTGTTTTGTCTCAATGAATTGTTGTTTTTTGTCTCAATGAATTGTTGTGTTTTGTCACATTGAATTGTTGTGTTTTGTCTCAATGAATTGTTGTGTTTTGTCTCAATGAATTGTTGTGTTTTGTCACATTGAATTGTTGTGTTTTGTCACATTGAATTGTTGTGTTTTGTCTCATTGAAATGTTGTGTTTTGTCTCATTGAAATGTTGTGTTTTGTCTCATTGAAATGTTGTGTTTTGTCTCATTGAAATGTTGTGTCTTGTCTCATTGAAATGTTGTGTTTTGTATCATTGAAATGTTGTATTTTGTCTCAATGAATTGTTGTGTTTTGTCACATTGAATTGTTGTGTTTTGTCTCATTGAAATGTTGTGTTTTGTCTCATTGAAATGTTGTGTTTTGTCTCATTGCATTGTTGTGTTTTGTCTCAGTGAATTGTTGTGTTTTGTCTCAGTGAATTTTTGTGTTTTGTCTCAATGAATTGTTGTGTTTTGTCTCAGTGAATTGTTGTGTTGTCTCATTGAATTGTTGTGTTTTGTCTCAGTGAATTGTTGTGTTTTGTCTCAGCAAATTGTTGTTTATTATTATCTGGCCCTGACTGTTCTACCGCCAAGATGCATGTTTGATAGAATACTGTGAGAATCAATGTTAGTGGAGCATTGACAGAAAACTATTTATGTTTACCTTGACTTGTTTGTCTGTCTGTTACACTGTGTGTCAGACATTTGACTGTATGTTTTACCTGGTAGATTTGACCTTACAGCAGTTGTATCTGTCATATTATTGACTATATTTGACTTGATCAGATTTGACCCTACAATAATTGTACCTGTCAGATATTTGGCTTTAAAATAATTCTGTCATGCAATGTCTACCTTCAGATCCAGACAGAATTGCTGAGAAAAGAAAGCGTAAAGCTCAAAGATTGGTGGAGTTCTGGAATATTGCAGGTGGGCTCTTCGTTCGCTACATCCTTGTTGAGTTTGATGCGTGTCAGAATGTATAGTCATCGGACAACACCGCTGTCTACTTGTGTCATGCCAGACGTGATATTTTCTGTGTGCACAAATCATCTTGGACCGCGTCCCTTTGTGTACATAGAGGACGTGTTGTCTGATTATCACCACATGTGATGAAGTTGTGGCTTGTGTTGTAGGATTGTATGTTGTCCTCTGTCTCTGGGTGTTTTTGTGTGATGAAGTTGTGGCTTGTGTTGTAGGATAGTATGTTGTCCTCCTTCTCTGTGTGTTTCCCAATGATGAAGTTGTGGCTTGTGTTGTAGGATAGTATGTTGTCCTCCTTCTCTGTGTGTTTCCCAATGATGAAGTTGTGGCTTGTGTTATAGGATAGTATGTTGTCCTCCTTCTCTGTGTGTTTCCCAATGATGAAGTTGTGGCTTGTGTTATAGGATAGTATGTTGTCCTCCTTCTCTGTGTGTTTCCCAATGATGAAGTTGTGGCTTGTGTTATAGGATAGTATGTTGTCCTCCTTCTCTGTGTGTTTCCCAATGATGAAGTTGTGGCTTGTGTTGTAGGATAGTATGTTGTCCTCCTTCTCTGTGTGTTTCCCAATGATGAAGTTGTGGCTTGTGTTATAGGATAGTATGTTGTCCTCCTTCTCTGTGTGTTTCCCAATGATGAAGTTGTGGCTTGTGTTATAGGATAGTATGTTGTCCTCCTTCTCTGTGTGTTTCCCAATGATGAAGTTGTGGCTTGTGTTATAGGATAGTATGTTGTCCTCCTTCTCTGTGTGTTTCCCAATGATGAAGTTGTGGCTTGTGTTGTAGGATAGTATGTTGTCCTCCTTCTCTGTGTGTGTCAGGGTCTTATAATTGGCTCGTTGGCTGACACGTGTGAGACAGTACAAGTATAACGTGATTCGACGTAAGACACAGCAACACAAGTTCTATGGATTTATTGCCACATTAAATACAGAACGATAATTACAGCAATCTACAATATATAACTCACGACGCTCACAACCACAATACAGCTCATAGGTCTGACGCTCAAGATATCAGTCGTTCGGCTTTCAATCACGGAGATTCATACAAACGCCTTGCTCTCATCGCACATGTCCGTCCGGTCTCCAGTCCCAGCTCGGTCTGACCCTAGCACGCCAACTGCCCACTGCCTCTAGTGGTGTCACGTGTCCTGCGTGCGTCTGTCGTCAGCCTGACCGCTGGTCGCGTGTCAGGTAACAATCTTGTCAGCCGGGTGTCGCAACGATGTTGCTGCACAGCTATACCATGTTAGGCTCTGACAGTGTGTTTCCCAATGATGAAGTTGTGGCTTGTGTTATAGGATAGTATGTTGTCCTCCTTCTCTGTGTGTTTCCCAATGATGAAGTTGTGGCTTGTGTTATAGGATAGTATGTTGTCCTCCTCTGTGTGTTTCCCAATGATGAAGTTGTGGCTTGTGTTATAGGATAGTATGTTGTCCTCCTTCTCTGTGTGTTTCCCAATGATGAAGTTGTGGCTTGTGTTATAGGATAGTATGTTGTCCTCCTTCTCTGTGTGTTTCCCAATGATGAAGTTGTGGCTTGTGTTATAGGATAGTATGTTGTCCTCCTTCTCTGTGTGGTTCTCAATGATGAAGTTGTGGCTTGTGTTGTAGGATAGTATGTTGTCCTCCTTCTCTGTGTGTTTCCCAATGATGAAGTTGTGGCTTGTGTTGTAGGATAGTATGTTGTCCTCCTTCTCTGTGTGTTTCCCAATGATGAAGTTGTGGCTTGTGTTATAGGATAGTATGTTGTCCTCCTTCTCTGTGTGTTTCCCAATGATGAAGTTGTGGCTTGTGTTATAGGATAGTATGTTGTCCTCCTTCTCTGTGTGTTTCCCAATGATGAAGTTGTGGCTTGTGTTATAGGATAGTATGTTGTCCTTCTTCTCTGTGTGTTTCCCAATGATGAAGTTGTGGCTTGTGTTATAGGATAGTATGTTGTCCTCCTTCTCTGTGTGTTTCCCAATGATGAAGTTGTGGCTTGTGTTATAGGATTGTATGTTGTCCTCCTTCTCTGTGTGTTTCCCAATGATGAAGTTGTGGCTTGTGTTATAGGATAGTATGTTGTCCTCCTTCTCTGTGTGTTTCCCAATGATGAAGTTGTGGCTTGTGTTATAGGATAGTATGTTGTCCTCCTTCTCTGTGTGTTTCCCAATGATGAAGTTGTGGCTTGTGTTATAGGATAGTATGTTGTCCTTCTTCTCTGTGTGTTTCCCAATGATGAAGTTGTGGCTTGTGTTATAGGATAGTATGTTGTCCTCCTTCTCTGTGTGTTTCCCAATGATGAAGTTGTGGTTTGTGTTATAGGATAGTATGTTGTCCTCCTTCTCTGTGTGTTTCCCAATGATGAAGTTGTGGCTTGTGTTATAGGATTGTATGTTGTCCTCCTTCTCTGTGTGTTTCCCAATGATGAAGTTGTGGCTTGTGTTATAGGATAGTATGTTGTCCTCCTTCTC
Source organism: Cepaea hortensis (assembly GCA_963921405.1). Lineage (NCBI taxonomy): Eukaryota > Metazoa > Mollusca > Gastropoda > Stylommatophora > Helicidae > Cepaea > Cepaea hortensis. Next base: position 3,852,315 of record OY992894.1, on the reverse strand, counting down.
TGTGTGTTTCCCAATGATGAAGTTGTGGCTTGTGTTATAGGATAGTATGTTGTCCTCCTTCTCTGTGTGTTTCCCAATGATGAAGTTGTGGCTTGTGTTATAGGATTGTATGTTGTTCCCTGTCACTGGGTGTTTCCGTGTGATGAAGTTTTTCCTTGCTTCATTGTGTCTGATTTTGCTGTGTAATTCTCTCCATTTTATCAAGCTTGGCTGATTTTTGAGTTCTTTCTCTGTATTTCCATTTGATGATGAAGTTCTTGTCTCATGTGTGGCTCTGGACTCTCTGTGTGTGTATGTCCATTAAAGGAAGTTGTTATTGTGTATGATTTGTTTGCAGTTTCTTTTGTTCCATTAAAATCTATGTGTCACATTGTCACTCCATCTGTGTGTCTGTCTCCATTGTACAAAGTCTGAACAATCTGATTGTGATTCCATCATTTATACTGAATCTTGATACTTCCTTAATGCCATGCCTGACAGAATCCTGAAATAAACTTCTGTAGACCACATCAAGAGCCACAGTGCGTGGTGGTTTGTGCACTTGCTTACCCTGACAGTGGTCCGGTTCGGTTCTCTTTAGTGGTAGGGTCGATGTTTATGTGTCTGTTATTGACCAGATCTTACACAATGGGTATCAGGTAATTGTCAGACCTTTCTTGCAACTGTCTGGAGAGGACAGATGATGAGGATGGGAACTGGTGACCTCACCTGATTATACTGAGACAGAATATGTCAGAGCCTAGCACTTGACACCAAACTGACAGTATCTGCACATGGAACTAACTGGGTCTCTCATGGATATCACATTAGTATAACTTGAAGTGAACACACACTTGCAGCCAGCCGTTGTCTCATCACTGGGGTATGGAACTAACTGGGTCTCTCATGGATATCACATTAGTATAACTTGAAGTGAACACACACTTGCAGCCAGCCGTTGTCTCATCACTGCTGGTGTCAGGCATGGGTCCAGACACAGATTCACCCAGTCATTGCCAGCTGTATTGTGAAATCTGTGTCAGCATTCAGGTCAGCCAGTGGTTGCGTTTGATTGGTCCTGTTTTCTTGTTCTGTTTAAGAAAACTCATTGAAAATTACTTAGGGGTTATAAAACAGCATCTAAAAACATGAAAACTGCTTGTAAACCCTTACATGTGTCGGCTCACTCTTGGAATTGCTTCAACACACACACTCACACAAATAGATTTTCTACTCTTAAAATGGCATGGAATAATGCAGCAAGTAAGAAAGCTTTTCAGCCTACCTAACAAGCCATCTAGTATGTGTGAAGTCCTCGCAGGTCAGCATGGTCGAATGGGTAAGAATGCATGTTCTTAAACATCCGTTGTGCTGATGCCGAGGTTAGGGGTTCAACCCCTACACCGGATAGTTGGACTTAAATGTTGACCTTTCGTCCTTGACTTGGAGATGTAAATTACAAGTACTTCTGAAGTCGGAGTGGGTTCGCCTGTTGGTGAGGGACACTGTTAATAGGGAAATATAATCTACATGCACAGTTCAGTCCATGACTACTATAAATAGTGTGTATGGACTACGCTTGAATTCAAAGTGAGCGAGCGCCAACAAAAAATGTGAAGTCCTCATGTCACCAGCCTGCCCCGGTATCTGCCCTAGCATTCCCTGACCTTGTAACTGCCAGGTCAGCCAGAGATGGCCATCACAATGTGACTTGTTGTCTGCAGGACATCCAGAACATAAGAGAGATGGCACTGGGGCCAGTGTCCGCGGCCGGCTGTCCAGCATGCTGAGGGGAACCAGGAGGATCAAGAAAGACCCGGATGCCCAAGGTATGCCTGGTGGTTGTACAGCTTCTCTCCTCTCTTCTGCCTCAAGCAGGCCCTCCTCTCTGGTAGTTTCTTCTAAATATTTTGTGTATTGCCGCCTCACAGCAGGCCCTCCTCTCTGGTAGTCTCTTCTATATGTTTTGTGTATTGCCGTCTGTGTCTAATTCTTGTCTCTGTGTGTTCCCCTTGTGGCTGGTCCTGGGTTTGTCTTATTTGACAGAACCTCATCTGCTGTATGACCTTGCATTTTGGAATATGAACAAATGAGGGAGAACTTGGAGACATTAAATATTTGGTTTCTAAGACATAAGGTGAGTACATTGAACTGCCAGGGTGACTGGCGATGGTTGCCTGGAAGAGGCAAATGAAAGTAGAACATTATATATGACTATAATAAATACATTATATATGACTATAACAAAGACTACAATAAAGAGACAAACTGCATTCTTTTGTCTCAGAAATATTAAACTTGTGAACCGAAGGACGCGGCCTGAAATCAAACCCACAACCTTCGGAGCCCGAGTCAAATGGCTTGACCACTTCGCCACGGAGACTCAAAAGACTGGTAGATTTAATCCACAACACCAGGCACCAAGTTCTGTGCACAGACAACTCCTAAATCATTTATCCAAACAAATGATAATGATGATATTTCTCTGGCCTGCTGGATTCCAGAGAGATTCTGTGTACTTATTCTAGTAACTGGTTCCCTCACTGTTGGTCATGTCCAGTTCTGGTGTCTTGACCTTGCCATAGGAAAATGGCAACAGGGAAACCACAGTACAATATGGAAGGTTGTGCCAAATCACATCATGGGGGAAGAACAGACTGATCTGGGACTGTGAGGGTTGTGTGAGATGGAGAACTATGATTTCCCAGGCTTACTGACAGGGAAACCACAGTACAATAAGGAAGGTTGTGCCAAATCACATCATGGGGGAAGAACAGACTGATCTGGGACTGTGAGGGTTGTGTGAGATGGAGAACTATGATTTCCCAGGCTTACTGACATGGCACATGATGATGATAGCTTCCACTCTGTCCAAATATGAATTGATTGTGGTGGAATTCTACATTGCAATCCATGGTCTCAGTAACATACACTTCACATCAGTATATTCATTATGTGATGCATGCTTGTTGTATATGTTAGTTGATTATGCTAGAAATTATTTCATGACTTCACTTCCATGCAGGAACACCACTGTACTCATCTGACATAACCGGAGGTGAAGGTGGGGCATCTAATGGGGCTGAGGCATCTTCAAGTCACATGACGGCAGATAGCTCTTCGATGGGCAGTGTCACCGTGTCATCCATTTCAGCGGGCAGCATTGACTCCAGTGTTATCGCAGAACTGTCCGGTCTGTCCAGCAGCGACCTGTCCATTGTGTCCACGGAGAATGGCCAGCTGGTCATCTCTGTGACTGGAGGGGACGGCAGTGGGCTGAGTGTTGACAGCATCAACCTGCCGGCCAACATGCTCAGTGGCGACCTCATGAACCAGATAGACATACAGCAGCTGAATGCATACCTGCAGGTATGAAAGCAAGGTGATTCATTCATAACGCTTTTATTTCTTCGCTTGCTTTGAGCCCAGCATGAATTTTAATCTGTTGTATGTATAGTATTTTTAAAAAAACAGGCTGGGATCATAGTCCCGAAACAAACCTCCAGATAGATAGACCTTCACAAGTGTAAGAAAACATTGTGCATTTCTATATACTGTTTCCACAAGTGTGTGTTTGTTTAAACTTCTGGCCAGCTCATTTTTGAACAATGCCATAGAACGTCTATTGGCAAATGTCCAATCTTTTTGTCTTGTAACATAAATATATGAAGAGAGTCCTGGAACGAGCTCGTCCAATGCCTCACACAGTGTAATTTCTGGATTGTGCTGTTGTCAGGGTGGTATTTTCTCTGGTCTCCTCTTGTATTTGAGGATATTTTCTTCTGTGGGAGCACCGTGAGTTGATGGTTGTCATTACTGGCCACACCTGCTGCTTATTTGTGAACTTTGACACTAGTTTTTTTTTTTTTTTTTTTGGTTGCGCTCGCCAGCTTTGAGCTCAAGCGTAGTCCATACACATTACTTCCAGTAGTGCTGGACTGAATTTTGTGTGTGGATTAGCTTTCCCTATTAGCAATGTCCCTCGCCATCAAGCGAACCCGCTCCGACTTCAGAGTTACTTGTAATTTACGCCCCCAAGTCAAGGATGATAAATCATCATTTGAGTCTGACTGTCTAATGTAGGGGTTGAACCCCTTACCTCGACATCAGCACACCAGATACTTAAGAACATGCATTCTTATCCATCCGGCCATGCTGACCAACTTGACACTAGTATTACTCTAGCCTGCATACTGATATCATTTGTGGTCCTGCCTCACTTAGATACACATTTAGCCTCACTGCTGGACATTTCATCTCTGTGTATGACTCTGATCTGTAGGTTAGTGAGACAACAGGAGCTCCCACAGTCTGTGTATGACTGTGATCTGTAGGTTAGTGAGACAACAGGAGCTCCCACAGTCTGTGTATGACTCTGATCTGTAGGTTAGTGAGACAACAGGAGCTCCCACAGTCTGTGTATGACTCTGATCTGTAGGTTAGTGAAACAACAGGAGCTCCCACAGTCTGTGTATGACTCTGATCTGTAGGTTAGTGAGACAACAGGAGCTCCCACAGTCTGTGTATGACTCTGATCTGTAGGTTAGTGAGACAACAGGAGCTCCCACAGTCTGTGTATGACTCTGATCTGTAGGTTAGTGAAACAACAGGAGCTCCCACAGTCTGTGTATGACTCTGATCTGTAGGTTAGTGAGACAACAGGAGCTCCCACAGTCTGTGTATGACTCTGATCTGTAGGTTAGTGAGACAACAGGAGCTCCCACAGCTGTGTATGACTGTGATCTGTAGGTTAGTGAGACAACAGGAGCTCCCACAGTCTGTGTATGACTCTGATCTGTAGGTTAGTGAAACAACAGGAGCTCCCACAGTCTGTGTATGACTCTGATCTGTAGGTTAGTGAAACAACAGGAGCTCCCACAGTCTGTGTATGACTCTGATCTGTAGGTTAGTGAAACAACAGGAGCTCCCACAGTCTGTGTATGACTCTGATCTGTAGGTTAGTGAAACAACAGGAGCTCCCACAGTCTGTGTATGACTCTGATCTGTAGGTTAGTGAAACAACAGGAGCTCCCACAGTCTGTGTATGACTCTGATCTGTAGGTTAGTGAAACAACAGGAGCTCCCACAGTCTGTGTATGACTCTGATCTGTAGGTTAGTGAAACAACAGGAGCTCCCACAGTCTGTGTATGACTCTGATCTGTAGGTTAGTGAAACAACAGGAGCTCCCACAGTCTGTGTATGACTCTGATCTGTAGGTTAGTGAAACAACAGGAGCTCCCACAGTCTGTGTATGACTCTGATCTGTAGGTTAGTGAGACAACAGGAGCTCCCACAGTCTGTGTATGACTGTGATCTGTAGGTTAGTGAGACAACAGGAGCTCCCACAGTCTGTGTATGACTCTGATCTGTAGGTTAGTGAGACAACAGGAGCTCCCACAGTCTGTGTATGACTCTGATCTGTAGGTTAGTGAGACAACAGGAGCTCCCACAGTGAACTGGTCATTGATTCAGTCTTTCCTCTTCTACCCCAGAGTGTGTTAGTTTGTTGTTGTCTTGCTTTATTTTGGTAGAACGATACACTCAATCTGGACTTGCTCAACAAATCACAATATTAAGACAATCCACTGACAAGTCAGTGATGGAGGTGGTGATGTCAGACTCTTGTAAATTGGTTGACTGGAAACGAAAGACTGTTTTCTTTATACTTTATTATGGGGAAATTGAAACCATCATTGTTCCTTTTTGTTAAACCCTAAGTAAACTGTTTTAGTATAATTTGTTACAAACATATGATTTTAATACGAAATATATATAGATTTCAAAACTCTAAACCAGATATTTCTGAACTGACAATTATTATACTCACCAGTTTTTACATTTCCAAAACAAATATATCTAAACCCATGATTTTATTGATTAAAATCCACAGCATATTAGCTATATCCAAGTTGTAAAATTTACAACAGACATTTGTGAACCACTGATTCTAATATGAACTATTGTCAGTTTTGTGTAAAGTTGTAACCTAGAGCATGTGTTGATGATACAGAAACTGTAATGTGAAGTGGAGTCAGCTGGGTGCAGTCTGACATGTACACTTGTCATCCCCAGGACCAGGGTTCCGGAAGTGAGATCCTGCTGAGTCAGCCCACGTCTGCCGAACAACTACACCTAGGTCACGACCCTAGTCAGCACGTGCGTATGATGGAAGCAGACTTGGAGACAGATGCCGCCCTCAGACACTTAAATTCTCAGATATGATGGCGGTCAGGCTCCTTGCCTGGCTGATATTTGTACACACAGCGGCATTAACTGGAAGCTGACAATTGGAGACAACAAAACTGTAGATTTCTCTAATGGCGGATTGTTTATTTGATGGCCTTGGGTTAGGTCAGTTGTTGATTGTAAATAGATAATTAATTGCTTCTATGTTTGGATCTGAAAGTTAATGGAAGCTAGAAATGTTGATGTATTTTGTGTATGTAGGCTTGTCAGGGGCTTCATATTTTCCATTTGTTCTCGGTACGATACATCTCAACAGGGATGGCCTTGTTTTGACTGACTTGTGCGTGCTTCGTGATGTCCTTGTGTCAGTTAGCAGAATTGTTAGCTAACCTTGACTTGTGTGTTATACAATATAGGGCTTTCTCCTTTCATCTCGTCTCTACCGTGACTGCAGCCCCACTGTCACACAAACACTGACATCCACGGATGTTCAGCTGGCTTCAGAGATACTGCCCTTATAGTTGAGTCACCTGTCAGAGTTTGCTGTTGGAGACAAGTCAGGTTGCTGCATGGCTTTATTTGAGTTATGAAATTAGCAACTGGCAATTGCTCAGAGTCCGGAGAAAGTGCACATCTATGGCAAGAGTTGCTGTTGGATGCTCGTACTACTGGCTAACTTCTCCACTCCTCACAGGCTGGTCTTCATCACACAGGCCACAGACACTGTTCTGTCAGGCATTACAAAACATTGTACAGGTGCCAATCATGGAAGCTTAGAGCTTGAGGATCTGGATTTTCTGTCTATGACCAAGGTCCAGTCATTGAAGACAGCATGTGTAAGACTAACATGTGTAACAACATAGACCACAAGGCATCTGGAGAGCGCAAGTTGTGCAGCGTAGAAGAGGAATGACATTGTGATGTGATACGCGTAGAAGAGGAATGACATTGTGATGTGATACTTCTAGCAGCTGTCATGTCACAGCTGTATATATGTACAGGTCATTTTGTGCATTTATTTCTATTCCACTTATGTTAATTTAGTTTCTGATGATTGATTGTTTTGCCATTTGTTTTACAGGATAAGAGTGGTTTTTGTATGGTTTTAGGGTATATTGTTACTCGGTTTTGACATTGCAGCCAGGTTTCACTAACAATTCAGGTTAAGTGCAGCTGGTTTTTTGACAACTCAGTATAATACCTCAGCTACTAGGGGAGAAATAATTGATAAAATTACTGAGGTGATTTTTAACACAGCAATGTTGCTATGGTTATTTATTGCACAATGGAGTATTTGAGTCATATCACCACACATCACAGTGCTAGAGAACAGAAGTTGAGACAGCAGGTGACTGACGTGATTGTGGACACAGATCAGTACAGATAGCTGGCCATGCAAATATACCAGGCTGGGGAACACAAGAGTCTTTCCAGCGGGCTGTGAGAGCGATGTCCTGCAAGGCATTTGATACATGGTGATGGTGTTGACATAGTCTTGTTCAGTTGTTCTGTTTTGTGTGTTCATGTTTTCTTTATTTTGTAGTTGGTGAACCAGCCCCTTGTACGTATCATTTCATGTGTGCATAATGGGGTTCCCCGGCCTATTGGTAGATTTATTTATAGCTGTAGTGAGGTTTCTTGACCAATCGGATGAATTCATTTTTAAAACCATGAGGTTCCCTGAACAGCATGTCTGCTAATGTTTAGCTGTGAAGTTCTCTGAACATAATGTGAAATCGGTTTCTGCCTTGTGGACTAATGTTTTCTGGACATCATTTGAATTGATTTATTTCTTGGCTGTTAAGATGAACTCATTTTTAACTTAATTTTTCTGGATTAACCAGATGAACTTATTTTTAGTCATAATGTTTCTTTACCTATTATTTGAATTAATCTTTAGCTGGCCTTTCAAATGAACTTTTAATTTTATCTTGACACAGCAGATGAACTAATTTGTAGCCATGGTGTGTCTAGTAAATTGTTAAAACCACGGCGTGGAATATATGGTGCTGTTGTCTGGTCTGGGTGATGTTCTGTGATGACATCTGATTGTTGCTGTGCTGAAGCAGAAGTCAGCATGTTTCCAGCTGTTGTGGAGAACAGAGCAACTGGCTTGGTAATTTCATCTCCGTGATTGGTGTCCATGCGGTCAACTAGTCGGCTCACAGCTGGCTGATTTGGGTTGTAGGCTGTTGCTGCTCACAGCTGGGTGATGTGACAAATCTATCTGTGGCAGCGTGTTTCACTTTCCACTTGTTCGTACTGCTAAATACATCTAGCTGTGTGTGTGTGTGTGTGCAGTAGATAGAGATGTTCTATATTGTACCACTGAGTACATATGTATTTCATTGTTAGTACCACAGTATGTATAAATGTTTGATAGTACTAATAATCATTCAATAATCATATTGTCAACATCACAACAACAACAACAACTAAGTTTATGCTCGGAGCTTGTGGAAAGGACTCATACAATGAAGTACTGTTTGGCTTTTCCTGAGCACAAAGTCCATACGGTGATGACAGCTGGGAGGGACACGACTGCGATGAGGGTAACATCAGCAACAGCACCACCAGTCTCCTATACCAGGGTCTGGCCCTCTCAGCGGTTGAGTACGCCCTGACGATCCTCATTCTCAGCCCTTCTCAGATGGAGAGACTGGACAGAGTCCAGAACGAGGCTGTGCACATCAGACTGGAGTGTACAAAAGATACAGCATGCCGGGCTGTGTGGTACCTCACTATCTCACTCAGCCCCATTCATAAAGTCCCCATATTGTTCAAGTCTGTCTCTACTTGTCTTCTCCGTGTGTTGTTCCCTCCTTTCTCTATCTGACTCAGCTCCATTCATAAAGTCCCCATATTGTTCAAGTCTGTCTCTACTTGTCTTCTCCGTGTGTTGTTCCCTCCTTTCTCTATCTGACTCAGCTCCATTCATAAAGTCCCCATATTGTTCAAGTCTGTCTCTACTTGTCTTCTCCGTGTGTTGTTCCCTCCTTTCTCTATCTGACTCAGCTCCATTCATAAAGTCCCCATATTGTTCAAGTCTGTCTCTACTTGTCTTCTCCGTGTGTTGTTCCCTCCTTTCTCTATCTGACTCAGCTCCATTCATAAAGTCCCCATATTGTTCAAGTCTGTCTCTACTTGTCTTCTCCGTGTGTTGTTGAGGTCTCCCTATATTTTGTGTGGCCGGTGGTTGCCAGACACAGGACTTTCTATGCTCAGGTGTTCTCCGTGTGTGTCTGATCTATCACCAGCATCTCTTGTTTATCATTATCATCATGTGCCCGGCCGGCTGGCATCGGCGTTCATGTCTCTCCATAGGTCTCGGTCTGTGATGTTCTTGTTAGCACTACCACATGCAAATATGGAAGAAGTCCTCAGCAAGTGTTGTAAACAAAGTCAATGTATCACATACCACGTCTTCAGTTGTCCCCAAGTGTTGTGTGATACTTTTTCTGATTGAAACCTGAGGATTACTGCCAACCACCATCTCCCATTCAGACCCCTGCAGCAGATGTCACCGTCTCCCATCCAGACCCCTGCAGCAGATGTCACCGTCTCCCATCCAGACCCCTGCAGCAGATGTCGCCGTCTCAGGCTCTCCCCTTGGAGGAATGCCACCTGGAATGAATTCAGAGTCTGTAACACTTCCTTCCAGACACCTGAAGCCTGACTGGCCTCAGCTGTCAGACCTGCCCAGGGGATATAGAGCTGGGGCAGACACTATGGACCCGGGGCAGCGATCTGGTCCGGGATGTCAACTTGAGGCTGGTGGCAGGCCTGTAGATAATGCACTACCTGAATGCAGAACATTACATGGGCTAGTTTTGTTATTTAGATCGACCACTAGCATAGAACTTGTGTTTGTCCTGTTTTGCTAAAGAAATATTCATTGTGTTTTCTTGCACTGAAAAGTCCAAGGAGACACAAGTGAACTTCTCATGACATGGCTGTCACTGTGGACTGTTTCGAGATTTCGTGTGCACAGTCAGTTGTTAGTCATGAGTCGTGTTTACAGCTGAGAGTTTCAGCTGAGGAGCTCACCAGACGTGATGTGATCTGAGAGACAGAGAAGTCAGTTCTCTGTCTGCAGACATGTCCATCTACAAGTGAGTGTCTGCTCATGTTTTCTCTAGCACAGTGGTTCTCAACTGGTGGGGAATTTCCCCCCCCCCCCCCCCCCCCCCCCCCCCCCCCCCCACCGGGGAAATTTTAGGGTTTCCAGGGGGGGAATTAAGATTATTTCAAGATTGCGTTAATACAAAAACCGATTACTTGATATTGTTTTTCCCTTCATACTTTATGATTCTGTACGTCTCATTCTTCTAAAACTCATTTTATAAAGTAAGTAGACCCACAAATCATGATTTATGTGGACGTCTAGACTTGTTTTAGTATGTGCTATTAAATTTAGCTTCCATTATGAATACTGTGAAAGGGGGGGGGGGTGTGGTGGTTAAGTAGGAAATGTGAAGGGGGGGGGGGATGACATTCTGAAAATATGGTGAAGGGGGGCACAGGCCAAATTTTTAGGTAGGAAATATGAAAGGGGGGAATGACATTCTTAAAATATGGTGAAGGGGAGTGCGGGCCAAAAAAAGGTTGAGAACCACTGCTCTAGCACATATGCCTGTGTCAAGTCCAGGGTGTTGTGTGCCCTTCAAGCACTGTGATGTTTGCTTGGTGCTGCCATGACCTGGATGTTAGAGGCACAGGGGTCAGGTGTTTGCTTGGTGGTGCCACGACTTGGATGTTAGAGGCACAGGAGTTTAATTTTAGCAGACTGTCTGTGTGGTGAAATACTTAGTTAGGGCAGATGTCTGTGTGGTGAAGCACTTAGTTAGGGCAGATGTCTGTGTGGTGAAGCACTTAGTTAGGGCAGACTGTCTGTATGGTGAAGCACTTAGTTAGGGCAGACTGTCTGTGTGGTGAAATACTTAGTTAGGGCAGATGTCTGTGTGGTGAAGCACTTAGTTAGGGCAGACTGTCTATGTGGTGAAGCACTTTGTTAGGGCAGACTGTCTGTGTGGTGAAGCACTTAGTTAAGGCAGACTGTCTGTGTGGTGAAGCACTTAGTTAGGACAGACTGTCTGTGTGGTGAAGCACTTAGTTAGGACAGACTGTCTGTGTGGTGAAGCACTTAGTTAGGGCAGACTGTCTGTGTGGTGAAGCACTTAGTTAGGACAGACTGTCTGTGTGGTGAAGCACTGTCATCTCTATGTTTTCATAGATGGTCTCTCTGACCTTGATTCTGCGGATCACAGCTGGGGTTATGATGAGGTCTCATCAGGCATGCCCAGCTACAAAAGGACAGACGAAGCACACACAAAATGTTCCTCTGCTGCCAATGGTAGAAGAAGCTGACTGATCTATTGATTGCTAACCAGAGCACAGTTCAGATTCAGAATCTGTGAAGTATTCCAGGTGCTTAAGGATCACTGTCATGGCAAACACACATCTCCTGACGTGCTCAATCTCCTCGCACAAAAAGCACGAGAATCTCAGCACAGGGCACAAACTCTAGCTGTGGCCAGGATTTGAACTGCGTGTGCCAGAATCACACCTGCTGGAAATAGTAATGTGTGGATAGGTTCCCCAATAAATAGAAATGTGTGGGTAGGTTGTCCGATGTGAAATGTGTGGGCTGGCCAGTGCCATACTAGGGCTGCTAGTTTTTATCTCCAATTGCTGGGTGATTGTTAATGTGCATATGTCCTTAAGTTTTTCACCCTCATCTGAGAAGGGTTGATGTCCGATACGCTACCACTGGATCAGGGGGTTGGGTGGGTAGGGATCATTCTTATTTTTTAAATATTGTATAAAAAATTTGACATAGTCAAAGCCATGTAATGAAGTGGGTCTGCATGAGCCAGAGGCATAACGCTGCTTCACCTGTGTGTGACTGTTTCACTTAGTGAGGACCTGGCAGGTGACAATAATGTGAGGACAGTTGGCAAGACCACTTCAGTGACCCCTGCCGCTGGTCCAGGTCACTCGTCACAACCACAGGGATAATGACATTTCTAGAGTGTATCAACAGGAGAGAGGAGTAGATCAGTTAGTCTTACGCTGGGAAATAACCAGGCCAGAGAAGCAAGGACAGACAGATGTCCGTGGGTGGCTTTCAGCATTGATACACTCCAGTGTTCTGTAAACAGGCTGCAGGTCATAGAGTGTCCAGCTGCAGGTCATTGTGTGTCCAGCTGCAGGTCTCTTGAGTGTCCAGCTGCAGGTCATTGTGTGTCCAGCTGCAGGTCTCTTGAGTGTCCAGCTGCAGGTCATTGTGTGTTCAGCTGCAGGTCATTGTGTGTCCAGTTGCAGGTCTCTTGAGTGTCCAGCTGCAGGTCATTGTGTGTCCAGCTGCAGGTCATTGTGTGTCCAGCTGCAGGTCATTGTGTGTTCAGCTGCAGGTCATTGTGTGTCCAGTTGCAGGTCTCTGAGTGTCCAGCTGCAGGTCATTGTGTGTCCAGCTGCAGGTCATTGTGTGTCCAGCTGCAGGTCATTGTGTGTCCAGCTGCAGGTCTCTTGAGTGTCCAGCTGCAGGTCATTGTGTGTCCAGCTGCAGGTCATTGTGTGTTCAGCTGCAGGTCATTGTGTGTCCAGCTGCAGGTCATTGTGTGTCCAGCTGCAGGTCATTGTGTGTTCAGCTGCAGGTCATTGTGTGTTCAGCTGCAGGTCATTGTGTGTCCAGTTGCAGGTCATTGTGTGTCCAGCTGCAGGTCATTGTGTGTCCAGCTGCAGGTCTCTGAGTGTCCAGCTGCAGGTCATTGTGTGTCCAGCTGCAGGTCTCTGAGTGTCCAGCTGCAGGTCATTGTGTGTTCAGCTGCAGGTCATTGTGTGTTCAGCTGCAGGTCATAGAGTGTCCAGCTGCAGGTCTCTGAGTGTCCAGCTGCAGGTCTCTGAGTGTCCAGCTGCAGGTCATTGTGTGTCCAGCTGCAGGTCATTGTGTGTCCAGTTGCAGGTCATTGTGTGTCCAGTTGCAGGTCGTGTGTCCAGCTGCAGGTCTCTGAGTGTCCAGCTGCAGGTCATTGTGTGTCCAGCTGCAGGTCTCTGAGTGTCCAGTTGCAGGTCATTGTGTGTCCAGCTGCAGGTCATTGTGTGTCCAGCTGCAGGTCATTGAGTGTCCAGCTGCAGGTCATTGTGTGTCCAGCTGCAGGTCATTGAGTGTCCAGCTGCAGGTCATTGTGTGTCCAGCTGCAGGTCATTGTGTGTCCAGCTGCAGGTCATTGTGTGTCCAGCTGCAGGTCTCTGAGTGTCCAGTTGCAGGTCATTGTGTGTCCAGCTGCAGGTCTCTGAGTGTCCAGTTGCAGGTCATTGTGTGTCCAGCTGCAGGTCATTGTGTGTCCAGCTGCAGGTCATTGTGTGTCCAGTTGCAGGTCATTGTGTGTCCAGTTGCAGGTCATTGTGTGTCCAGTTGCAGGTCTCTGAGTGTCCAGCTGCAGGTCTCTGAGTGTCCAGATGCAGGTCTCTGAGTGTCCAGCTGCAGGTCATTGTGTGTCCAGCTGCAGGTCATTGTGTGTCCAGCTGCAGGTCTCTGAGTGTCCAGCTGCAGGTCTCTGAGTGTCCAGCTGCAGGTCATTGTGTGTCCAGTTGCAGGTCTCTGAGTGTCCAGCTGCAGGTCTCTGAGTGTCCAGCTGCAGGTCATTGTGTGTCCAGCTGCAGGTCATTGTGTGTCCAGTTGCAGGTCATTGTGTGTCCAGCTGCAGGTCATTGTCCAGTTGCAGGTCTCTGAGTGTCCAGCTGCAGGTCTCTGAGTGTCCAGCTGCAGGTCATTGTGTGTCCAGCTGCAGGTCTCTGTGTGTCCAGCTGCAGGTCTCTGAGTGTCCAGCTGCAGGTCATTGTGTGTCCAGCTGCAGGTCTCTGAGTGTCCAGCTGCAGGTCATTGTGTGTCCTGCTGCAGGTCTCTGAGTGTCCAGCTGCAGGTCTCTGAGTGTCCAGCTGCAGGTCATTGTGTGTCCAGCTGCAGGTCTCTGTGTGTCCAGCTGCAGGTCTCTGAGTGTCCAGCTGCAGGTCTCTGAGTGTCCAGCTGCAGGTCATTGTGTGTCCAGCTGCAGGTCATTGTGTGTCCAGCTGCAGGTCATTGTGTGTCCAGTTGCAGGTCTCTGAGTGTCCAGCTGCAGGTCTCTGAGTGTCCAGCTGCAGGTCATTGTGTGTCCAGCTGCAGGTCATTGTGTGTCCAGTTGCAGGTCATTGTGTGTCCAGCTGCAGGTCATTGTGTGTCCAGTTGCAGGTCTCTGAGTGTCCAGCTGCAGGTCTCTGAGTGTCCAGCTGCAGGTCATTGTGTGTCCAGCTGCAGGTCTCTGTGTGTCCAGCTGCAGGTCTCTGAGTGTCCAGCTGCAGGTCATTGTGTGTCCAGCTGCAGGTCTCTGAGTGTCCAGCTGCAGGTCTCTGTGTGTCCAGCTGCAGGTCTCTGAGTGTCCAGCTGCAGGTCATTGTGTGTCCAGTTGCAGGTCTCTGAGTGTCCAGCTGCAGGTCATTGTGTGTCCAGCTGCAGGTCTCTGAGTGTCCAGCTGCAGGTCTCTGAGTGTCCAGCTGCAGGTCATTGTGTGTCCAGCTGCAGGTCTCTGAGTGTCCAGCTGCAGGTCATTGTGTGTCCAGCTGCAGGTCATTGTGTGTCCAGTTGCAGGTCATTGTGTGTCCAGTTGCAGGTCATTGTGTGTCCAGCTGCAGGTCTCTTGCGGTCCACAATATCATCATACAAGCCTACCAAATTGTTGTTGTTTATTGTTTATGTTTACGTTTGACTCCGTTATTTTAGCACTGTATGTAACAGATGTCAAAGTGCAGCAATTTCATGTTTGTATATGGCTAGTACGTCGATATTGTTTTACTGGAGTTTTGTTTCATTATTTTTTAACCAAAAACTGCCAATCATATGTTTTATGTACAGTATTTTATTAAAATGACTGTTTTTGCTTATGCTGGGTTTTGTACTGGTATCATAATCTGGCAGAATATGTGTGGTTGTGGTTGTTTGTTACAGTGTTTTAACTAATTGATGTCTGCACAAAATAGAAGACATAAAATGGTATGGCAGAATTACCACTGTGGGCTTGTGGAGGGAATTAGACAAATACCAGTGAACGAAGATTTGGAGGAAGATGGTGATGCTGGGTAGGACATGCATGGGGAAAACCTGAGAATAGTTTAACTAGAACAGTCTTAGTCTGGAGCCCACAGGCAGGAGACGTTAGAGGACAGGCTGGTGTATGATCTGATGATGACTGGACTCATAGGTAGCTGTCACAGATTGTGTGGTTGGATGTAGGTAATTGTCACAGATTGTATGGTTGGGTATGGATAGATGTCACAGATTGTGTGATTGGGTCTGCATAGCTGTCACAGATTGTGTGGTTGGGTATGGGGGGGGGGGGGGGAGTTTGTGATTTATTCATTGACCTAGCTAACAAGTGGAAGATCAACTGTATGGACCAGCGTGTGCACTAAAACAGACAGTGAGTGTTATACAAGTGACAACGTTGCAGATATGGACAGGCGAACGACAGAAGCAACAATAGATGACCTGAGAAACATCTAGTGTTAGTCCAGTGTAATACTGTTTGTTGTGTGTGAACACAGCAAGTTTATGTCAACAATTGGTCATTTATTAATGGGGGAAATTCAATCACCGTCTACCACTTTTGCTGTCAAGCGTCGTGTGGAAGAATAGTTGGCGCTCCGACGCCCGATGGGTGGAACTGCATAGTGTCATTCCATGTGACTAGAATGTCTTTGATGTCAATCCATTTTCTTCTCCAGAGTCCTCTTGTTCTTGTATCAGTCTTCTTTCACCTAGAGCCAGTCCTGGTAGTTGATAGTGTTGCATTCTAACGAGATGACTAAACCATTTGATCTTGTCTGTCAATATATATGCACAAGATGTCGATCGCACTGTCTGTCTGATAACATCCTTTCTTACTCTGTCTCGGATTGTTAAGTTGGCAGCTCTCCTTAAGCATCTTATCTCACAAGTATTTGCGTAATTTTGAGCATTTCACTAAAGTGTGTCATTTATACCATGTGTAGTTAGGCTCATAAATAAAGCGGGCTGTTGAAGCAAGTGAGCTAGATGACCCTTTTCTGCGCAGTGTGGCTCGTGTTACATGGTGCTAACCCCATGTTTGACAGATCAGTCTGCACTCGATGTATGCCAGGGTCAATATCTTTCCGCCGCCGATGCTTCCCGGCTTGTCAGGTACCTATTTGTGGGTGAGCAGACCTGTGACCGCATGTCCTTTTAGACATAGAAATCCCGCCTGGGTGGAGATTCAAATCAAATCAAATCAAATCAAATCAACTTTATTAGGGTCACAAATTGGGCGCGCAGGCCCGTCTTACATTCGGCCCTTCCAATCACTCGTCTTTCGTTCATCAAGAGCATTATACATTTACATAGGAAGAAAAATAAACATTGTGAAATGAATGTTGTAAACATAAACAAGGCTAAACATGGAGAAAAATGTGTACATGAAAAGTATGTGACGTAAAAGTAGTGATGCCAGCGCGTCCCACACACACACACACACCACACACACTCTCTCTCTCTCTCTCTCTCATTCACTCTCACTCTCACTCATTCACTCACACACACACACTCTCACTCATTCACTCTCCCGCTCACTCATTCACTCTCCCGTTCACTCATTCACACTCCCGCTCACTCATTCACTCTCCCGCTCACTCATTCACTCTCACGCTCACTCATTCTGTCTCTCCCGCTCACTCATTCACTCTCCCGCTCACTCATTCACTCTCCCGCTCACTCATTCACTCTCCCGCTCACTCATTCACTCTCACGCTCACTCATTCACTGTCCCGCTCACTCATTCACTCTGCCGCTCACTCATTCACTCTCCCGCTCACTCATTCACTCTCCCGTTCAATCATTCACTCTCCCGCTCACTCATTCACTCTCACTCATTCACTCTCACGCTCACTCATTCACTGTCCCGCTCACTCATTCACTCTGCCGCTCACTCATTCACTCTCACGCTCACTCATTCACTCTCACGCTCAATCATTCACTCTCCCGCTCACTGATTCACTCTCACGCTCACTCATTCACTCTCACGCTCACTCATTCCTTCTCACGCTCACTCATTAACTCTCACACTCACTCATTCACTCTCACGCTCACTCATTCACTCTCACGCTCACTCATTCACTCTCCCGCTCAATCATTCACTCTCCCGCTCACTCATTCACTCTCACTAATTCACTCTTCTGCTCACTCATTCACTCTCCCGCTCACTCATTCACTCTCCCGCTCACTCATTCACTCTCACGCTCACTCATTCACTCTCACGCTCACTCATTCACTCTCTCATTCACTCACACTCATTCACTCCCACACACAGACACTCTCACTCATTCAATCTCCAGCTCACTCATTCGCTCTCACGCTCACTCATTCACTCTCCCGCTCACTCATTCACCCTCACGCTCACTCATTCACTCTCACGCTCACTCATTCACTCTCCCGCTCACTCATTCACTCTCACTCATTCACTCTCCCGCTCACTCATTCACTCTCACGCTCAATCATTCACTCTCCCGCTCACTCATTCACTCTCACGCTCACTCATTCACTCTCACGCTCACTCATTCACTCTCACTCATTCACGCTCACTCATTCACTCTCACTCATTCTGTCTCTCATTCACACTCACTCACTCTCTCACTCAAACTACAGTAATGAACATAAGTTTAGATTATACATGATAAAATCAAATGGTATTTAACTTATAATATGACAGATGAGAATACACAAACATATGGATTCGCGTGTTACATAACATGCGTGTTACATGACATGCATCTGCTCAGCTCTCTCTCCCTGTCTCTCTCTCACTCTCTCTCTGTATTCTTTCATATACACACACTCACACGCATGCGTACGCTCACACACACACACACACACTCTCTCTCTCTTTCTCTCTCATTCACTCTCACTCTCACTAATTCACTCTCCCGCTCACTCATTCACTCTCACGCTCACTCATTCACTCTCACTCATTCGCTCTCACGCTCACTCATTCACCCTACCGCTCACTCATTCACTCTCACGCTCACTCATTCACTCTCACGCTCACTCATTCACTCTCCCGCTCACTCATTTACTCTCCCGCTCACTCATTCACTCTCACGCTCACTCATTCTGTCTCTCCCGATCACTCATTCACTCTCCCGCTCACTCATTCACTCTCCCGCTCACTCATTCACTCTCCCGCTCACTCATTCACTCTCCCGCTCACTCATTCACTCTCACTCATTCACTCTTACGCTCACTCATTCACTCTCACGCTCACTCATTCACTCTCACGCTAACTCATTCACTGTCCCGCTGAATCATTCACTCTGCCGCTCACTCGTTCACTCTCACACTCACTCATTTACTCTCACGCTCACTCATCACTCTCACGCTCAATCATTCACTCTCCCGCTCACTGATTCACTCTCACGCTCACTCATTCACTCTCACTCATTCCTTCTCACGCTCACTCATTCACTCTCACTCATTCACTCTCACTCATTCACTCTCACGCTCACTCATTGTGAAATGAATGTTGTAAACATAAACAAGGCTAAACATGGAGAAAAATGTGTACATGAAAAGTATGTGACGTAAAAGTAGTGATGCCAGCGCGTCCCACACACACACACACACACACCACACACACTCTCTCTCTCTCTCTCTCATTCACTCTCACTCTCACTCATTCACTCACACACACACACTCTCACTCATTCACTCTCCCGCTCACTCATTCACTCTCCCGTTCACTCATTCACACTCCCGCTCACTCATTCACTCTCCCGCTCACTCATTCACTCTCACGCTCACTCATTCTGTCTCTCCCGCTCACTCATTCACTCTCCCGCTCACTCATTCACTCTCCCGCTCACTCATTCACTCTCCCGCTCACTCATTCACTCTCCCGCTCACTCATTCACTCTCACTCATTCACTCTCACGCTCACTCATTCACTGTCCCGCTCACTCATTCACTCTGCCGCTCACTCATTCACTCTCCCGCTCACTCATTCACTCTCCCGTTCAATCATTCACTCTCCCGCTCACTCATTCACTCTCACTCATTCACTCTCACGCTCACTCATTCACTGTCCCGCTCACTCATTCACTCTGCCGCTCACTCATTCACTCTCACGCTCACTCATTCACTCTCACGCTCAATCATTCACTCTCCCGCTCACTGATTCACTCTCACGCTCACTCATTCACTCTCACGCTCACTCATTCCTTCTCACGCTCACTCATTAACTCTCACACTCACTCATTCACTCTCACGCTCACTCATTCACTCTCACGCTCACTCATTCACTCTCCCGCTCAATCATTCACTCTCCCGCTCACTCATTCACTCTCACTAATTCACTCTCCCGCTCACTCATTCACTCTTCCGCTCACTCATTCACTCTCCCGCTCACTCATTCACTCTCCCGCTCACTCATTCACTCTCACGCTCACTCATTCACTCTCACGCTCACTCATTCACTCTCTCATTCACTCACACTCATTCACTCCCACACACAGACACTCTCACTCATTCAATCTCCAGCTCACTCATTCGCTCTCACGCTCACTCATTCACTCTCCCGCTCACTCATTCACCCTCACGCTCACTCATTCACTCTCACGCTCACTCATTCACTCTCCCGCTCATCATTCACTCTCAGTCATTCACTCTCCCGCTCACTCATTCACTCTCACGCTCAATCATTCACTCTCCCGCTCACTCATTCACTCTCACGCTCACTCATTCACTCTCACGCTCACTCATTCACTCTCACTCATTCACGCTCACTCATTCACTCTCACTCATTCTGTCTCTCATTCACACTCACTCACTCTCTCACTCAAACTACAGTAATGAACATAAGTTTAGATTATACATGATAAAATCAAATGGTATTTAACTTATAATATGACAGATGAGAATACACAAACATATGGATTCGCGTGTTACATAACATGCGTGTTACATGACATGCATCTGCTCAGCTCTCTCTCTCTGTCTCTCTCTCACTCTCTCTCTGTATTCTTTCATATACACACACTCACACGCATGCGTACGCTCACACACACACACACACTCTCTCTTTCTCTCTCATTCACTCTCACTCTCACTAATTCACTCTCCCGCTCACTCATTCACTCTCACGCTCACTCATTCACTCTCACTCATTCGCTCTCACGCTCACTCATTCACCCTACCGCTCACTCATTCACTCTCACGCTCACTCATTCACTCTCACGCTCACTCATTCACTCTCCCGCTCACTCATTTACTCTCCCGCTCACTCATTCACTCTCACGCTCACTCATTCTGTCTCTCCCGATCACTCATTCACTCTCCCGCTCACTCATTCACTCTCCCGCTCACTCATTCACTCTCCCGCTCACTCATTCACTCTCCCGCTCACTCATTCACTCTCACTCATTCACTCTTACGCTCACTCATTCACTCTCACGCTCACTCATTCACTCTCACGCTAACTCATTCACTGTCCCGCTGAATCATTCACTCTGCCGCTCACTCGTTCACTCTCACACTCACTCATTTACTCTCACGCTCACTCATCACTCTCACGCTCAATCATTCACTCTCCCGCTCACTGATTCACTCTCACGCTCACTCATTCACTCTCACTCATTCCTTCTCACGCTCACTCATTCACTCTCACTCATTCACTCTCACTCATTCACTCTCACGCTCACTCATTCACTCTCACGCTCACTCATTCACTCTCACGCTCACTCATTCACTCTCCCGCTCAATCATTTACTCTCCCGCTCACTCTCACGCATTCACTCTCCCGCTCACTCATTCACTCTCCCGCTCACTCATTTACTCTCCCGCTCACTCATTCACTCTCCCGCTAACTCATTCACTCTCACGCTCACTCATTCACTCTCACGCTCACTCATTCACTCTCACTCATTCACTCTCACTCATACACTCACACACACAGACACTCTCACTCATTCACTCTCCCGCTCACTCATTCGCTCTCACGCTCACTCATTCACTCTCCCGCTCACTCATTCACCCTCACGCTCACTCATTCACTCTCACTCATTCACTCTCCCGCTCACTCATTCACTCTCACTCATTCACTCTCCCGCTCACTCATTCACTCTCACGCTCAATCATTCACTCTCCCGCTCACTCATTCACTCTCACGCTCACTCATTTACTCTCACGCTCACTCATTCACTCTCACGCTCACTCATTCACTCTCACGCTCACTCATTCTGTCTCTCATTCACACTCACTCACTCTCTCACTCAAACTACAGTAATGAACATAAGTTTAGATTATACATGATAAAATCAAATGGTATTTAACTTATAATATGACAGATGAGAATACACAAACATATGGATTCGCGTGTTACATAACATGCGTGTTACATGACATGCATCTGCTCAGCTCTCTCTCTCTCTCTGTATTCTTTGAGATTAGAACATAGTGCCCAGACCTGTGACCTCATGTCCTTTTAGACATAGAAATCCCGCCTGGGTGGAGATTAGAACATAGTGCCGACAGCTTGGCCCACTGGCTACTGAGCCACCTCGGTGCCTTCTATAATAAACACAGAAAATGCATCAAGCGAACTCTCAAATACAGTGAAGTCTGGATAAGTAGAAGTCGCAGGGGCCGAAGGAATTTGTTCTACTTATCAGAAATTCTACTTATCCAGACTGCACACATATTTACACTAATACCATGCAGTAGCATTGGGTAAAATGATTGTAACACTTAGGAAACACAGTTAGTGAACAAATAAATAGTAATACAATATCAGACATGTTGAAATGTTTAGTTTTGAAAATTTCCAAATTAATTAAAGAGAAAGTCTGTGATTTATCTTCCCATTGCCTGTTTAAAGGCACAAAATGGTGAGACTGCATCATCTGAACATCCATTCTGCATCATGTAAATGTCAATTTTGTCAATTGATGCCAAAATATCTGACTGTGATACAGGTTGTGCTTGCAGCCCACAGTCATCCTCATCATCAGAGTCAGGGCTGGAAGGGTCTGATGGTTGAATGACTGGCATACATAGCCCTATAATATCAGTGCTTGAAAGAGTGGTACTAGTAGAAACATCATTGTCAATGTTAACAAACTCCTCTGGATCAATCTTCAGCTCTTTATACAATCTAGCAAGTAATCAATCAATCAATCATGTGCCATGCCGGAAAGCGTGGGCGGCCATGACTCACCATTTCACTCGATCACCAGTGTCGTGGATCAGCTCAGTGTTCCTGTCTCGTCCATGCCATGTGGCCAAGCCATCCAGGTATTTTCCTCTTGGTCTGTTCCCCTCGATCTTGCCAGTTGTCACTAAGTTCTCCAACCCATTTCTTCTCATAACATGTCCAAAAAATTAATGGTAATGGTAATGGCAAGTAATGGCTCCACTGAAATGTCAGTAACATTGCTCTCACTGCTCGCAGAATTATGTTTAGCTAAAGCAGCTGAGCATGTCTTCTATCCATGAGTGAGTCGTTGCTTCGTTGACTGACTGTTTCTCTCCACACACATTCTTGTAAGTGATGCAATGTCGTTTTTTTGGAAACGATCCAACCAAACAGCACTACAATTCCAGTCTGTCTGACCTCCAAGACGTGCAAATTCTTCTGCTTTCACAATAAGTAAAGGCCCGTTTACTGGTACATTTGCCAATCTAATCACAGTCAACCATTTTAAAAGGGCTGCATCAACAAAATCGCATGCAGCAGTTCTTCTAGCTCTCTGCCTATCACTGTCGATTTGACATTCGAAAAACAATTGTTTGTAGCGGTCTTTATGCTTTAA
Organism: Cepaea hortensis; assembly: GCA_963921405.1. NCBI lineage: Eukaryota > Metazoa > Mollusca > Gastropoda > Stylommatophora > Helicidae > Cepaea > Cepaea hortensis. The sequence goes on along the minus strand of OY992894.1, from coordinate 3,829,298 downwards.
ATTGCCAGAAAGTGTCGATGTTGGAATACCAAATTCTCTAGCTATATTCACTTTCTTCTTCCCACTATGTTCAACCTCTTCCAACAGCTCAATCTTTCTGTTTAAAGTCAAAGTTTTAAGCTTTCGTCCACAAGCAGCCATTGTTGACAATGTGCGAGATTGTTCTCCATGCTGACTAAAAATACACATTCTTTCGCGGAACAGGGGGGGGGGGGGGTTGAAATGAACAGTTTCACTTAAACGTGGACATTTATATAGTCGGTAATTCATTTTTATGTTCGACTAACCCGAAAATACGAGTTAACAGAATTCGACTTATCAGGAATTTTTATAGAAAGATAAAGAAGGATCTTGGCCGGGACCAAGCCAATAACGTCGACTTCAGCGAAATTCTAGTTCTCCGAATTCGACTTAAGTGGACGACTGTATACGAAGTTTACCGTGTGACCTCTGAAATATAAGGAAGAAGTTTATTCCAGTGAATGGTTTAGTGAAAGGGAACAGTGGAAAACACGGAAACTGTATAACAGACGTAATAAAGTGAGTTACAGAATGAATCGGACAAGGCAATGAACGGAACTCGTGAACGGAGAGTTGCATTGAACAACTGAAATCATCTCTGACACAACCTGGTGTGCGACACGCCCACATTTCGGCGTGGCGGCTCTACACCTGATTGGCGAAGTCTGCTGACACGTGGAGCGCCATCCCAACACCGCTTCTGAACCTTGACCCCAGGTACTCGCCCCTCCCTCCCTCTGTGGTCACAGCGATTCACTTTCATTCCATTGACACAGTGGAGAAGCGGTGACGTGCAGAAAAGATACATGTGCGTAGTTCAGGGAAGGCATTGTTGAGGCGACTGCACATTTGTTATTCGATATCTTCATCCAAAGGTAGAAGTGAAGGTGAGCTGAGAGCAGACAGGTGACATAGACAGATCACACTGAATACACCAGATCGTCTGCGTGGACATGTCAGCTGGGGAAATTGATGAAACCAAAACTTGACGAAAGACAAGATCAGCATTTAGAGGCAGGTGAATATATCATGCGCTGAATGAAGGCCCGAATTTGACGGAAACTCCAGAGATTTGGACCCGAACGATGTGACGTATTGATGAGGAAAACGAGTGTGTCGTAACGCTGGACCAGATAGCTGGTGAAAACATTTCCTAGCCGCTGGTGAGATACCCGTGAGAGGTTTATGGAACCACACATATATTTCTATCACATGCGGTGTTTGAAAATATCAGTTCAAATCTTGACTTCCGTAGTCCATAGAACATTCACCTGGATATAAGGAGGGAGTTGTTCGTTTGTGGACAGTGAGCAGTGACAGTGTGAGGTCCCCCTTTGCAATACTGTTTAGGTAAGTCTATATGTATAGAATCTTTATCAGAGAAATAGCTCTTGTTTAGCGTAAATAGAGCATTATATTAAAATAAATAACCCGGTTACCTCCAGAGAAATAGCTCTTGTTTAACGTAAATAGAACATTCTATTAAAATAAATAACCCGGCTATCTCCAGAGAAATAGCTATTGTTTAACGTAAATAGAACATTCTATTAAAATAAATAACCCTGTTATCTCCAGAGAAATATCTCTTGTTTAACGTAAACAGAACATTCTATTAAAATAAATAACCCGGTTATCTCCAGAGAAATAGCTATTGTTTAACGTAAATAGAACATTCTATTAAAATAAATAACCCTGTTATCTCCAGAGAAATATCTCTTGTTTAACGTAAACAGAACATTCTATTAAAATAAATAACCCGGTTATCTCCAGAGAAATAACTCTTGTTTAAAGTAAATAGAACATTCTATTAAAATAAATGCCGGCTGCTCGGCGAAAGAGTTACAGAGGCAGTTTGTAATCCCGCATACCCGTGTTCGAAACACAGCTGTAGACGATTTGACAGCTTACGTTGGTTCTTTTACGAAATGGTATGGGTGCCGGTCGTTCAGAAAGTAATGGCAAACTACTGAACGTAAACTTGCCGAGAGATCACAACAGCAAAAAATGATGGTGTTGACTGCGCCGTACTGTAAAGGATATGCAACTAACTTTATCAAAATAAATAACCCTGTTATCTTCAAAGAAATAGATTTTGTTTAACGCAAATAGAACATTCTATTGTTTTAAAATAACACACATGTCAGTATGAGATATTTTGAGTATTTATATATTATGAGTATTTATTAATTATTGTCAACATTATTTCCATTAAATTTTTTGTTTTTAAGATTTAAGACACGAAAGTAATGATAAATGCATATCCGGAGAATGTGGTTGGTATAGAAGTATCTCAATAATCAATTCCGTCGCTGCTAGCTATATAAGCCGTGCGTTCTGAAAGAGTGCGTTGTCTTGAAGCAACTAAATATTTTTATTGCGTGCTGCCAGTCGTTTTCTGACCAAGGTATTAAATTTCTTTTTAGGAAAATTGATCTTCAAAATATTGTCTATTAACAGTATTGCCATGAGGCAGATAAGCATTCAACAGGACACCCTTACCCCCCCCCCCCCAATCTCATTTTGTTCTCTTCCCCTCCCCACCTCCCCCCACCCAATAGAAACAGAGTCACTCTTCCTGCAAATTAAAGTTTATAGATACCTTTGGTAAAGATGGTAAGTCTATAAAGTTTATAGGTATCTTTGGTAACAGAATATATCTCATAATAAGATTTGCAAAATATATAAATAGGGCCGGCCTAAACAAACAGCATAGGGCAGAGTTTCAACCGGGGTTCTGCGAATGGCAGCCAGGGGTTCCGCCGAAACAGACCGAAATCGCCTAAATGCAACATTTCTGCCCATCTTTTTTATTACATAAAGTAGGACAGACACTTGGATCACCGCACAGAGTTAATTGAGCATTTGCGTAAGGATCTGCTCCAGCAGAAAAGTTGAAAAACACTGGCCTAGAGACCAGCTCGATTAACACCTTGACCGGGGAATTCTCCTGAGCTGGGGATATTTTCGTAATAACACGAGGTTTCTATTGCTTTTGTATGCTATGTTTGCTACTTTATTGCCTCTATTCACACTTGTAGTTCACTTACCTATCACTGTCAAACAAAGAAATCCGTGTTACATACCTATAAAATGGATGACTGGCAAAAAGAAGTAAATATTTCTCGAGCATCGAACCTGTGTTGACATCCAGACGCATCTGGGGGGAGGGAAAGATGTGTGTATGTGTATTGCCATGGAAACCAGGGTAACGTCAGAGCGTAGGCAGGGCTACCACGAGTTGGGGAAGGACTTGGGATGGCGCGAAGTGAGCAAACATTACAATAAACAAGAAAATCTAGACACAATAATTTATAATTCAAAACAGTAAATTTAAGACATCCAGGATGTCTCTGCACGTGTGAATATCTCCTATTATTCTAAACATAATATTTACATTTAAATTGTATAACAACGTCTCGTGTTATATACGTTATATCAAGCAAGTTCGAGTACCGTCGGCGGGCCGGATGAAATAACGTCGCGGGCCGGATCCGGCCCGCGGGCCGTAGTTTGGTGACCCCTGCCCTAGACAGACTCCATCTACCCGTGGGTTGATCTCTTTCCTCAAGACAGACTCCATCTTCCTGTGGGTTGATCTCTTTCCTCAAGACAGACTTCATCTACTCGTGGGTTGATCTGTTTCCTCAAGACAGATTCCATCTACCCGTGGGTTGATCTGTTTCCTCTAGACAGACTCAATCTACCCGTGGGTGATCTATTTCCTCAAGACAGACTCAATCTACCCGTGGGTGATTTATTTCCTCAAGACAGACTCCATCTACCCGTGGGTTGATCTGTTTCCTCAAGACAGACTCCATCTACCCGTGGGTTGATCTGTTTCCTCTAGACAGACTCCATCTACCCGTGGGTTGATCTATTTCCTCAAGACAGACTCCATCTACCCGTGGATAGGTCGGTTTCCTCTAGACAGACTCAATCTACCCGTGGGTGATCTATTTTCTCAAGACAGACTCAATCTACCCGTGGGTGATCTATTTCCTCAAGACAGACTCCATCTACCCGTGAGTTGATCTGTTTCCTCTAGACAGACTCCATCTACCCGTGAGTAGTTCTGTTTCCTCTAGACAGACTCCATCTAAGGTGACAGACTCCATCTACCCGTGGGTAGGTCTGTTTCCTCTTGACCGACTACATCTACCCGTGGGTAGGTCTGTTTCCTCTTGACAGACTACATCTATCCGTGGGTAGGTATGTTTCCTCTTGACAGACTACATCTACCCGTGGGTAGGTATGTTTCCACTAGACAGACTACATCTACCCGTGGGTAGGTATGTTTCCTCTTGACAGACTACATCTACCCGTGGGTAGGTATGTTTCCTCTTGACAGACTACATCTACCCGTGGGTAGGTATGTTTCCTCTAGACAGACTACATCTACCCGTGGGAATGTATGTTTCCTCTTGACAGACTACATCTACCCGTGGGTAGGTATGTTCCCTCTTGACAGACTACATCTACCCGTGGGTAGGTATGTTTCCTCTTGACAGACTACATCTACCCGTGGGTAGGTATGTTTCCTCTTGACAGACTACATCTACCCGTGGGTAGGTATGTTTCCTCTTGACAGACTACATCTACCCGTGGGTAGGTATGTTTCCTCTTGACAGACTACATCTACCCGTGGGTAGGTCTGTTTCCTCTAGACAGACTCCATCTAAGGTGACAGACTCCATCTACCCGTAGGTAGGTCTGTTTCCTCTAGACAGACTCCATCTAAGGTGACAGACTCCATCTACCCGTAGGTAGGTCTGTTTCCTCTAGACAGACTCCATCTAAGGTGACAGACTCCATCTACCCGTGGGTATGTATGTTTCCTCTTGACAGACTCCATCTACCCGTGGGTAGGTCTGTTTCCTCTAGACAGACTACATCTACCCGTGGGTAGGTATGTTTCCTCTTGACAGACTACATCTACCCGTGGGTAGGTCTGTTTCCTCTAGACAGACTCCATCTAAGGTGACAGACTCCATCTACCCGTAGGTAGGTCTGTTTCCTCTAGACAGACTCCATCTACCCGTGGGTAGGTATGTTTCCTCTTGCCAGACTCCATCTACAGTGACAGGCTCTATCTATTCGTGGGTAGATTTTCTTAACTAGTAATTTTGCCAGGTCGATAGTTTGATGGCCTACTCGTTGTCATGTCAAACTGCCGTGGGATATATCCGGTGTAGAACCTGCACACGGAACCCCCTGTTGTCCACCTTCATCAGAGAAGGCTGGGTGTCCGAGATGACCACATGCTGGCCTGTCCGCCCTGTGGTGTAGTGGCTCCATGCTGGCCTGTCGGCCCCGTGGTGTAGTAGTCAGATGCTGGCCTTTCAGCCCGGTGGTCTAGATTCGATCCACAACGAGTTGGATTATAATTAGGGCTGCGACCGATTAATTTAAATTTAATAGTTAACTTTTGAAAAATTAACGATTAATTAATCGTTAATTTCGATTAAAGCAAAACGTTTATAGTCACATAACTTACATTATCGTCGTATTTGTCAAAAATCGAAATAAGACTGGATTGTCTTGTTCATATGTCATCTAATAACCAACTATGCAAACAGACGAGTATGTTGACAGTATTTGGTTCAAGTGACGAGCGCGTCTTATTAACAATATAACCAACAGAGCTGAACAATCGTTCACATGGAACTGAGGTAGCCGGTATGCACAGAATGGTCTTGGCAAGGAATGCCAATTTTGGATATCGATGTTCATTACGTCTCCACCATTGTAAAGGGTCAACCGATTCAGCAACTTGCTTCTCCATATCAGACTCCATTAGCTTAATACTCTCTTCATTTGGTTCACATATAGTTTCATTGTCAATGTCAGTATCATTCTTTGCAGCAGTCTCCATCTGTTCATCATGAACATTAACTGCTATTTGTTGGTCAATACATGACCAAGTTCGTTCTTTTGCATCTTTTGACAAACACTTCAGGTATTTGTAGCGTGAATCAAGTGTTGTTGCAACCTGTAGTATTTCAATACTTGTCATATTAGCTACATATTCACTGAAGTCATTAATACATGCTGCCTTAAATTTAGCTATGTAGCCCGGATCATCATCGTGTACAGTCATATGCTTCGTCAACGATGATAGCAGCGGCAATACACAGCTGCATGAAACATAATCTTGACCGCCAAGTAGGACCATGGTCTGACAGAATAAGTCCAAACCTTTGACATATTTCGAAATCTCCAAATCCGAAAGTTTTGGACCTTTGTATTGCTTCTTTTCATCTGACATGTAGACAGTTAATGCTTCTCTGACCTGTAGAAGACTCTGTAGCATAATAAACATACTGTTTCATCTTGTTGGTACATCTTGCTGCAGCTTACACAATGGTGACTCAGTACAATTTTGCAACTCGGCTGTGTTTGCAGGACTATGTTTAAAATGTCCGACAATTTTTCGACATCCGGTTCAGTTGTATAAGTGATGGGAGAAAAGTTTTCGATTAATCGTTAAAAAAAATAATCGTTAAAATAAATTAACGATTAATCGATTAATTAATCGTTAACTTTCGCAGCCCTAATTATAATTTTAAAATAGACCTGGATTCCCAAATCGAGCCAGCCTCAATGGGTCACAAATACTGTCTTGGAAAGTCAAGGCGTCTGACCAGGTCAGCCACCGGCTGCTGTTGGTCTATTCAAATGTGGCTCTGGTACAACATGCCTAGCGCGCCTTTAATCTATTTAACTGTGTACCGCCAGCAAGCTTGACCTGTGGAGCGGTTGGCATGAGTTCAAGTCTTTGGAGATCGGAAGTAAAACCCGCCTGCAGGCAAACTCAACAGTAAAACATAATAAGTAAATAGAGACGATTTCGGTATATTCACATTTCAGTTTACAATTTCTTATCTCGTCTCTCAGGCTTTTATCACAATAGGAGTTTGAAAGAGGTTATACCCTTGTTTCGAGCTAGCCTAAAAATTGTTACCCTTTATTTCCAGACATTTGGGTTGATTTGCAGGTGATAATGCGACAACCACCTGGTCGGGTGTGCTCACACTTGACGTGCCAGGCCGTGTCTCGTGTCTGGTGATCTCATGATAAAGCTGCGCAGCGCATGGCAGACGATATAGAAACGACACTTTCGTGACATTTCTGTGATAAGTCATGTCTTCGGTGCATGCTGCTTGAGCAAACATGGTATGCATAGGTCATATATACGTGTTTTTATTTAATCTTTTCCTTCTCCTCCTCGTCCTCCTTCTTCTTCTTCTTCTTCTTCTTCTTCTTCTTCTTCTTCTTCTTCTTCTTCTTCTTCTTCTTCTTCTTCTTCTTCTTCTTCTTCTTCTTCTTCTTCTTCTTCTTCTTCTTCTTCTTTCAGATACATGGCTGTATGTGGAAAGATATGGTAGTAACTTCAGAAAGAAAAGAAAACCGCATACAGGGTGCAGGAGTGGGTTGCTGTATGTTTAGCTAGAGTACAAACTACGGCATCTGACGTACATGTTTTCACGTTTACCTCTGATGTGTTAAGTAAATAAACACAGGGGCCATCACTAGCCAAATAACATGAAGGGTGTTCCAGGCAGGAGTATGCGTGAAGCAGGGGGAGGGGCGGGGGAGGGTAGTTGTAGGTCAAGTCTTTCCAGCGGGCTGTGGCGAGAGCGGGTCTGCGAATAGATGGCTACCTGATGATGATGGTGATGATGTTGCTGATAGTGATGGTGATGATGATGATGTGGGTATTTACAGCCCGTTCAGCGGGCCGAACCGTTCAAGAATCCAGTGGTGCTCACTCTATGACCACGAGCAGCATGACGATGGAGGTGATGGCAGTTACACAGGCTTTCATATGGCTGGAATCACAGCATTATACCAACGTGTGTGTACTAAGTGATTCAATGAGCATGATTCAGAAGGTCGAAGTTGGATCTGTACGTAGACAGTGGACTGAGTCACTGCAGAAGTCTGTTGTCCGTAAAGTCACCTTCATCTTCGTCCCGGGACATGCGGGAGTCGAGGGAAATGAACGAGCTGACAAACTGGCTGGCTCTGCACCCCCTGTAGATGGCCAGCCCATGGATCGTGCCGATGTTAGTAACGTCCTTCAAGATATGGCGAGAACAGAGGACTTTGACGTCAGTGAATCCACATCGCTGTCTAGGATGAAAGACTTGGGAGTAAGAATTGGCACTGCCAGACGCGAGAGGTACATCGGGAAAACAAGGCGCCTCGTCAACCAACACAGAACTGGCATTATTAGCCACCGGACGCTGATGCATATGCTGGGGGGGGGGGGGGGGGTAGGGGGGGGGGTAGGATCTGAGCACCTATGGACCTGTCCAGAGTGCAATGAAGATACCCCAACTGATAACTGATGATGATGATGATGATGATGATGATGATATATTTACAGACAGAAGGAATTGGAAGCTTTGGACAAAATCCCGACATAATACAAAGTAATAAATACCTGTCTGAGTGGTCGAGTTGTAAACTCGGGGCTGATTCTCTGTAGGATGTATTATGTGCGTGTGTAAGTGCGTGTGTGGGTGCGTGTGTATGTGCGTGTGTATGTGCGTGTAGTTGCGCCGCTCTAGGTCTCCACACTCTCTATACCCTGGGATAAAGTCAGATGCATGTCCTCTACAGAGCGTCATAATCAACCCCAACATGTATTGCTGTTTGTGATTGTCTAGACTAGTTTACACTGGGTAGTTTGCCATTGCTTTCTGAACGGTAGGCGCACACACCATTGTGACAATCAACATAAAGCGATCCGCCACTGAATCCCCTTAGGCTGACCCGGAACCAGGTATGTGTGATTGTGAGACTACGTTCATGGCCACAGACGTCTTGGGGTAGAAGAAACAAAACACAAACAATCAAGAACATGACGGTTTAAATACAACTATAAAGTATATTATACACCCTTGGGTACAAGAGAAAGAGTGAAAAGGACAAGAAAGTTGTCATACCCGAGTGGAAGAAGGCAGTCTCAACAAGACTACACGATACCTCTACACCCCGGGGCAGAAGGACAGGTTAAAAACAAGACTTTAAGGTACCCCTACATCCTATGATAAAAGAGACTTAAAAATACTGTAAGGTACCCCTACATCCTAAGGTGAAAGAGACTTTAAAATACTGTAAGGTACCCCTACATCCTAAGGTAAAAGAGACTTTAAAATAATGTAAGGTACCCCTACATCCTATGGTAGAAGAGGTAAGACATTACAAGACTGTAAGACTCTTCTACGAATCTGTGGCAGAGACAAGACTAAATAAGACCTTAAGTTACCCACACATCCTAGGGTAGAAGAGAACGACATAGAACGAATAAGTGAGAGCAAGCATATATCATTGCAACATCTCAGGCATGACAGAAGCGAGACACAAGCAACCAAGGTCAGAGTTATAGAGAAGAGTTTATGCAGACGCATTAAATGTTCGCAGGTGATCAAAGAGGTTCGTTTTCCAGGTGAGTAATGTGACACTGCTAATGCCAGCTTCAATCAGTCAGCTGTATGCCTCACTCTCGCTGTTGTCAGATTCTGTTGTTCCTCAGGTGCCGCATCCTCTATAATTATAGGCAGGGGCAGACAAATCTAAGTATCATTCAGGAGCCAGCTCCTTTTCCTCAGCAGCCAGCATATTTTTTTTTTTTTTTTAAACACAGGCTAAGGAAAAACAGAAACATGAATCCGGTTCAGATAGGGCTGCATGTTTTGAAATGATCCATTAAATACCTTTACTGGAGACCCAGTCAAAGATATCATCTAAACACAGACGGCATCAGTAAAATATTGCACGATTTATTGCCAGACATATGTCGCTGCATCTCGTCAGGTGCATACTGCAGTTAGGGCCTATATATCCAGTAATGGGGGGGGGGGGGGGGGGGTTAATACTTTGACTGAAAAATGTTGTAAATCGTGCAATATTTGGTTTATGGCTTTTTTTTTTATTTTTTGATTCATTAAGGGAAGAAATCGTTTTGAAAGATATCATTATATCACTTAAGTTAATCACGTGACTTGGGAGCTTTCAAGTGCCCACAAGAAATGTCTCCTCCACCTTCCCTTCTCTGATAAAACGAATATATTGTAACAGCCCCTCATCATCAGATTTGTCTTAGAAATCTATCAGGTACCTAACTGACACGTGGGCTTCCCTTTATTTTACATATCAAATCTTCACGAAGACATAAGGCAGTGCATGAATTAAATTCTCTAACCTTTTCTCTACAGATAGCTTGTTTAACAATGCAACTATACCTTCAAAGTCAGTGCAGAGTCTATCATTTTTGGCAATACAGTACAACGGTATGAAATATACATCCATTTTTAACACATCTTGCTAAAGGAGACCATTCAGGATTCTTATTTGTACGAGTACTTTTGGTCTCCTGACACTTGAAGTATGTGCAGGGCGTGTTTTTAAGTTTCAAATTTACATGATCCCGATCATCCAGACGTAACTTTCAAATCTTGGTCTGGAATGTCGGGAAACCTACTGCTCAGTTCACAATTCCTTCTTCATAGCATAGCCGTGGTAATAGTTCCAGCCACAACTGATGACATTTTCGTATGCTCGACTGAGGGAATTTAGAAAAACTATCTTCAATGCAACACCACCAGTTACCAACGCTCGACTGAAGGAATTTAGAAAAACTATCTTCAATGCAAGACCATCAGTTACCAGCGCTCGACTGAGGGAATTTAGAAAAACTATCTTCAATGCAAGACCATCAGGCATCAGTTACCAACGCTCGACTGAAGGAATTTAGAAAAACTCTTCAATGCAAGACCATCAGTTACCAACGCTCGACTTAGGGAATTTAGAAAAACTATCTTCAATGCAAGACCCAGGAGCGTCACTAGGGGGGTGCGGGCCGCACCGGGTGACACCATCAAGGGGTGACACCAAAATAAAATAAATTGCAAATTTGACAAAGCAGACATAGCAAAATAACAAAAATTTAACTTTGTCCGAGTTTGTCGAAGTTCTTTATTTATGTTTTACCTGAAGTATTGAAGTTATATTGTTCAATTTGTTTTCTTTCTTATGTCCTTATTAACTTTTTGACTTATTTTACAAACATTACTATATGCGATTATATATGGTACAGGAACACTCGGAAGAAGACCATGGTGAAAGTCTAGAGGGGTGACACCAAGAGTTTATCGCACTGGGTGACACCAACCCCAGTGACGCCACTGGCAAGACCATCAGTTACCAACACTCGACTGAGGGAATTTAGAAAAACTATCTTCAATGCGAGACCACCAGTTACCAACGCTCGACTGAGGGAATTTAGAAAAACTGCCTTCAATGTAAGACCATCAGTTACCAACACCGGCGTTACATCAAACAAAGTTCTGATACGAGAGGAAGAGGACTGCCGAGAAGAAAATGGACTGACGACATCAAAGACATTGTTGAACAATCACACGGATGAAACAATGGAGTTCGGGCGCTGGAACGTCAACTGTTCTTCCCCACGCCACTTGACGGCAAAAGTGAAAGATGATGATGATCTTCAATGTTAGGTGTTTCATTGTCATCTCGAACACAATCATTCGTTTGACGCTGATCATTATCATCTTGACAATTACAACGGCTCTAGGCTTCTCGCCTTCGTTCTCTTCTCTGTCACTTCGGGGTACATTTTCCGGCAAAGTCGGCATATTTAATTAAGAAGAAATCTCTAAGATTTTATGTGTTTTATTGACTTGCAACGGTCAGTTTGTTCTTGTCATTTACTACAATGTAAGTCAGAGTAAAACACAACGCGGCACAAACTATGGCACGTGTATGTCTCTATCCATGCCTATTTCTTCCTCCCTGTCTATTTCTTTGTTACTGTGCATATCTTTGTTCCTGTGTATTTCTTTGTTACTATGCATATCTTTGTTGCTGTATATTTCTTTGATGAAAGTATAAGACAGAACTGAACCAGACAGAACGTATCAGACAGAAGTGTATCCTATTTCTGAGAATGTATCAAAACATTTGGCAGAATGCGTTGTTCTCTTCAGACTTTAAACTAGGCCTGTGAGTGACGATATGTTGTGTGCAGGTTGTGTCCCTCGCATGCAAGTTGAGCGGGTCAAGGAGAGACAACTTCTGGACGGGTTGTACGCTGTGTGGTATCTCTACGGTTTCTTGTGGACGGGTTGTACGTTGTGTGATATCTCTAAAGTTTCTTGTGGACGAGTTGTACGCTGTGTGATATCTCTACAGTTTCTTGTGGACGGGTTGTACGCTGTATGGTATCTCTACAGTTTCTTGTGGACGGGTTGTACGATGTGTGATATCTCTACAGTTTCTTGTGGACGGGTTGTACGATGTGTGATATCTCTACAGTTTCTTGTGGACGGGTTGTACGCTGTATGGTATCTCTACAGTTTCTTGTGGACGGGTTGTACGCTGTGTGATATCTCTACAGTTTCTTGTGGACGGGTTGTACGCTGTGTGGTATCTCTACAGTTTCTTGTGGACGGGTTGTACGCTGTGTGGTATCTCTAGTTTCTTGTGGACGGGTTGTACGCTGTGTGGTATCTCTACAGTTTCTTGTAGGATGTAAGGCAGGGGTAATCATGTCGCTCATTGTGAGGCCACGGTAAGGGTAAGTTGGTAGTTGGTGTTTACTGATAGGTATTCGCGCAGCTCGTAATGGTGTGCAGGTATTGCTGTTGGCAAAGTGGCATACACATATCCCTTTAGATATGCTGACGTCATTGTATTCCCTAGGGGGAGCGGGGGAGCCGTAACGGAGAGGTCACCATGTCCGCCGATAATCCAACAGCAGAAATAATTTAACGATATTCCATTAACATTATAATATAACGATTTGCACAAACGGTTATAATATATAGACATTGCACAGTCAGATATATAATATCAATTTGTACAAGCGGAAATAATATAAAGACATTGCACAGTCAGATATAATGTAACGATATTTCATTAGCAATATTATATAACAATATTTCATTAGCAATATAGTATAACGATATCTCACTAGCAATATAATATAACGACATTTTATTTATTGGAATCTACAAGTGCTGTGAAGACGGTAACTATACTGATCAATGAGTACTCGCTTACATGGGTTGTGCACGCAGCAGCTGGTCTGATCAGTGAACACTGGCCTACCTATGTGGTGGAGACGGCACCTAGTCTGATCATTCAGTACTGGCCTACCTGTGTGGTGGAGATGGCACCTGGTCTGATCAGTCAGCACCCCAGGAAGCCAGTAAACCCACCCACCCTCTGTTGATCAGCCACCCACCCACTTTGTTGTGAACTGAAAGGGCTTACACCCCAGACACAAAATGTCAGATTTTTAGTGTCCTCATCTTCCAATCCTCCCCCTGCCCCCTATAGTTTGTGCATGTTCTTTTCGCGTGACAAAGCTGCAGGAACGAGACCCGCGGCAGGTGAGACTAATTAATGGCCCCCAGGGCAGGTTGGGCACGCAGAGCTTACGTTAGTGCACGCGCTACAATAATGTTGTTTCCTCTCTGGAACGTGGACGATTGAGTATACAAACCACAGTTGTTGACTTTGGCAGGCAATCTGTCGGTAATCACCCGCCACAATTAACTACCTCAAACGGCAAACTGTTGACATTCTTGTTGGCCCCAGCATCATTCACTGGGTCACAGCGGGATCCAGCCGAGCCAGCCCGCTGAGCGTGTGTAAACAACATCCGCTAGCACTTGTCTGACAGAAGCCTCATGAATGTGTTGTCACTCGGCTTGATCCAGTGCTCGGCGTGAAGGCGTTCATTGCATGTGGAGAAGTTGATCACTGTGTGCAACAATCACATCTACTAAATGTTGCAGATCCTGCTCATTGTCTGCAATCAATACTCTATCAACCGAGTGTATAATGTTATTGATGTTACGTCCCCCAATTGTGATTCCTTTCATATCTTCTAAATTTTTAACAATATTTTCACCATATAGTTGATATTGGCCTATTTCATTATCAAGGGACATAAACATGTGTAACCCAGCGGGCACTGACGCTCACGGGGCGTGTCCGCCAGAACATTCTATCAGAACATTACATGTTGTGATATTTAAATCTTGAGCACAACTTACTACTGGCAACGCTGATCGTATTCTGGTATGAACCTAAGATACCAGAATACGATCAGCGTTGCCAGTAGTAGGTTTTGCTCAATATTTAAATCTCAAATCCCGAAACAACCAAATAAATCATGTTGTGATATGACTGTTGTATAAATGCCTTTGAATATAAATGTTATAGACGAGTTCTAAGAATATCTTGGGTAAAGAAAAGAACAAATGCATCCATCCTTAAAGAATTGAATATTGAAGAAGGTTGGCTATTAAAGACGATAAAACAAAGAAAATTGAAATATTTTGGTCACTTGAAATGTCACGAAAGTTTGGAGAGAACAATATTGGAAGGATATATGCCTGGGAAGAGAGGAAGAGGAAGGCCAAAGAGAAGATGGGTGCAGGATGTGGCGGATGATCTCCAGATGGGTGTATCAGACGCAGGACATCTTGCTTATGATCGAGAGGTTTTCCGGAAGGTTGTTATGGCAGCGAGGTTCTGCAAAGGACATGCTACTGAATGAATGAATGATATGACTGCATGAGACAGGCGAGATGGTCAGAGGTCGAGAGACTGCGGCGGGATGCGATGACTGCGAGTTCTGCACAGACGAGACAGAAGTTCAGTTAGCGAGGTAGAGAAACCACGTGACCCGGGTCCAGTTTGTAAACAATACCCGCCTCGAGGGGAATTCTGACTCATGACTTTCGGGTCGTAAGCGAAGCAGGTTAGACCCTGAGCTACTGTGGATCCCAAAATAAAACACAAGGTTGTAGCAGCAGCAGAGTAGTAGTAGTAGTAGTAGTAGTAGTAGTAGTAGTAGTAGTAGTAGTAGTAGTAGTAGTAGTAGTGTCGTGAAATACTGAAGAGTTAATGATTCCCAGATGGACGACTGCATACACCGACTAACCAGGCAGAAGAAGGGTTAACAAATCAGGCAGGCGAACGGTTAATTCCCGAGTTAAAAACAACGAAGTGACCAGGCGAATGTGTTATAGGTCAAGACACGGAAGGGCCCACCGACAGCCAGGTAAATCTGTCGCGTGGAAAAATTGGTTTGCAACAAAGGCAGACAGCATTATTGGACAGCATATTGCGGTCTGGGTGAATGAATAACGGAAAAGTTCCAGTTCTGTAATTTTCCACTAAAAGGTGATAATGAAGTAGGGACTTGAGATGTCAAGCAAGGTCAAGGACTATGCGGCAGAGATGACCGATATAAAGAGGGTCAATTCTTTGTGTAAGTTTAGTGTGTGTTCCAAACTGACCTGAAGGAGATATGTTCTTGAGTGGGAATAGAAATACACGTCCCTAATGATGGAAAGAGGGGATAATAGTGTGTTATTCGCTAAGTGTTTTTTCAATTCCAGGAACATAGATGCATAAATAAGGTATAAAGATATTAGATATAGTTTAGCATAGGGATATAGATGTGTGTGAATAGCAATTACCATTTCTTTCTATTTATGGATAGTTTAGACTTTGGTGAATTCATATGTCTTATGCGGATGTACTTCGGAAGCCTTATCATTATGGCTGGAGAAGGACACTTGCATAAGAAGTAGAAAGGGGCGGCTGCTTATCACTGGTTTTGTTATACTTTTCCAGGTTCTACTCTCCTAGTGAAAGCAGAGAAGAGATGAAGAGGAATACACTTGAGCAAACAAAGTACTTACACGGAACAAAACAGAATATGAACAGATTTACGATGAAGAAAGAAATAAGTTAAAATAAATACAGAACACTGTATGCTCAAACGAACATAACTCTAAGGCCCTGAAAGAGAAGAGATGAAGAGGAATACCCTTGAGTAAACAAAGAAGAAAGAATAGACAATTAGAGACATTGATATTAATCTATAGACAATAGGAATAACTGTGACGAGGTGGTGGTTTTTTCGATGTTGGATATGCACCGTCATGAAACAGACTCGAGCGCAGTCATAAACTTACGGGACTTTTATTACGGTACAGTGACTCAGTGGTGAACAGTTTTTGTTTCATTCAATAACGGATTTACCATCAGATTCAAGCATACGGATAATCCCGGGTGAGCTCTGTCCTGTTTGATGTGCTGTCCTGTGATCTTGAAGAATGAATGGGGCGAGAAACAACACCGCTGATAGACATGCAGAGTTCTTTCTAACACCAACCATAGAACACCCTATCAACTACACTTACAAAATCAATACATACACCAGACATAGTTTTATTAATAAATCTTTTGTTTATTGTTGAAAGAAACTGTTGTCGGAGTATGTGTTGAGAGAATAACAGAGAGAGAGAGTGAAACCACTAGATATATGGAAGGGAAGACAGAAGAGAGGAGGGTAGACTAAAGTCAGGCAATAATCCCAACAGATAATAAGTTGAAGATGTACTTGTTGATTCCCACTCTCCTCTCGGGGAAGAACAGGACAAGTAGTAGTAGTAGTAGCAGCAGTAGCAGAAGTAGTAGTAGTAGTAGTAGGAGGAGGAGGAGCAGCAGCAGCAGCAGCAACAGCAGTAGTAGTAGTAGTAGTAGTAGTAGTAGTAGTAGTAGTAGTAGTAGTAGTAGTAGTAGTAGTAGTAGTAGTAGTAGTAGTACCGCCCTGTATTATTGCAGTAATTGTCCTGTGGTAGGCACGTTCTCCCCTTTGCCAACGCGTACCCGTCATTACGTGCAACACCGTGTTTATCTGCAGCTTGTCGCACTCCCAAGTAGCAGAAGATTGCGGCCTATTTTCGGAAAGTGTTGAGGAGTTGGCGCCGTGGTCATGACCCGTGGAGCGGTGTGGGCGTGAGACAACCGCGTCACTCGGATAGCTTTCTATCAACATGTACATTTGTCTGTGTACCCGTTTACGCCGGCTGGTTTACGGGATCTCCCGGGTGGGTCTAATCTCTGAGTCTTGGGGCTAGTGTATAAAGAGGCACACGATCCAGGAAGATGTGGGGTAAACCAGAGACGGCGCCACACATAAATATTTGATTGTGACAGATAAAGTAGACGGGTACCTGGTGTTATTTTTAACCAGCGTTTAGTCTGATGGAGACGAGGCCCGAGTAGAAGTGTCACACTGTATATGTGCTGGACAGTTCACTTCATCGTTCACAGACTTTATATGTATTACGGAGTTCACTTCATCGCTCAAAGACTTTATATGTATTAGGGAGTTCACTTCATCGTTCAAAGACTTGATATGTATTACGGAGTTCACTTCATCGCTCAAAGACTTTATATGTATTAGGGAGTTCACTTCATCGTTCAAAGACTTTATATGTATTACGGAGTTCACTTCATCGCTCAAAGACTTTATATGTATTAGGGCAGTGGTTCTCAACCGGTGGGGAATTCCCCCCCCCCCCCCCCTTGGGGGGAATTTTAGGGTTTCCAGGGGGGAATGAAGACCATTTCAAGATCACGTTAATACAAGAACCGATTACTTGATATTGTTTTTCCCTTCATACTTTACAGTTAAATACGTCTCATCTTTCTAAAATTCATTTTATAAAGTATTAGATCCACAAATCATGTTTTATGTGGATGTCTAGACTTGTTTCGGTATATGCTATTAAATTTACCTTCCATTTTTACGTATATTGTGTAAGGGTGGGGGATTTTTAGATAGGAAATATGAAGGGGGGGGGGGAGGGGGGTGAATGACGTTCTGAAAATACAGTGAAGGGGGCACGGGCCATATTTTTGATAGGAAGGGGTGGGGGGATGACGTTCTGAAAATATGGTGAAGGGGGGCACGGGCCAAAAAAGGTTGAGAACCACTGTATTAGGGAGTTCACTTCATCGTTCAAAGACTTTATATATGTATTAGGGAGTTCACTGCATCGCTTAAAGACTTGATATAAGCTGGACAGTTCACTTCAATCTTAAGATTAGGTACGATGGAAAATTAGTATAAAGTTAATGGAAGAGTATGGACAGTGGAAAGTCTTATTTCAGGACACAAACTGGTGCTTAAGCAATACCCCATGTAGATTGTGAGGATCGAGCTGTTTGCACATGCGTAAGACTCTTACAGAATGGTTTTCCGACAATCAATTTGCATCGTGGAAAAACAAACGAGACGTTATTAGTTTGTGGGTCAGAGGGTGTGAAACCTACCGAAGAATTATGGAGACAGTTAACTGAGTCAGGGGAGAGTGTGAATGGATAGCCAGATTTCAACATGGAAGACACAAAATTCAAGAGGCAAGAACCCACTGGGATCTGAAAAAGGTAAAACTGAATAGTACTCGATACAGTGACATGCTACTGAACAAATTGAAGCCTGCGGTACTATTGAAACGCCAGGGGACTTCTCACCAAACGAGTGTTGTTGCTGCACGACAGCCCGCACGCTCATACTGTTGCGCATACAGTGAACACACTACATGCTCTGAAATTCTGAGGTCTTGAAACATCCAGCACACAGTTCAGACTTGGCGCCATCGGACATTCACTTGTTTTGAAAGTTCATTTGCGAGGTCAGAGGTTTGCAGATGACAACCAGGTAATGGCGGCGGTGAAAAATTTGGTTTCGAGTCACACCCAGAAACTTATTCCTAGAAGGCATCAACAAGCTAGTGGTCAGGTGGAGCAGGTGTGTTGCCAGGTAGAGGGGCTGTGTTGAGAAATCACACACACACACATACACATACACACAGACACGCGCGCGCGCGCACACACACACACACACAATTTTGGGTTCGTACAATTGTAAATTTCCTGTTTCTGAATGACTTGGCCTCGTATGTGGGTCAGTTGACTTCATTGTTCACATACTGTATATGTTTGAATTTCCGGTTTCAAGATGGCGACGGGTGAATAAAAAGAAGATTAAAAGTCGACAGGGTCGACTTCATTGCACCAGGTTTTTATCCCATATGACTCGATCTATTTCCGTAGTGTGGAAAACGTCAAACAAAGCACAAACTCTGTAGCTCTAGCGATGACCCACAGGAGTCTCCAAAACATTTCACCTGTGAACCGAAGGACGCGGACTGGAATCGAACCCACAACCTTCAAAGCCAGAGTCAAACTGTTTGATCACTTCGCTACGGAGACTCCCGTTGTGTTGTGATGAAACCGCTCCATTTTTCATGTAGGGGTTAGATAATTTCATCTCCTGCGTGTGATTTTGCGCTAGGATGTAAACCGGGAGTCTCATCTCAAGTTTCCCCCTCTGCCGTGAGTCCACCGTGACGAGGTAGAGGGGCTTGAGCGTTCCAATGACCCCAAGAGCTATGCCGACGGTAGCACAGCTACTGGTAGGGTCACCCATGTCGGACAGGTCAAGGGAGAGGGACCAGACGAAGTGACGCACAAACCTGCTGCCTTGTAGGTAGACTGGGGACAGTCAAAGGCTAGGGAAAGCATCCCGAAAAATGCTTGTCGAAATCGGATGTACTGAGCCACAGGCTTGACAAAGAAGTGCAACGTAACTTTATCATTTCATGATGCCACAGATGAAAATTAATCGTTATGGTGCTAATCCCGTGAAGTCCCATCAGGCGGTGATAGTGCCGGGCCCCCTGCCTCGAGGGGGTCCACCCATGACTACTGGTGGTCACCTTCCCCTGTGCTGTGGAGTCAAGGCACAGAGGAGTAGGTTAAGAGCTATTGACCAAACACCCCGGACTCTCAACATACTACAATGGAATGCCGAAGGAGTTTATAACAAGAAAGCCTCCCTAACACAGCGTCTTCATAAAGATAGAATAGATGTGGCATGCATTCAAGAGACACACCTCAACGCCAATCGCACATTTTCAGTCGAGGGATATCAGGCCACACGTTTTGACCGCGAAGGACACAAAGGAGGAGTTGTAATACTTACACGAAATACAATACCTTGCAGCGAAGTATCTGTGATCTCTGACAACCAAACGGAAATTATAGGTGTTGATATAATGATAAAGGACATGAAAATAAGAATTTACAATCTGTATAGCCCGGCAGATAAGGATCTTACACTCTCAAACATGGAAATAACTGACACAAATTGCATTGTTGTCGGAGACTTTAATAGCCGCTCAGAAAGATGGGGATACCCAGATACTGACAAAAGAGGAGATGAAGTGGAGGACTGGGAAATAGACTCAAATCTCCATCTACTCAACAAAGCGGATGACACACCGAGCTTCTACTCCAGAAGATGGATTACCACTTCTACTCCAGACTTAGCTTTCTGCACAGGAGACATCCTCCACAAAATCGATCGCCATGTGCTTGACCAATTAGCAGGTAGTGACCACAGACCAATCAAGCTTGTAATAAATATGGAGTATGTTCCACAGGAGCAAAAGCCTTTGCCTCGCTGGAATTACAAACGAGCAGATTGGGACAGATTTTCCATACTAACAGACAAATATTGTGAAAACATAAATACACGATATGGCAACATGAAGCAAATGGTGGAAAGTCTAAACAGAGCAATAATACAGGCGGCCACTGAGTCTATTCCAAGAGGAGCGAGGAAAAATTACAAACCATACTGGACTGAGGAACTACAAATTTTGGAGGACAAAGTTGAAGATGCTAGGAAGACCGCAGAGAGAGAACAAACAACTGAAGTGAATATCTCTCTCAAAGCCATCTCAGCAAAATATAAAAGAACAGTAAATCAAACAACAAGAGATTGTTGGAGGAAAAAAACAGAAAACCTGAATTTTGACAGGGATGGAAACAAACTATGGAAACTAGTGAAAGCCATGAACAATGAAGGACCTAGAAACAAACAAATAACAATTAAACAAGGAAATGCCTTGCTTACAGGAAAAAAGGCTGCAAATGCACTAATGGAACACTATGCCAATGCAAACCACATTGATATTACAGCCGAACAGAAGAAAACAATCAAAGATAAACAGATACATCATAGATATACAGAGACAGCAGCAGAATATATGATGGCAAATCTAACAATGGAAGAAATGGAACAGGCAATAAATACCCTAAAAAAGAAGACATCACCAGGAAAGGATGGAATCACAAATGAAATGCTAATAGGACTAGGCACTAAGGCAAAAAAGAAACTACTAGCAGTCCTAAATTACAGCTGGAAGAGGGGAATAGTCCCACAGGCATGGAAGGAAGCTATACTAATACCAGTCCCAAAGAAAGGAAAAGACCTGGAAGAACCAAATGGCTATCGACCTATCAGTCTTCTTAGCTGTGTAGGAAAATTAATGGAACGCATTATCAATGGCAGGCTAACATGGCATCTGGAAGAAAACCAACTCTTAACACCTCACCAAGCAGGATTCAGAAAGTACAGATCCACTGAAGATCAAATAACCTATATAGCTCAGGAAATAGAGGATGCCTTCCAAGAGAAAAAGCACACACTAGCGGTCTGGATAGATTTAGAAAAAGCATTTGATAAAGTATGGAAGGAAGGACTGAAAGTAAAACTGCAAAAAATGCATGTTTGTGGGAAAATGTACAATTGGATCAGCCACTACCTTGAGAACAGAACTGCCAGGACAAAAGTACAAGGACAAACCAGCAAAATGATGCTGTTGGAGCAAGGTGTCCCCCAAGGAGGAGTTCTTTCACCAACATTATTCCTAGCATATATAAATGACATCACAGACAATTTTCCAGCCAGAGTACACACATCATCCTTTGCAGATGACCTAGCCATATGGACATCTGAAGAATATATTATTACAGCTAACAGCAGAATACAGCAAGCCCTATTAGTACTAGAGGACTGGTCAAAATCATGGCTAGTGAAGATAAGTGAGGAGAAAACAACATGCACAGTGTTCTCCCTCTCAACTAAAACTCAGCAACCTAAGCTGGTATTGAATGGAAAAATATTGCGCCATGAAGAAAATCCAAACTATCTAGGAGTCACCTTTGATCGTCGCCTGACATGGAAGACACAGGTTGAGAAAAATCGAACAAGAGCAAGGCAAAGAATGGCAATCATGAAAAAGCTTGCTGGTACAACGTGGGGAGCAGATGAGAAAGTTCTCAAGAAGTTATATACTGGACGGGTGAGGCCAGTACTGGAATATGGCATTGCAGCTTGGGCAACAGCAGCTAAGTCAAACTTTAACAAAATAAGCAGAGTCCAAAATCAAGGAATGCGAATCATAACTGGAAGCCTGAAGACAACGCCTATTAATGAACTAGAAAAGATCACTTGTTTACAACCAATGCAGGATAGAAGAGATAGCAGAGCCCAGCAACAAGCTGAAAAATTTAGAAGATTGACAGACCACCCTATGTATAAAAGGTTTAGTGGTTTTGGAAAGGGAAGACTGAAGCGTAGCAACTTTGTA
Organism: Cepaea hortensis; assembly: GCA_963921405.1. Classification (NCBI taxonomy): domain Eukaryota; kingdom Metazoa; phylum Mollusca; class Gastropoda; order Stylommatophora; family Helicidae; genus Cepaea; species Cepaea hortensis. The sequence continues at coordinate 3,806,934 of OY992894.1, read as the reverse complement.
GAAACTGCAAAACGAAAGATTAGGGCAGATCCCATACTTAACATATCTACAGTCAAACCCATTTACAATGCAGACAAGTTCCGAGCTTGGAGACAGCAGCTACTGCCTGAGATGATAGAAAACATTCCTGGTATTGAGAAAAAGAACACTCAGCATGAAACCGAAAGAAGAGAAATAACCCTAAACTGCATAAAAGAACATTACCCAAGCAGCAATTGGACCCATGCATATACAGATGGATCAGCGAAAAATTCAGTAGAGAATGGAGGAGGAGGAATTCTCCTAAATTTAAAAAATGGAGTAAAACAAACACATTCAGTGGCAACTGGAAAGTTTTCAAGTAACTTCAAAGCGGAGGTAGAGGCTCTGAAAACTGCAGCAGAAATGCTCTTGATGGAGGAACATAAAGAGACGCAAATAGCTATCTTTACAGATGCAAAGTCAGCTGTCTCAATACTGAAGAGCAATTACAGCACAGAAATAGCTGACCTAAGAGCAGCACTCCATGGTCTATGCCAGAAATCCAAAAAAGTTGTAATACAGTGGATACCATCACATTGCAGTATACCTGGAAATGAAGAGGCTGACAGACTGGCAAAAGAGGGCGGACGACTACCACAGCCTGACATAGACATAACCTATAACGAGGTAAAGAGGTTGATAAAAAGCACTTATAGAACCAAATGGGAATCAGAGCATCCAGGTCACCAGAAGGATGATGCATATTACAAACTCGACCGAAGAGAACAAGTAGCAATCTTCAGACTCCGCACAGGACATAACAGGCTGAAATACCACTTGTTCAATAAACTAAAGATAGGAGATACCGATGAATGCAATTGTGGAACTGGTAAAATGACAGCTAAACATTTGCTGCAGGAGTGCCCAATATATGCAGAACAGAGAAAGATATTTTGGCCCACACCTGCTTCATTTGAGGACAAGCTCTATGGAGATATCAACAAGCTCAAGTTGACTGCAGCTTACTTTAACTACATTCAGGTTGACATTTAAAGGTGCATGAAGAAGTATTTAGACTGCCGCACTTCATACCACAGGTATGTCGGTTACAAAAGCGCCCCAGAGGCATGAAATGGAATATTGCTTGGATAGCAAATCCATTACGTGGAAAGTCCGAACCAAAAGCTCACTGTGTGGGCTTCATAAAAGGTGGAAAAAGTGTCCCAGTGGCACGAAATGGAATATTGCTTGGATAGCAAATCCATTATGTGGAAAGTCCGAATCGAAAGCACACTCTGTGGGCTTCATAAAAGGTGGAAAAAGTGTCCTAGTGGCACGAAATGGAATATTGCTTGGATAGCAAATCCATTATGTGGAAAGTCCGAATCGAAAGCTCACTGTGTGGATGTCATCTGCAGACTGCATACTTCTGGTTTCCGGGAGAACAGCCTATGGTGAATGGAAGGCCCAATATACGGAAGTGAGGCTAAGCAGCCATGTGCAGGACGTGACGATTCCTTGGGTGAGCCCAGTACCAGAGCGCTGTGTGTTGGCTCTGCAAGTATGGAAGCCTCCTTGGATGGCGGGGAATGCCCATGGTCTGCCCCTGCCTTCCCTTGAGGGCTGACCAGGATGTCTTTGGCTGTTCTATATGGGCCAGCTGGGATGGGGGATAACACCACAACAGTGAGAGCCAAACGTCCTAAGAAATCCCCGGGAAGGTTAACCCGGTCAACAAATTCCCGCAGAAGTCGGATGTGTCGGCCTAACGGCGCAAGAACGCAGCTCTGCTGTGGACAGGCACAACGCAATCACGTCCGAAAAAAAACTCCGGATGAACGAAGAAGAAGAAGAAGATCTCAAGTTTTTCGCCTGTGCTACGAAGTTCGTGCATCTGAGCGAATCAATCCTTGAGTGTTTTCCGTAGCATGTTGGGTTACTGTTGGATTTTTTATACATAGGGTAATCAATCCGTTTCGACGGCGCGGTCCATGACGTAAGCGACACAGACGCCAGACGCTTCAGATACAAATGCGACCGACTGGGCCTCAGTGACTGTGAATCTATAACCATGGTCAGGATGCGAAAACAACAAATTAAAAGAGGTGTGGCCAAACAAGAACATTACGGAGGGAGCCAAAGAAGATTAATAAACCAACACAGAGCTGGTGTCATTAGCCGATACACGCTGCGGAATTTATTGAGGGAGGGATCCGAGCACTTATGGACTGAATGGTTCGATGTGCAATGAGATGATCTGTCGACTAACTAACTAACTAACTAACTAACTGTATATGTGTGAGACAGTTGACTTCATGTGAATGGCGGAATAGGTCTTTAAAACATAAAGCAAGGGAGAATCTTATACTCTCTTCCACACCTGATCCTGGATCCGACCGCTTCCCTTCAATGATACATCATACATTGAGAACACAGTCAACTGAGGTTTGGTGTGTCCGGTCGGTGGTGTAGAGACAAAATATCCATCTCCTGCAGTGAATGCATGGTTCTTCTCGGTTCAGCTCAGGAGAGTTAAGATGATAATATTGCACCCAGGACATGGTCACGAGTGTACCGTTCCTCGCTGCAACATGGCAGACAAGTAGAACAGCTCAAAGACGAGAAACACACATTGTAGTCACCTGATACCACAGGAACAACCGATCCTAGTTGTCTCTACACTCGGGGGTAGTAGAGAGAACAACAAACAGTGTGGTATATGTAAATAACAACACAGTAACAACAGATCTCAGTTTTCTCTGCACTCAAAGACAGTAGTGTAACGACAGACCTCCAGTATATGGCATGCACAATAACAAAATGTCTTCAGTCAGTGGTAGAAGAGAGGTGGATTCACAAACACACAGACACTGCTGCACAAGATGTGCTATACGTGAACGCTCAGTTCTTGCTAGTGCTGGACTATCCCCAGGTTTCACTGAAACCCGTGTGGCAATCACGGATGCCAACAATCGAGAACGGCGTAAAACATGAGAGAAGAAATCCATCATGTACAACATACCTGCTCCAGGGCCGGCGACCCGTCGGCCATATCAGCGGAACTGGATCATCTTACACACATGCGCACTGGACAGGAAGTCGTGAACACGCGCAGGGCACGTGGCACAACGGAAGCATGAAAAGTGTAAGAAAGGTTGTCGATGTTGGTCTGGAGTGAGTAACTAGAGGGCATGGTGTAACAAGCTATGTGGAGGGTCCCAAATAACTATGTAACAATATTTCAAAATTATTCTTTTACCCTGGCTGGGATAGGTCTTTGCTTGCCAACCCTCCTCCGTTCCCCGGACTCACTGTCACTCTCTCTTACGACCTCGGGACCTATTCCCTGATGTATCTTTCTGGCTGATCCATAGATAACACGGTGATCGTTGGAATAAACTAAAACGTGATTTATTAACCTAATAAAGAACAGCACAGGAAAACATTAAGGCAGTTAAAACAGTTAGTTCTAAACAGACAGTTCTAAACAGACAAAACCGGGACACAGAGTTCATTTCAGACACAGAGCATCATGGCTTTACATCATAGACCAAGCTGTAGTCAAGGTCAGTTCTGTCCACATATCGCTCACCAAATTATAAGTCCTCCTTGCTTTCCCTCCCGGTACGTTTGGCTACCAACAGTTCTCCGTGGAACCAGACTAATGTTCGTGGGAAAATGTCCTGTGATCCCTGGTCACAATGCTATGTGAAAGTTATTACAAAAAGGAAATAGTTCCTGAGCGGGAATTGGGTAGGTATCCTTCACTGTCTCAGACAAGGATGGGTGGGTCTGATAATTAGGTGGGGTTCAGTCCAGAATACAAACTGACTCGATCTTAGCGTATCGAGATGACTGGCGAGGTGTTGGAAAGACTGATGGTCATTCTTTCGGGCTAGCTGTGGCTCTATCTGGTAGAGATCATACCCTTAGACCTGGCATGGCCTAAAACTTGACATGGCCTCGTCTTCAACATACTTTCTGCGTATAACCCTGTCGAGACCTTCAGCTCTGTTCCTACTTTCAAAAAGGAAGGACCCTTTTCATTTCCCCAGTAGTACTCTGCAGTGTTGTCCTAATCTTTGAATTAAATAGACATTCTGCAATTACCAAACGGTAAGCATGGGAACGGACATGAATTGCCCCAGAAGTTGCACTGGTGTGTATTTGGTGTAAGGTGCCCTATCGGGGTTCTCCGAAGACAAGACATATATCTAATCGTTCAATTAAAAAGATCGTGTTGTTAAAGAATCCCAGAGAACTATCTTCCATGGTGATTGAGCAAATAAGAGAACTGAGGGTTCCCGAAAGCTGTTTCCCCCAGTTTACCCAAAATAAAAGAAGGCATGAGGACATGGGCCATTGGCGTTTTGCCACAACATGGGAATATGTGGAAGACTTCCTGTCTTCTTCTCCCCCTCCCGCTCCTCTTCCTTATCCTCGCCTCTCTTCTTCTTCTTCTTCTTCTTCTTCTTCTTCTTCTTCTTCTTCTTCTTCTTCTTCTTCTTCTTCTTCTTCTTCTTCTTCTTCTTCTTCTTCTTCTTCTTCTTCTTCTTTCGTTTCCGTTCACTTCAAATATACAGTGGTTCCTCGGGTTACGAACGCCTCAGGTCATGAACAATTCAAGTTACGAACAACAACTTCGAAAATTGTATGTCTCGGGTAACGAACGGTGCCTCGGGTTACGAACGAAGGCGAGAGAGAGAGAGAGAGAGAGAGAGAGAGAGAGAGAGAGAGAGAGAGAGAGAGAGAGAGAGAGAGAGTATGGTGTAACGTTAGAGACAGACGATAGTGTACAGTACAAACAGTACTACAGATGAGCTTGTGGATCTTCAGAATGAACAGCTAAAGGTATTAAAGTTGTCCGATGATGAGAAGTCAATGATCGTTTCAACTGCCGGGATTAAAGAAATTTGCAGCAAGTGGGCAGACGTCGAAGACTTCATTGTGAACCATCATCTAAACAAATGTGTTGATAACAGGGCAGTAAACCTGACGAATGATAACGCGATGGCCTACTACAGAAAGATTCTCCAGCAAAGGAAGCGACAAATTTCTATTGATAGTTTCTTGGTGCAGAAAGATTCCCATTCGGCTGCCAAGAAACAGCAACAAGATAATCCTGAAACTAATTATTGAGAATAGTAAAGGAAGTGACACATTTCCCATGATCGTTTTCTTGGTAATAAAGATAGACTAAATCTTTTTTTTTTTTTAATTTTACATTTAATTCATTTGGTTGCTTTCTTTCTCTTTTTTTTTTTTTTTTTTGAATACGTGAAGTACGCGTATTCTTTTGCGTTTTATCGGGTAAACGACAGGATATTAATTTAAAAAAAAAAAAAAAAAAAAGAACGATTCTTTCAACTTGAAACGGATTGTCTTTATCTCATTGATTTCAATGTTTCGTGTTACGAACGTTTCGGGTTACGAACCGAGTTCTGGAACGAGTTAAGTTCGTAACCGGAGGTACCACTGTATTGTCAATGTCTGCTCTGTAGTCACGGGTATACACTTGACTCTCTTGTTTTACTTCACTCAGCGATCTATAAAGTTAGCTTCCAATGTTGTTTCACTAGGCCAGTAGGTTTGCCTAGAGATGTCGTATTCGGGACAGTCTTCAAGTATGTGATCTGTTGTCTGCGGTGCCAATCCACGCCTGCACATGTCTTACATTTGAGACACGAAGTCTATTAAAAAAGATATCAGATCTTTGACCCGTAAAAATACAATTACTCAGCTGTTTAATTTATTTTAGTTTTTTGTATTTTTTTTTTATGTTGCATATCCCTTACAGGACGATGCAGTCAGCACCAGCATTTTCAGCTGCTGTTGATGTACTAGGCAAGATTACGCTCAGTAGTTGGTTTTAGTTTAGTTTAATTTAGTCGACAGATCAACATCACGGCACACGGGTGTAACCCATAAGTGCTCCGTTCTACTCCTAACTCAGACCCAAGCTCCGTAGCACCGGTGAAGATTCTGAAATACTTGGGTAGATTTTTAACTCGAAATTTTACCCTGGCAGCGCCGTTAGGCTACTATTTTTCGATGTCCAACTGCCAAGGGATTTTTTACGTGCGCAACAATACACATGGGAATCCGATCTCACTACCCAGATATCAGGGGAAATTTTGTTACTAGAAGTCCACGTGAAAAAAATTCCAGCCTTCGCCGGGGCTTGAACCCGGGACCTTCAGCACTCGAGGCGGACACCAAGCCTCGAGACCACTCAGTCCCCCTTCAGCTGGAGGTATTAACGCCTAATTCCCTTTAAAGTGCTCTCCTTGGCACTGTACACGCTGTCCCCAGTGGTCCCGCCATTGTTGGACGTATTCCAGAGAGATCTTTTTGGGAATCGAGAACATGGTGGTGGGCGCGGTAAACATCATGTCTTTTCGTGACTCAGACTGCTTCCCTGTCGGTGTCATGTCCAGCACTAGGAACAACCAAACATCGCACGGAGTCATATTCAGCTCTGGGAACAACCAAACCTCGCACGGAGTCATATTCAGCTCTGGGAACAACCAAACATCACACGGAGTCATATTCAGCTCTGGGAACAACCAAACATCGCACGGAGTCATATTCAGCTCTGGGAACAACCAAACATCGCACAGAGTCGTGTCGGGAGAGCGGGGAGCCTGACTAATCAAAGCAATTTGGGATGGGGCCAAGAAAGTGGTACAAGATGCGAAGAATGGGTGTGTACCTTGTCATGATATAATACGGTTGAGAAGTGTCCCTGTCCCACAGGCCCGTTCGTTAGCTTATCACAGCATCACGAAGTGGATGGGTGCCTCCAGGTCGAATTCTCGAGTAGTCTTTTAGCATTGTGGTGTGCACTCGTCATGCTCCACTCCACGTCAGTCAAAGAAAACAGTCAACTCGTCTGTGACACTGCTACGCACTTGCGTTGCTTTTCGGTTTTCCTCCTAGGGGATGATGAACGTCTCCGCTGTGACGACTGCATCCACGACACTCGTCACCATGGTTACGGTGTTCAGGACGTCGTTGTCGCCGTCTGTATAGGCTAGTGTGTATTGTTTGGTGTCAAGATGGATTTGCTTATGTTTCATTATTAACATCTTTGTCTCCAATTTGGCAAACATTTTCCGCGTTGGCCAAATCATTCCTCGAAATGGAATCCATGGAACCAATGAATGTCCCTACCTCGTCTGCAGGTTCTGGGACTGTAGCACGACGGTTCTGTGTGACCCACGTCCGAACTTGCTCAGTAACCGCGTCATTTTGGTATGTTGAGGGTCGACCAGAACGTGGTCAGCTCTGGATCGATGTGCGGCCAGCTAGAAGCAGTTGTCCCACTCCTTGATTACTGTGATGCTCCGGGCATCGTGGCCAACAGCTTGTTGAATCTTCCCAATGATGTCCACTAGGGTGTGGCCTGGCTTGTGCCAACAGGTGATGCAGTACCACCGCTCAAGTATGTGTCCTCGCGGGGTCGATTGTATTCTGTTCTGAGACGCACAAATATGTGTTTCCCGCCTGGTCGTAATATGGCCATTCTCCTGTGCTGATTTTGGTGGCTTTCTGACTGATCTATACTGTTGGTGGCCAGTAGCTGGTACAGCCTTCCTTAATTAGTTCATCAGTTTTCTGGTTTCCGAGCACTCCACTGTGAGGTAGTAGTATCCACTGTATGACGATCTTTCGCTGGCTGCCTAGTTCAGACACGGGTGTATGTGCTACTGGCAATTCTCTGGACTAGAGTGTCTGAAGTAATGATATTATGTCTGTCGGTAAAACCACAGGCTGTGAACCATGACAGATGTTCAGTAATTCTTTGTTCCTGTCTTGATTACTAGAGATTTCTACATCAAAGTTGTTTCAGTGCTTTTCTATTAGTGCTCTTACCGTATTAGTGGTATCATGTGGGTATTCTATGCTCACTGCCGCTCCTCCATTTCGAAAAGTATTTTGTGCTGACCAGTCTTTAGAGACTTGAGCCAGAGGTCCTGTGGGTATTCTTCATCAAGAACACTGAGTGACTGTTCAACAAGTATGTTGTACACTACTGTTCTGTTCTTCCTTGTCAAATATCCCTTTCACTTGTCTGGGTTTGTACTGGCAGACCACGTTCCTCTCCCCAAGGGTTTAGATCTGTAGCAGGATTATGGATTCTGGCAGCTGCGCCAGGTCAGAGGTTTGTCCGCAGAATCGCTTGAACTGATGACGTAAGTCGATCACTGTCTACCGCCCTCATCCAGGTTTGAAATGTGTTCTTATAAGTTTGCCCGACAAATTAAGAAACCGTTCTGCTGGTATTAAGAGTCTTCGTATCTTTGTAAATCTGTCGGCCTGTGTGTCCTCCCCATCTTCATCATCTCACTATGAACGTTAATCTCACCCCTCCCGTGGTGATCTAAGAGCTTGACTTGGAGCCTTGTCCAGCTCTTGTAGTGTGGTATTTAATGCTAACACGACGCAATTGACCCGTATTCCAGGTGTGGGTGTATGCTCTGTTGATACACTTTGCTAAGTATTTTCCCACTGGCTCCCCATGTGGTTCCACTTAGCTTTCTCAGGATGGCTATTTACCTTTTGGCTTTTGCTGTTGTTTTGTCGATGTGCTTTCTCCGTGTCAGCCTGTCATCAAATGTTACTCCAAGGTATGTTGGTACTTTATCTTCTTTGAGCGGATTATCTGGATGACGCTTGCCATTTGCTTAAAACAAAACAAATTTAGTTGCATGTCCTTCACAGGACCTAGCAGTCAGCCCCAGCATTTTTGCTGTTCGTGATTCCTGGGCAAGTTTTACATTCAGTAGTTTGCCATTACTTTCTGAACGACCGGCACCTATACCATTTTTCGAAAAAAACCAGCACCATTTTGTTTCGAACCCATGTATACCGGATTACAAATCGCGTCCGTCCACAGAGGCCGGTCTTTTGCTTAAGGAAGAAGGTAAATAGAGCGGACCTGCACTTGTCAGTGTTTATGCTGACACGCCATCTATGTGCCCATGCAACTAATGCATCTACAGCTCTTTGTAGCGATCTGGTGGCTACTGATGCATGTTCATTTGTGTACCTATGGAGCTCCATAAGACCAGGTCTTCAACGTAGATTGTCACTGTAATTCCAATTGCCTCATGCGTTATTTCATTCTGTTCTGTATGTTGTCGTTTCCCTTGGGTATGGTTCTGTTTCTCTGGGCTGATTTCATTGTTGTTGTTTTCTTCAGCAAGCAGTTCTACCAAATGTCCGGCTGTCTGTTTTCCTGTACCTTCGTGACAATATTGCTTCATGCAAGGGTAGATAACACAGTCGGTCTGGAAATCAAGGTAATCAACATTGGTTACATCCCTTGGTATTACAAATCTCAAGCGCTAACTGCAGCCGCGATGGCATAGTCGTTAGCTGCCTGGGCTATATAGTCAGTGGTCTGGTTCAATCCCCTACAGAGGTAGTCCTACCTTTCCCACCAATACGGCACTGGGGTCCACTAAAAATCATCATCATGTGCTCCGCCAGCTGACAAGCGTGCATACATAGGGGAGATGGGTCCGTGATGTCCTAGAGCTGGGTCATTGATGTCCTAGAGCTGGGTCATTGATGTCCTAGAGCTGGGTCATTGATGTCCTAGAGCTGGGTCATTGATGTCATAGAGCTGGGTCATTGATGTCCTAGAGCTGGGTCATTGATGTCCTAGAGCTGGGTCATTGATGTCCTAGAGCTGGGTCATTGATGTCCTAGAGCTGGGTCATTGATGTCATAGAGCTGGGTCATTGATGTCCTAGAGCTGGGTCATTGATGTCCTAGAGCTGGGTCATTGATGTCCTAGAGCTGGGTCATTGATGTCATAGAGCTGGGTCATTGATGTCCTAGAGCTGGGTCATTGATGTCATAGAGCTGGGTCATTGATGTCATAGAGCTGGGTCATTGATGTCATAGAGCTGGGTCATTGATGTCATAGAGCTGGGTCATTGATGTCCTAGAGCTGGGTCATTGATGTCCTAGAGCTGGGTCATTGATGTCCTAGAGCTGGGTCATTGATGTCATAGAGCTGGGTCATTGATGTCCTAGAGCTGGGTCATTGATGTCATAGAGCTGGGTCATTGATGTCATAGAGCTGGGTCATTGATGTCATAGAGCTGGGTCATTGATGTCATAGAGCTGGGTCATTGATGTCATAGAGCTGGGTCATTGATGTCATAGAGCTGGGTCATTGATGTCATAGAGCTGGGTCATTGATGTCATAGAGCTGGGTCATTGATGTCCTAGAGCTGGGTCATTGATGTCCTAGAGCTGGGTCATTGATGTCCTAGAGCTTGGTCATTGATGTCCTAGAGCTGGGTCATTGAAGTCCTAGAACTGGTACCTTGAAGTCCTAGAACTGGATCCTTGACGACCTAGAGCTGGTACCTTGAAGTCCTAGAGCTGGGTCATTGATGTCCTAGAGCTGGGTCATTGATGTCATAGAGCTGGGTCATTGATGTCATAGAGCTGGTACCTTGAAGTCCTAGAGCTGGGTCATTGATGTCATAGAGCTGGGTCCTTGATGTCATAGAGCTGGGTCATTGATGTCATAGAGCTGGGTCATTGATGTCCTAGAGCTGGGTCATTGATGTCATAGAGCTGGGTCATTGATGTCATAGAGCTGGGTCCTTGATGTCCTAGAGCTGGGTCATTGATGTCATAGAGCTGGGTCCTTGATGTCCTAGAGCTGGGTCATTGATGTCATAGAGCTGGGTCCTTGATGTCCTAGAGCTGGGTCATTGATGTCATAGAGCTGGGTCATTGATGTCATAGAGCTGGGTCATTGATGTCATAGAGCTGGTACCTTGAAGTCCTAGAGCTGGGTCATTGATGTCCTAGAGCTGGGTCATTGATGTCATAGAGCTGGGTCATTGATGTCCTAGAGCTGGGTCATTGATGTCATAGAGCTGGTACCTTGAAGTCCTAGAGCTGGGTCATTGATGTCCTAGAGCTGGGTCATTGATGTCATAGAGCTGGGTCATTGATGTCATAGAGCTGGTACCTTGAAGTCCTAGAGCTGGGTCATTGATGTCCTAGAGCTGGGTCATTGATGTCATAGAGCTGGGTCATTGATGTCCTAGAGCTGGGTCATTGATGTCCTAGAGCTGGGTCATTGATGTCCTAGAGCTGGGTCATTGATGTCATAGAGCTGGGTCATTGATGTCATAGAGCTGGGTCATTGAAGTCCTAGAACTGGATCCTTGACGACCTAGAGCTGGTACCTTGAAGTCCTAGAGCTGGGTCATTGATGTCATAGAGCTGGGTCCTTGATGTCATAGAGCTGGGTCATTGATGTCATAGAGCTGGGTCATTGATGTCCTAGAGCTGGGTCATTGATGTCATAGAGCTGGGTCATTGATGTCATAGAGCTGGGTCCTTGATGTCCTAGAGCTGGGTCATTGATGTCATAGAGCTGGGTCCTTGATGTCCTAGAGCTGGGTCATTGATGTCATAGAGCTGGGTCCTTGATGTCCTAGAGCTGGGTCATTGATGTCATAGAGCTGGGTCATTGATGTCATAGAGCTGGGTCATTGATGTCCTAGAGCTGGGTCATTGATGTCCTAGAGCTGGGTCATTGATGTCATAGAGCTGGGTCATTGATGTCATAGAGCTGGGTCATTGAAGTCCTAGAACTGGATCCTTGATGTCATAGAGCTGGGTCATTGATGTCATAGAGCTGGTACCTTGATGTCCTAGAGCTGGGTCATTGAAGTCCTAGAGCTGGTACCTTGAAGTCCTAGAGCTGGGTCATTGATGTCATAGAGCTGGGTCATTGATGTCCTAGAGCTGGGTCATTGATGTCATAGAGCTGGGTCATTGATGTCATAGAGCTGGTACCTTGAAGTCCTAGAACTGGATCCTTGACGACCTAGAGCTGGTACCTTGAAGTCCTAGAGCTGGTACCTTGAAGTCCTAGAGCTGGGTCATTGATGTCATAGAGCTGGGTCATTGATGTCATAGAGCTGGGTCATTGATGTCCTAGAGCTGGGTCATTGATGTCCTAGAGCTGGGTCATTGAAGTCCTAGAGCTGGTACCTTGAAGTCCTAGAGCTGGGTCATTGATGTCCTAGAGCTGGGTCATTGATGTCATAGAGCTGGGTCATTGATGTCCTAGAGCTGGGTCATTGATGTCCTAGAGCTGGGTCATTGATGTCCTAGAGCTGGGTCATTGATGTCATAGAGCTGGGTCATTGATGTCATAGAGCTGGTACCTTGAAGTCCTAGAACTGGATCCTTGACGACCTAGAGCTGGTACCTTGAAGTCCTAGAGCTGGGTCATTGATGTCATAGAGCTGGGTCCTTGATGTCATAGAGCTGGGTCATTGATGTCATAGAGCTGGGTCATTGATGTCCCAGAGCTGGGTCATTGATGTCATAGAGCTGGGTCATTGATGTCATAGAGCTGGGTCCTTGATGTCCTAGAGCTGGGTCATTGATGTCATAGAGCTGGGTCCTTGATGTCCTAGAGCTGGGTCATTGATGTCATAGAGCTGGGTCCTTGATGTCCTAGAGCTGGGTCATTGATGTCATAGAGCTGGGTCATTGATGTCATAGAGCTGGGTCATTGATGTCCTAGAGCTGGGTCATTGATGTCCTAGAGCTGGGTCATTGATGTCCTAGAGCTGGGTCATTGATGTCATAGAGCTGGGTCATTGATGTCATAGAGCTGGGTCATTGAAGTCCTAGAGCTGGGTCATTGATGTCATAGAGCTGGGTCATTGATGTCATAGAGCTGGGTCATTGATGTCCTAGAGCTGGGTCATTGATGTCATAGAGCTGGGTCATTGATGTCATAGAGCTGGGTCATTGATGTCATAGAGCTGGGTCATTGATGTCCTAGAGCTGGGTCATTGATGTCATAGAGCTGGGTCATTGATGTCCTAGAGCTGGTACCTTGAAGTCCTAGAGCTGGGTCATTGATGTCATAGAGCTGGGTCATTGATGTCATAGAGCTGGGTCCTTGATGTCCTAGAGCTGGGTCATTGATGTCATAGAGCTGGGTCATTGATGTCATAGAGCTGGGTCATTGATGTCATAGAGCTGGGTCATTGATGTCATAGAGCTGGGTCATTGATGTCATAGAGCTGGGTCATTGATGTCATAGAGCTGGGTCATTGATGTCATAGAGCTGGGTCCTTGAAGTCCTAGAACTGGATCCTTGACGACCTAGAGCGATTCTATGGTCTGATTCAGTGACGAAGGATAATATATCGCTACATGTGACTGACCGTTTTCACCGAAGAGCGCTATATCGCCGTACTAGGGTAATCGTGTTATGTGTTTCGCGTCGCGGCACATTTCGCATGTTTAATGCTCAGCGAATGGACGGTCTACAAGGTGTAGACTGCGCCTGGCCCTGCAGCCAGCAGGGTTAGGATCGGCTAGCCTCTCCCAGGAGGGGTGACAAGTGAAAGTTGTCTCCACATCACGACAGCGTTTCGCTGACAGAACAGGTGTACGTGGACGCTCGGCCAACTCGAATCTCTAGAGATGTGTGATAATTAGCCAGGCCTGTCAGTCACCTAAACCTACAACTGTGGAGCGAGGACAAACTCATACCCAGCCAGGTTTCATGCGCGAGAGGTCTTAGAAACATCTTTAAACCAGCATACATTAAAGAACACAATGGCCAGTATTCAGCGGGTAGTATATTAGGCGTGGCGAAGGCGTTCCTAACGCAGTTCGCAATCCCGCAAACCGCTTTAGAAACACAGCTGCGTGGTTTTTTTTTAATTGTAAGGGTGCCGGTCGTTCAGAAAGCAATGGCAAACTACTGAACGTAAACTTGCGCAGGAATCGCGAATATTCAAAAAATATTGGGGTTGACTGTTACGTTCGTAAAGTATATTCAGCTAACTTAAGTATATTAGGGGCAAAGTAGATACATGATTGGTTGGTTAATTTCATTCTCTTTGTTTTTATGCGTGCTGATCAATGCCATTATTAATGTGGTCCATAGCCTGCCGTTGTGCTATAGGTAAGCGCAGTACAGCACAAATCACACCAGCATTCTAAATACTGTAGCCTCTCTAGATCAATGTATCCATTCTGATCGGAAAATAGAATACCGCATCTGGGTTTGAACCGGGGGCACTGTCTGGCGTGGCGCTGTTTGTTTTCTGGAAGTTCCTCGCCGGGCCTGCCATCTTTGTCGGGCTGAGTGTATGATTTGTATGCTTGCTGTGTCCCCGGGGAGTGTCAACACGCCTGTTTGACTAACTAACAAAGCGCATTGCAAAAATAGCAATGACTCAAACAGTTAAGTGACACATTGCACACGTTGCAAGGACCAACAAGTTAAGTGACACATTGCAAAAGCTGCAATGACATAAAAACAATAAGTGACACATTGCAAAAGTTACAAGGACTCAATTCGTTAAGATTACGAATGAGAGGCAGGTAACGTTAAGTGATACAAGAATGTACACAGGACACAAGGCACTGTAGCTGTGTCATTGGCTGTCCCGTGAAGGTCAGGGTCGCCCAGGTAAACCATAACCAATAGTCTGTAAGCATGTAAAAGTAGGTCAGATAGACGACACTAGCGCGGTACAACACCTGGAGTGTGTCACAGAAGCGAAGAACTTTGACCTGTCTTCGAGCCTCCAGGTTGTGCTCTGTGTAAGGTTTATATCAGGCGGAAGTGCAGTCTTAGTCTTGCGTGTGTTTGCCAGTTTTTCTACTACATACAAGCTGTTCACTGTTCAAGCCAGCAATGTAAACATTATGATATTACATAATTTGTGCTTGTTTTCATACCTGACATACATCTTATTGTTTATTTACATATTGCATGTTTAAATGTTAGAAGAATACGAGATGTACAGCTGGACACGTTCACGAGTTGGGGCGGGCTGGTGAAGTGGTCTTTAGAGTTTAGTTTTTTTCCCCCGCATATCCTTTACAGGACATCGCTGTCAACATCAGCATCTTTCAGCTGATTGTTGATTTCCTGGCAAGATTACGACGCTCAGTAGTTTGCCATTGCTTTCTCAGCGACCGGCTCAATACCCCTTACGCTACCAACGCGGCGAGAACCGCTACCGATTCTCGTGCACGTTACGTTCCTCATGTCGATATACGGGATTACGGAGAAAGTCGCTAACGCCAGGGAGACCGGCACGGTCTTTAGATACATAAAGTAATTGGCGGAACAGAAAAAGCGACAGCGGGTCAAAACGTGTTGGTCGTTGAGTGGCGTAGTTTGTTGTGTCATTTCATGGGTAGACGTGTCTATGACATAACTAGAAACTCTGGCATCTAGCCATCAGGTTGTCAGGGCCATAACCTAACCGCCATCCCCCTCCTGTCTTGCAGGATCTGCCTTTTTAGACAGGGGTTAGTGAAATTGAACCAGGATACACAGACAGACCATGAAATTAAGTTTTCATGTGACAGCAAACAGATATCTGATACATGTAGGTATGTATGGAGAAGGGTGATCGCCCATGCCATTTGGCAAAGCACCTGATGATGATGAAACTAGTTATCCATGGTAGTAGACGTAACCCAGTAGTCTAAGTCATTCAGGTAGAAGAGGGGGGGGGTGTTAAATGAAATAAATGACAGTGAAATGTTGAAGTACATGGATGACCTGCTGATTTGATTCTGTTCTATTAGAAACCATCCCTAGATGTGTGTGCCCAAACTTTCTCTGCTACCATCACTAGATGTGTGTGCCCAAACTTTCTCTGCTACCATCACTAGATGTGTGTGCTAGAAATGTTCTCTGGTACAATCCCTAGATGTGTGTGCTAGAAGTAGAACCGTTCTCTGCTACTATCCCCAGATGTTGCCAGCATGGTTTGTCTGTCTAGTCCTTCCCCTGAGCTCCAGCTGGAGCATGTCCGCAGAGCTGTAGGATGTTGCTTGTCAGCAACATGAAGTTCAGGCACCGAGTGGTTGCCGTGGTGGTTCTGGGGATCCTGACGCTGGGCATCTACATGAACCTACCTGATGAAGCCTCCAGCGTGCAGTATCGCAGGTCTCAGAAGAGGCCATTGCAGCTTGGAGAGCAGAGTAGCATTATGAAGGTGAGGTACCAGACAGTACACACTTCACATCAGACAGTACACCACTTCACATCAGACAGTATACCACTTCACACCAGATGGTACACCACTTCACATCAAACAGTATACCACTTCACATCAGACAGAGCACCATTTCACATCAGACAGTACACCACTTCACATCAGACAGAGCACCACTTCACATCAAACAGTTCACCACTTCACATCAGACAGAGCACCACTTCACATCAGACAGTACACCACTTCACATCAGACAGTACACCACTTCACATCAGACAGTACACATCTTCACATTAGACAGTGCATCTTCACATCAGACAGTACACCATTTCACGTCAGACAGTACACATCTTCACATCAGACAGTACACCCTTCACATCAGACAGTACACATCTTCACATCAGACAGTGCACATCTTCACATTAGACAGTGTGCATCTTCACATCAGACAGTACACCACTTCACATCAGACAGTTCACCACGTCACATCAGATAGTACACCATTCACATCAGACAGTACTGTCTTACTTCACAGCAGAGTGCGGGTGGGTGAAGGATGTGTGTGAGGGGTGGGGGATGTGTGTTTAGATGGGTGGTTGGGATGTGTGAGTGTGGGTGGGTAGATAGGAGATGTATGTGTTGATGAATGGGTGAGGGATGTGTGGGTGTTAGTGGTTGAGGGATAAGTCCATGTGTCTAGGGATGTGTGAGGGGATTAATGTATGGGTTGGGGATGTGTGTGCGTGGATGGGAGGTGTGTATTTGTGAATGGGGGATGTGTTGGTGGGTGGGGATGTGTGTGAGGGATGTGTGTATGGGTGGGGAGATTGTGTGGGGGCGTGAGTGTGTATGGGTAGGGGTGTGTGGTTAAGGGATTTGTGGCTGGGGGATGGGTGGGTGGAGGATGTGTGGTTGGGTAGAGGATGTGTGGGTGGGTGATTGTATATGAGTAAGGGTGTGTGGTTAAGGGATGTTTGGTTGTGGGATGTGTGGGTAGAGGATGTGTTGGTGGGTAGAGGATATGTGGGTGGGTGAGTGTGTGTAGGTTAGGAGATGGTGGGGGTTGTTTGTAGGGGTGGGCTCGGGATCTATGAGTGGGCTGGGGGAGATGGGAGATTATATGGGTGGGTGTGGTATTTGTGTGTGGGTAGGTGCGGGATATAAGAGTTGGCAGGGAGATGTGTGTGTGCGTGGGGGATGTGCGGCTGAGGAATGTGTGTTTGGTGGGTGGTTGGAGGTGTGTGGGTGGAGGAGGATATGTGGGTGAGTGATTGTTGGTGGGTAATGGGACAGGTAGAGGATATGTGAGTGGGTGGGGAGATGTGTATAGGTGGGTAGATGTGTGTGGGTGGGGGATATGTGGGTTGGGGAATGTATGTGTGCTTGGGGTGTGGGTGGATGGGATGCGTGGTTGGTGAGAGGTGTGTGTGGGTGGGGAGATGTGTAGGTGTAGGGATGTGGTGGATGGGTGGGGGAATGTATTGTGTGTGGGTTATGTGTGTGGTTTGGTGGGTTAGTTGGAGTGAATGGGCGATGTATGGGTAGGTGGTGGATGTGTCTCATACCATAGTAATATGCATTGTTTATGTTTACAAAATTCACGTGACAATGTTTTTTTCCTATGCACTGTTGATGAAAGAAAGATGAGTGATTGGAAGGGCCGAATGTAAGACGGGCCTGCGTGCCCAATTTGTTACCCTTTGAAAATAAAGTCTGTTCGTTCGTTCGTTCGTTCGTTCGTTCAGATAGTACACCACATCACATCAGACAGTGTGCATCTTCACATCAGACAGTACACCACTTCACATCAGATAATACACCACGTCACATCAGACAGTACACCACTTCACATCAGACAGTACACCCCGGGAAGGTTAACCCGGTCAACAAATGCCCGCAGAAGTCGGATGTGTCGGCCTAGCGGCGCACGAACGCAGCTCTGCTGTAAACAGGCACAACACAATCACATCCACACAAAAAAACTCCGGATGAACAAAGAAGAAGAAGAAGACAGTACACCATGTCACATCAGACATTACACATCAAACATTACACATCACATCAGACAGTACACCATGTCAAATCAGACAGTACACCACTTCACATCAAACATTACACATCACATCAGACAGTACACCATGTCAAATCAGACAGTACACCACTTCACATCAAACATTACACATCACATCAGACAGTACACCATGTCAAATCAGACAGTACACCACTTCACATCAAACATTACACATCACATCAGACAGTACACCATGTCAAATCAGACAGTACACCACTTCACATCAAACATTACACATCACATCAGACAGTACACCATGTCAAATCAGACAGTACACCACTTCACATCAAACATTACACATCACATCAGACAGTACACCATGTCAAATCAGACAGTACACCACTTCACATCAAACATTACACATCACATCAGACAGTACACCATGTCAAATCAGACAGTACACCACTTCACATCAAACATTACACATCACATCAGACAGTACACCATGTCAAATCAGACAGTACACCACATCACATGAGACAGTGTAACCTGTTTGCCTGTACTTCCCGAGACATGTCCTAGTACCCAGGTGTAGGCTGGAACAAGCTGGCAGCCCAGGTCCGTGTAAAACATCCCTACCTGGAAGCTGATATGAATACATGACCTCCGGACTGACACGGCCATGACAGATCCAGACTAAGCACATAGACATTCTGACAGGGCTGTGACAGATCCAGACTGAGCACATTGACTGTCTGACAGGGCTGTGACAGATCCAGACTGAGCACATAAACTGTCTGACAGGGTTGTGACAGATCCAGACTGAGCACATTGACTGTATGTCAGGGTTGTGACAGATCCAGACTGAGCACATTGACTGTCTGACAGGACTGTGACAGATCCAGACTGAGCACATTGACTGTATGACAGGACTGTGACAGATCCAGACTGAGCACATAAACTGTCTGACAGGGTTGTGACAGATCCAGACTGAGCACATAAACTGTCTGACAGGGCTGTGACAGATCCAGACTGAGCACATTGACTGTATGACAGGACTGTGACAGATCCAGACTGACACATTGACTGTATGACAGGACTGTGACAGATCCAGACTGAGCACATAAACTGTCTGACAGGGTTGTGACAGATCCAGACTGAGCACATTGACTGTATGACAGGACTGTGACAGATCCAGACTGAGCACATAAACTGTCTGACAGGGCTGTGACAGATCCAGACTGAGCACATAGACTGTCTGACAGGGCTGTGACAGATCCAGACTGAGCACATTGACTGTCTGACAAGGCTGTGACAGATCCAGACTGAGCACATTGACTGTCTGACAGGGTTGTGACAGATCCAGACTGAGCACATTGACTGTCTGACAGGGTTGTGACAGATCCAGACTGAGCACATTGACTGTCTGACAGGGTTGTGACAGATCCAGACTGAGCACATAAACTGTCTGACAGGGTTGTGACAGATCCAGACTGAGCACATTGACTGTCTGACAGGGTTGTGACAGATCCAGACTGAGCACATTGACTGTCTGACAGGGTTGTGACAGATCCAGACTGAGCACATTGACTGTCTGACAGGGTTGTGACAGATCCAGACTGAGCACATTGACTGTCTGACAGGGTTGTGACAGATCCAGACTGAGCACATTGACTGTCTGACAGGGCTGTGACAGATCCAGACTGAGCACATAAACTGTCTGACAGGGTTGTGACAGATCCAGACTGAGCACATTGACTGTCTGACAGGGTTGTGACAGATCCAGACTGAGCACATTGACTGTCTGACAAGGCTGTGACAGATCCAGACTGAGCACATTGACTGTCTGACAGGGCTGTGACAGATCCAGACTGACACATTGACTGTCTGACAGCTCCAGATTGAGCAGATAAACTTTCTTACAGGGCTGTGACAGATCCAGACTGAGCACATTGACTGTCTGACAGGGTTGTGACAGATCCAGACTGAGCACATAAACTGTCTGACAGGGTTGTGACAGATCCAGACTGAGCACATTGACTGTCTGACAGGGTTGTGACAGATCCAGACTGAGCACATTGACTGTCTGACAAGGCTGTGACAGATCCAGTCTGAGCACATAAACTGTCTGACAGGGCTGTGACAGATCCAGACTGAGCACATTGACTGTCTGACAGCTCCAGATTGAGCACATAAACTGTCTGACAGTTTGCCTTTCTTACATGCTTCCTTTCTCACATTATGCCCTTCTGATCTCATTTGGCATAAATTACTTCATTTTACATCTGTCAGAGAGAGAAAGAAAGAAAGAGAGAGAGAGAAGAGAGAAAGAGAGAGAGAGAGAGAAAGAGAGAGAGAGATCAAACAAGCAAACTTTATTTTCAAAAGGTTAAAAATTGGGCATGCAGGCCCTTCTTACATTCAGCCCTTCCAACCACTCATCTTTCATATATCAATTATCAGTTGTGCATGTTACATTCACATAGGAAAAAAAGCATTGCCAAATGAATGCTGTGAAGATAAACCATACATATTACCATGTTATGAGACAGGCAGGCAGGCAGACATGCATAAACACATACATATGATGTATGAAATACTTCAAATTAAAACCTTAAAAGTGTGATTTTTTTTCTTCTTTTTTCCCCCGCATATCCTTTACAGGACATTGCTGTCAACATCAGCATCTTTCAGCTGATTGTTGATTTCCTGGCAAGATTGCGCTCAGTAGTTTGCCATTGCTTTTTGAGTGGCCGGCTGACATACCCCGTAAGTTACCAACGCAGCAAGAACCACTACCGATTCTTGCACAGGTTACGTTACTCACGAGAATATACGGGATTACGGAGAAAGACGCTAACCCCTAGGCCAGGGAGACCGGCTAAAAGTGTGATAGAAATTGCAATAACCATGCCATTGTCTTGTAACCTGTCAATATTGTTTTTACAGATGTCAAGAGTCTTAAGCATGTGACATCACTGTGCAGATGAACATAGTGACATCGTAAAGAAAGTTTAAAGACGGCGCCCAACTTTTTATACTAGTCTTGTCTTTCAGAGGGACACATGTCACAATGTACAACTTTTTGTATTCACTCCTCATAGATTGACAAATGTTATCATTCCAAGATTGCTGTTATGAAATTTTATGTTATGCTGAGATTTGTTAAACTCTGCTACAATATTCTTCTCTTGTCGAACTGACATTCATTAAAATCTTTGACAATATTGTCAACTTCACAGCCAGAGATTCATTGAACTTCTCCACAATATTCTCTCATCTTCAGCAATGGGTACAAGTCAACCCTCAGCGGGATCCTGAGATGTGCAGCCTGACTGGATCTGGTCCCCCACACCATGCCAACATCTCTACCTATGACCTGTACTACAAGACCCACTTCGATGTAAAGTCAAACGGAGAGTGGGAGATGCCAGTTCCTACAATGAGCGATTGTAAGTTATTCCCCCTTCACATACAGAATGGTCACATAATTGTATGTTATTCCTAAAAATATGTGAGACTTGTTGACAGTTGTTACCACACATATATGCAAGTTGTTCCAGTACATACACGAAAGTTTATCCCTTTCACATGTCAGATGTTATATTATGATATATCAAACGCCACCACCACACATGGACATGCCCATGCCCACTCAGTCCTCCGATGCAGCAGCCACTCCAAAGTATTTCTGCTGACTGTTCCAATGAGGAGTTCCTCGCTTGACCTTAAAGGCAGCAATAACATTCTTGACCAAACTTCACTAACAATTTGTCGTTGGGGTGATAGTAGAGTCTTGACAGCCGCCGCCGCAAGTCGAGTCCGCTCTGAATGATCTCAGCCCTGCTCATGCTTCTTCCCATTTGTATTGGTGCATTATTTGCCAGCTTGTCTGTGAGTTCATCTTCCACCGTGGCATGTCCGGGTGAATACTTCCATGTATTGGTGCATTATTTGCCAGCTTGTCTGTGAGTTCATCTTCCACTGTGGCATGTCCGGGTGAATACTTCCATGTATTGGTGCATTATTTGCCAGCTTGTCTGTGAGTTCATCTTCCACTGTGGCATGTCCGGGTGAATACTTCCATGTATTGGTGCATTATTTGCCAGCTTGTCTGTGAGTTCGTCTTCCACTGTGGCATGTCCGGGTGAATACTTCCATGTATTGGTGCATTATTTGCCAGCTTGTCTGTGAGTTCATCTTCCACTGTGGCATGTCCGGGTGAATACTTCCATGTATTGGTGCATTATTTGCCAGCTTGTCTGTGAGTTCGTCTTACACTGTGGCATGTCCGGTTGAATACTTCCATGTATTGGTGCATTATTTGCCAGCTTGTCTGTGAGTTCATCTTCCACCGTGGCATGTCCGGGTGAATACTTCCATGTATTGGTGCATTATTTGCCAGCTTGTCTGTGAGTTCATCTTCCACTGTGGCATGTCCGGGTGAATACTTCCATGTATTGGTGCATTATTTGCCAGCTTGTCTGTGAGTTCATCTTCCACCGTGGCATGTCCGGGTGAATACTTCCATGTATTGGTGCATTATTTGCCAGCTTGTCTGTGAGTTCATCTTCCACTGTGGCATGTCCGGGTGAATACTTCCATGTATTGGTGCATTATTTGCCAGCTTGTCTGTGAGTTCATCTTCCACCGTGGCATGTCCGGGTGAATACTTCCATGTATTGGTGCATTATTTGCCAGCTTGTCTGTGAGTTCATCTTCCATCGTGGCATGTCCGGGTGAATACTTCCATGTATTGGTGCATTATTTGCCAGCTTGTCTGTGAGTTCATCTTCCACCGTGGCATGTCCGGGTGAATACTTCCATGTTAGTTAGTCTTTCCTCTTGAGCCTAAGGCGGCGCATAGGGCAGAAGTCCTGTCTCTCCATGCTTGGCGGTTCGCTGCTACCTGTTGTAGATCTTGGATATTTACTTGGCCATTGAATGAGCCTTCTCTAATGATGGTTCTACGCAGGGTCTCTCTTGGTCTTCCCCGTTTTCTTTTCCCTACTGGTGACCATATGAGGGCTTGATAGGGGAGTCTTGACTTGTCCATTCTGAGTACATGGCCGATGTAGTTCCAACGGCGTCTTCTTATGAAATTGGATACTGTATCTTGTTTAGTCTCTTGTCTTATTTGCGAATTGGTTCTGAAGTCTGTCCAGTGGATGTTTAGAAGTCTTCTAAGACATTTGTTCTCAAAATTGTCTAATTTTTTATCTAAAGCTACCGTTGATTTCCAACTTTCACATCCATACGTTAACACTGGAATCACACAGGAGTTGAGGATTTTAAGTTTTGTGTGTTTGCTGAGTGTCTTTGACTTCCAGATGTTTGACAGTTTATTGAAGGCACTAGATGCCAGTGCGATTCTAGATGATATTTCTGGTGTTGAGTCCCCTGTAGATGTCATTTTGCTTCCTAGGTATGTAAAACTGTTGACTTTTTCAAGAACGTAGCTGTTCAATTTGGTGTCATCTGAACTGTTGGTAAGATCAATAGTCTTTGTTTTTTGTGGTGTTAATTTGGAGACCAATTTGCCCTGAAACATTTTGGAGGTGGTTTATTTTCTCTTGGGCATGCGGGTGTGTTGAACTCAAAAGCACTATGTCGTCGGCAAAGTCCAGGTCTTCTAGAATTTTGTCAACCCAATGGATACCCATATTTGTGTTGTTTGTGCATTTGCGCATGACCCAGTCGATAGCTATTCCAAAAAGCATCGGTGATAAGACACAACCCTGCTTCACTCCTGTTTCGACTGAGAACCAGTCAGAGTTGCCTGTTTCTGTTCTTACGCAGCAACGTGTTTCTTTGTAGAAAGATTTTATGACGTTGGTATATTTGGTAGGAAAACCATAGATGTTAAGTAGATTCCAAAGTGAAGGACGGTGGATACTGTCGAAGGCTTTTTGAAAGTCGACAAAGTTGGTGATTAATTTCGACTGGAATTCTATGGAGTCTTCAATTATTATTCTGAGGGTGAAAATGTGGTCTATGCATGACCGTTTTGGTCTGAAGCCTGCTTGTTCTTCTCTGAGCCTTTCATCTATCGCCTTTTTCAATCTCTCAAGTAACATGCTACAAAAAAGTTTTCCTGGTACTGACAATAGAGTGATACCACGCCAATTATTGCAATCAGACATATCGCCCTTTTTAGGCAGTTTGAAAATTACACCATCTATCCACTGTTGTGGTGGGGATTCGCTTTGCCAGATTTCATTGATCAGCTGTAACAAACGTTGTAAGGTGTTCTCATCTGCTGCTTTGAGCATTTCTCCTGAGATTTCATGAAATACTTCCATGTATTGGTGCATTATTTGCCAGCTTGTCTGTTAGTTCATCTTCCACTGTGGCATGTCCGGGTGAATACTTCCATGTATTGGTGCATTATTTGCCAGCTTGTCTGTGAGTTCATCTTCCACCGTGGCATGTCCGGGTGAATACTTCCAAGTGAGTGATATTAAGTGCGACTTCCGAATGCTGTCTATCCATTCAGAGCGAAGACTGTCAGTTATGATTTTCTGTAGCATGTTCACGAAGTCTGATATGATTATCGTGTGTGTGACTCCCTGTCTGCTGCCCATGGCAGTGCTCTCGAGGCAGTGGTCAGGTTTGATGCGTGGTCAGGTTTGATGTAGTGGTCTGGAGGCAGTGGCCATCTCCATGGTCAGGTTTGATGTAGTGGTCTGGAGGCAGTGGCCATCTGCCTGGTCAGGTTTGATGTAGTGGTCTGGAGGCAGTGGCCATCTGCCTGGTCAGGTTTGATGTAGTGGTCTGGAGGCAGTGGCCATCTGCGTGGTCAGGTTTGATGTAGTGGTCTGGAGGCAGTGGCCATCTGCCTGGTCAGGTTTCATGTAGTGGTCTGGAATACGCTGCCGATTGTTTTCCTCATTCTTTGTGCAGTGTAGTTGGCTCTACGGTGAAGAGGTTACAGAGGAGATGGATAATCCTGCATACCACTTACGAAACAGAGCTGCAGGTGATTTGGCAGCAGACCACCTTGCGTTGATGTTCATACAATGGTATAAGTGCAGGCTGTTCAGAAAGCAACGGCAAACTACTGAACGTAAACTTGCCAAGAAATCACAAATAGTAAAAAAATGCTGGGGTTGATGTGCAACTAACGTTAACTTGGGCTGTGTACGCCCATGATGATCTTCAACTAACTTTAACTTGTGCTGTTTACACCCATGATGATCTCCAACTAACGTTAACTTGTGCTGTTTACGCCCATGATGATCTTCAACTAACGTTAACTTGTGCTGTTTACGCCCATGATGATCTTCAACTAACGTTAACTTGTGCTGTTTACGCCCATGATGATCTTCAACTAACGTTAACTTGTGCTGTTTACGCCCATGATGATCTTCAACTAACGTTAACTTGTGCTGTTTACGCCCATGATGATCTTCAACTAACGTTAACTTGTGCTGTTTACGCCCATGATGATCTTCAACTAACATTAACTTGTGCTGTTTACGCCCATGGTGATCTTCAACTAACGTTAACTTGTGCTGTTTACGCCCATGATGATCTCCAACAAAGTTTCAAGCTGCCATCTTCATATATGTCTTCAGGATGTCAATGCTGTTTTGCCAGTTCCCTCATCTCTGTGTCGACCAATGTATATACCTCTGTCGTATCTCCCTGGTGTGAGTGACCACTTGAGGGTGTGTTTGCAAGTCTAGTCCACAGGTGTACGCGTCCATTCTTCTCCATGATGGAGATTTTCCATGTCACAGAACTGCTTGATTATCTCTCCAACCAGGAGCAACCTCATGTGAGGTGTATTCCCTTTCTGTTGTTGACATCAACAGCCTGGTGGCCATCATTGGTAAATCAACGATCTATAACTTGGCCAGGTATGAGATGTCTTTAGCACAGCCAGGTATGAGATGTCTTTAGCACAGCCAGGTATGAGTTGTCTTTAGCACAGCCAGGTATGAGATGTCTTTAGCACAGCCAGGTATGAGATGTCTTTAGCACAGCCAGGTATGAGTCTCACTGCTTCAATTTGTACCTTGTCTAATCTTTCTAGTGGGGTTTTGTTGATAGTGAGGAGACCCAAACCAGAGCCAGTGTGGCTTAGCACACATGTGAGAGCTACAGACATACACAGAGAGTTTGTCTCACACACATGTGAGAACTACACTCATACACAAAGAGTTTGTCTCACATGTGAGAGCTACAGCAATACACAGAGAGTTTGTCTCACACACATGTTAGAGCTAAACCCATACACAGAGAT
Source organism: Cepaea hortensis (assembly GCA_963921405.1). Taxonomy (NCBI): domain Eukaryota; kingdom Metazoa; phylum Mollusca; class Gastropoda; order Stylommatophora; family Helicidae; genus Cepaea; species Cepaea hortensis. The sequence continues at coordinate 3,780,680 of OY992894.1, read as the reverse complement.
ATTGTCTCACACACATGTGAGAGCTATACCAATACACAGAGAGTTTGTCTCACACACATGTGAGGGCTACAGCAATACACAGAGAGCTTGTCTCACACACATGTGAGAGCTATACCAATACACAGAGAGTTTGTCTCACACACATGTTAGAGCTACACCCACACATTTACGAGAGTTCATTCATTTACCCTGTACATAAATGAAAGTTGTTGCCACATACACATGTTAGATGTTTGTTTTCATGAAGATACAACATATACATGTGTTAGACATTAGTTGTCATGTAGACAACACATTTGTTGTTATGTAAACAAAAACATATTTACATTTGAAACATTTGTTGTCTTGAAGACAAGACATAAACTTGTGTTTTCATGAAGACAATGCGATGGCGATCCTGACTCTCAGCCATAAACAGATAGAAAGGATGGAAAGGATACAGAACAAAGCTATGCATATTATTCTTGGATGTACAAGAGATACAGCATGCAGGGTGATGCGCTATCTTCTTGATTTTCCAACCATTGAAGACAGACTACAAGTTTGCAGAGCACGTGCCTACCTCAGAGTCAATGCAAACACACAACGTCCGCTGCACTGTGATATTAAAAAGGTGAAGGGCAGCAGGTTAAAAAGAGGAAAGTCATGGATGGGTCACGCCAAAGACATTCTTCAACAGGTGTGTTCACTTGAGGACTTAGAACCTGACGAGGAGTGGGTACAAGTGCCAACAGATTTCTGTACGTCCTTTTCAGTTTGCATCCAACTAGACAGGAAATGCAGACAAGAAAATCCAGCTGCTGTGGAGGCGGAAGTACAGGTTTTGATTTTTGAGAATTCTTTGGAGGGTGATGCTGTCATTTACACAAATGTGTCGGTCGTTAGATGAGTAAGAAGTTCATGGGCTTTTATGGCTCAGGCCGGAGGGAGAATTGTGAAGGAGGACTCTGGTGCTTTTGCTTTGACCACAAGTAGCATGACTATGGAAGTCATGGCAGTAAGTAAAGCAATAACATGGCTGGAGACACAGACATTCACAAGGGCATATTTCCTTGGTGATTCAATGAGCACGCTCAAGAAGATAGAGATGGGGTGGATCCGAAGAAAGTTGTTGCTGTTTCTGGAGCAGTCTCAACTGGCAAAGATTAGTTTCATTTTCATGCCAGGGCATGCAGGTGTACGAGGAAATGAGCGGGCTGACAAGCTTGCAGTTAAGGCTACTGTGGAAGGCAGACGAGCCATGGACCAGGCTGACATTCTGAATACTCTACGAGAAGTAAGTCATTCGCGAGAACCAAGTGATGACTGTGAATCTACAACCATGGGCAGGATGCGAGAATGGCATATTAAAAGAGGTGTGGCCAAACAAGAACACTAAGCAGGAAGCCAAAGAAGATTAATAAACCAACACAGAACTGGTGTCGTGAGCTGCTACACGCTGCGGGATTTGCTGAGGAAGAGATCCGAGCACTTATGGACTGAATGGTTTGATGTGCAATGAAGATGATCTGTCGACTAACTAACTAACTAACTAACTAACTAACTAAGATAAGACATAAATATGTGAAAGATTTGTTTTCTTGAAGATGAGACATAAACATGTGAAACATTTGTTGTCATGAAGACAAGACCGGCCGACTGCCGAGGCTGAACGTGATCCTGGTGCCTCACTCCCACAATGACCCTGGCTGGCTAAAGACAGTCAACGAGTACTACTCGGACCAGAGCAAACACATCCTCAACAACATGGTCAACAAGCTGACCCAGTTCCCTAATATGACCTTCATATGGACGGAGACGGTCTTCTTCGCCATGTGGTGGAACGAGCTAGAGGACGCCGTCAAGGTACTGGGCCACTGAGAGTGACCTTGTCTGTGTGTGGGTGTGTGTGCATGTGTGTGAATCTGTGGTGGAATGAACTGGAAGATGCCATCAAGGTACTGGCCCACTGAGAGTGACCTTCTTTGTGTGTTGGTGGGTGCCTGTGTGGGGCTGTGTGTGTGTGTGGTGCTGTGTGCATGTGTGAGACAGAGTGCATGTGTGGGGCTATGTGTGGTGATGCTGACTGCATGTGTGGGATGCATAGTTTAGAACCACCGTCAATGGTTCAGCATTAAGTCTCAGGACCAAGTTACACAACAAGTCCCACACTTTCCCTGAGGTGTGGGAGTTAAAGGATGTGAGAAAACATACTGGTCAACCTTCTTCATAGACCATGATCTCTTAAATGTGACAGGTGTCCCCACTGGCATGCCAGACAAGCACGCTGAATCTGTGGTGTGAGATGAATCTGTGGTGTGAGATGAATCTGTGGTGTGAGATGAATCTGTGGTGTGAGATGAATCTGTGGTGTGAGATGAATCTGTGGTGTGAGATGAATCTGTGGTTTGAGATGAATCTGTGGTGTGAGATGAATCTGTGGTGTGAGATGAATCTGTGGTGTGAGATGAATCTGTGGTGTGAGACCCATATTTTCAGTGTCTATGCGAAACAAGCAGTGTTGCTGTCACTTTCCTAGTGCCTGACAGGCAAAATAATGAGTAAAGAGTAAGCTGTACAAGTCACTGAATGGCAGAATTTCAAAAAGAGAAAAACTATCCATTATATTTATGTATGTTTTGCAGAAGAGAACAGGCCAAAACAAGCTTTAAATCTATCGGATGGATGATTCCCTCAAATGGATGATTCAGTCAAATGGAAAACATACAACAGAGTATAACCTCAGATGATTCAGTCAAATGGAAAACATACAACAGAGTATAACCTCAGATGATTCAGTCAAATGGAAAACATACAACAGAGTATAACCTCAGATGATTCAGTCAAATGGAAAACATACAACAGAGTATAACCTCAGATGATTCAGTCAAATGGAAAACATACAACAGAGTATAACCTCAGATGATTCAGTCAAAAAGCATGTATGTGGTAGACTGTTCCCAGCAAATGAACAAGTACAATGACCTTTTAAGGATGAACAAAGAAGCAAATAATACTGTTGCTTGACATCTGCAGTAGGCCAGAAGATGCCTTCACGTGCTCAGCTCTGCCAGCAAACAGCCAGTTGAATGCTGCAAAGCTGAGAGGTTGCTTATGCTCAGAAACTGTCAATGTTGGAACAATTATACATCTCCCCAAGACAACTTTAATATTCTGTCATCACTAGCCAGGTGTTTCTTCTTCTTCTGCGTTCATCCATAGTTTTTTTTCTTTCTCCGGACGTGATTGCGTTGTGCCTGTTTACAGCAGAGCTGCATTCTTGCGCTGTTAGGCCGAAACATCCGACTTCTGCGGGCATTTGTTGACCGGGTTAACCTTCCCGGGGGGCCAGGTGTTTGACACATCTGAAATAGCTAACCAAGTGTTTAAAACATGTGATCTAACTACACTGGTGTTTCTTACACGTGATCTAACTAATCATGTGTTTCACCCATTTTATCCAATAACTCCCCAGGTGTTTCACACGCTTCAAGCAACAACTATCCAGGTGTTTCACACGCTTCAAGCAACAACTATCCAGGTGTTTCACACACTTCAAGCAACAACTATCCAGGTGTTTCACACACTTCAAGCAACAACTATCCAGGTGTTTTATACAACTGAACCAGCAATTAGGTTTTACTCTCACCTGAACCAACAATTACACTTCATGGTCTTTATATGGTGTTTACATTGTGTTTATATGGTGTTTATATTGTGTATTGGTAATTTACGTTTGAATAAAATTGTGAAACAATCTTTCAACATTCATAAAATTATTCACATTTCAGGTTCACGTCAGACGGTTGATCAGGCGAGGCCAGCTGGAGATGACTCTGGGTGGATGGGTGATGCCTGACGAAGCAAGTAGCCACTACGTGTCCGTGATTGACCAGCTGATTGAGGGACATCAGTGGCTGTGGGAGAACCTGCATATTCGTCCAGAAAACAGCTGGGCCATTGACCCATTTGGCTACTCCAGCACTATGGCATACTTGTGGCAGAAATCTGGCATGTCAAACATGGTCATTCAGCGGGTACACCAGGCAGTCAAGGCATCTTTGTTCAAAGAAAAGGCGCTAGAGTTCTACTGGAGACAGATGTGGGACAGCAAGGGATCAACGGACATCTTCTGCCAGGTGATGCCCTTTATGCTGTACAGTATTAAATATACGTGCGGGCCAAATCCTTTTATTTGTCTTCACTTCGACTTCCGTCAAATTGCTGGTGACTACTCACAAAGTAAAGGGAGGGAAATCACGAAGGAGAACCTTGAGCACAGCGCTGAGATGTTGCACCTTCAGTACCGAGCTAAATCCTTCTATTTTCGCCACAACACAGTTCTGGTGCCTATCGGAGATGACTTCCGTTACGATAAAGAAAAAGAGTGGGACCAACAGTACGAGAATTATGAGAAGTTGATTCAGTACATCAACTCCAGACCTGGTTGGAACATGAATATCCAATGGGGCACCCTGAAGGACTACTTCTTGCGTGTCCAGAAGGAAGAATCAAACAAGAAATTCATCAACAAAGCTGAAGAGTTCCCTGTCCTAAGCGGGGACTTTTTTCCTTACTCTGACAGGGACATGGCATACTGGACCGGCTACTATTCCACGCGTCCTTTTGATAAATCTTTTGGCCGCGATGTTCAGGCGACTCTACAAGCTGCTGACATTCTCAGCACATTGCATTATGCATTCTACAAAAAGTGGTCCAAGAAACCTGAGGCCAAGTTTGCTTTTCATGCTTCACTTCTGCAGCAGGCAAGAAGATCTCTTGGTCTCTTCCTGCACCATGATGCCATTACTGGCACGGCCAAGTCATTTGTTGTGGAAGATTACGAGCAGTATTTGTTGAGGGCCCTTGTCCAGTGCCAGGAAGTTGTACAGTTTGTCATCCAAATCCTGCTGTCTTCTGGTCAAATAGAATCTCCAGTGGTCTTTCAGCCGGAGACGCTGAGGAAAAGCTACGCAGATTTGCCACATAAGCAGGTGATTTCTGTCCAGGATACAGGCACTACAGTGGCTTTCTTTAATCCTCTGGGTCATCCAAGACAGGAAGTTGTTCATCTGCATGTAAATACCCAGACGTTAGAGGTCATTTCCAGTTCGCAGCAGGTTGTTCCATGCCAGGTAAGCCCTGTCTGGAACAGGGAGGAGGATGCCGTGGTGCTGGACAGTGTCGTTGAGTTGACATTTCTAGTCGAGATTGGTCCATTTGCCATAATGCCCTATGTACTTTACAAGAAAGAGTACCCATCCTACTCAACATACATGTCCACGATAACTGCCATCAACACGCAGCAGTTGGCCGTGTCGGGCGATCTTCTTTTTAACCAAAACAGACCTGAACCCCGGCGAACAAAACCAATTATCATAGATAATCAGGTCATTCAGCTGACATTTGACCCCAGAACTGGGTCACTGTTACAGGTCATGGATCTGGCAACTCACAATGTGACAAAACTGAACATAAATTTCTTAATTTATAAATCTCAAGGCAGTGGAGCCTATATCTTTTATCCACAAGGTCCTGCCACAAATTTGTTTCCCAACATTCCAATCATTCGAGTCACCCAAGGACCACTGGCATCAGTTGTTGAGATAGGATTTGAGCCGTATGTAACTCACATTGTGACCTTGTACCATCAGCCTTCACATCTGACCTCTGTTATCTTCATTGAAAACAAAATCAGTATTCAAACTCTCAAAGACAAAGAATTGATCATGCGTATGAATACAAATATTCGAAACACAGACCTGACCTACTTTACAGATCAGAATGGCTTCCAGTTTATCAAACGTCGCACAAACAGAAGTTCTCGTATAGAAACAAACTATTATCCCATGACGTCTGCTGCGATCCTAGAGGACCAATCGACAAGGCTGACACTCCTGGCAGCTCAGCCACATGGGGTGTCATGTCTGGAGACAGGACAACTGGAGGTCATGCTTGACAGGCAGCTTATGTATGATGACGACAGAGGCATGGGCGAGGGTGTCACAGACATCAAGACAACCATCAATAAGTTTGCTATCGTGATAGAACACAGGACATCTACAACAAAACCATCAAAGCTACACTTTGCTTCCTTCTCTCTGCCAGCTCTTGGAGTCCAGGACAAACTGCAGCAGCCTCTGCTGGCATATTTCACAAACGTAGACACAGACATTTTCTTCAAAGCTGTAAACCCTATTCCAAGTTCTCTCCCTTGTGATGTCAGTGCCGTCAACTTCCGGAGCCTCACTGATGGAAACCTCAGTTACAACGGCACCAGCTTTGTCCTGCATCGGCGAGGTTATGACTGCAGCTATCCAACAGGAACTCTTCTGTGTCCATTGACAGATTCATCGCTGTCCTTTGATGCCCTGTTCAAAGACTTGGGCATGTCCAGCATTCACGAAACAACGCTGACACATACAATCGTGAAACGGAGTCTGAGACCCACAGACAAGATAACCATTACCCCGCTGGAATTGGCATCATTTCATATCAAATTCTAGAATAATTCTTTTTATGAAAACATTTAATATTTGTACATCTTGTCTGGGTCATGTACATCTTGACCTGGCCCTGTACATCTTGACTGGGTCCTGTACATCTTGACCTGGCCCTGTACATCTTGACTGGGCATTTTACATCTTGATTGGGCAATGTACATCTTGACCTGGCCCTGTACATCTTGACTGGACCCTGTATATCTTGACCTGGCCCTGTACATCTTAACTTGGCCCTGCATATCTTGACCTGGCCCTGTACATCTTGACTGGGCCCTGTACATCTTGACCTGGCCCTGTACATCTTGACAGGGCCCTGTATATCTTGACCTGGCCCTGTACATCTTGACTGGGCCCTGTACATCTTGACTGGGCCCTGTACATCTTGACTGGGCCCTGTACATCTTGACTGGGCCCTGTACATCTTGATTGGGTCCTGTACATCTTGACCTGGCCCTGTACATCTTGACCTGGCCCTGTATATCTTGACCTGGCCCTGTACATCTTGACTGGGCTCTGTACATCTTGACCTGGCCCTGTATATCTTGACCTGGCCCTGTACATCTTGACTGGGTCCTGTATATCTTGACTGGGTCCTGTATATCTTGACTTGGCCCTGTACATCTTGACCTGGCCCTGTATATCTTGACCTGGCCCTGTACATCTTGACTGGGCCCTGTACATCTTGACCTGGCCCTTACATCTTGACCTGACCCTGTACATCTTGACCTGGCCCTGTATATCTTTACCTGGCGCTTTACATCTTGTCCTGGTGCTTTATATCTTGTCCTGGCCCTGTATATCTTGACTGGGTCCTGTACATCTTGACTTGGCCCTGTACATCTTGACCTGGACCTGTACATCTTGACCTGGACCTGTACATCTTGACTTGGCCCTGTACATCTTGACCTGGACCTGTACATCTTGACTTGGCCCTGTACATCTTGACTTGGCCCTGTACATCTTGACCTGGACCTGTACATCTTGACTGGGCCTTGTACATCTTGACCTGGCCCTGTACATCTTGACCTGGGTCCTGTATATCTTGACTGGGCCATGTACATCTTGACATAGCCCTGTACATCTTGACCTGCCCTTTACATCTTGACTGGGTCCTGTACATCTTGACTGGGCACTGTACATCTTGAACTGGCCCTGTACATCTTGACTGGGTCCTGTACATCTTGACTGGGCCCTGTACATCTTGACTGGGTCCTGTACATCTTGACCTGGCCCTGTACATCTTGACTGGGTCCTGTACATCTTGATCGGCCCTGTACATCTTGACCTAGCTTTGTACATCTTGACCTGGCCCTGTACATCTTGACCTGGCCCTGAACATCTTGACCTGGCCCTGTACATCTTGACATGGCCCTATACATCTTGACTTGGCCCTGTACATCTTGACATGGTCCTGTACATCTTGACCTGGTCCTGTATATCTTGTCCTGGTGCTTTACATCTTGACCTGGTCCTGTACATCTTGACTGGGTCCTGCACATCTTGACATGGCCCTGTACTTCTTGACCTGGCCCTGTACATCTTGACCTGGCCCTGTACATCTTGACCTGGTCCTGTACATCTTGACCTGGCCCTGTACATCTTGACCTGGCCCTGTACATCTTGACCTGGTCCTGTATATCTTGACTGGGACCTGTACATCTTGACCTGGCCCTGTACATCTTGATTGGGACCTGTATATCTTGACTGGGACCTGTATATCTTGACTGGGACCTGTACATTTTTACCATATTTTCCACTGACTTAGGGTCACTGTGTTGGTTTGTAGGTTCTGTAAGCGATATCTTTTGTTGTTTGAGTACAAAATTCTGTGATTTGCAAGTGGTTGTGACTGAGTGAGTGGTTGTGACTGAGTGAGTGGTTGTGACTGAGTGAGTGGTTGTGATTGAGTGAGTGGTTGTGACTGAGTGAGTGGTTGTGACTGAGTGAGTGGTTGTGACTGAGTGAGTGGTTGTGACTGAGTGAGTATCTGTGACGTGTGACGGGCAAGCAAGGCTAGCCAATGTCTACTTCACCAAGTCTAGTTAATGTACTGATATTGAACACACTTCCGTGTGTGTGTGTGTGTGGGGGGGGGGGGGGGGGATGAGGGTCATGGAGCGGAACACCCTGCTCTACAGCAGGAAGTTTCTTGCTACAAGAACCATGTCTAAACTCCTGATGGACCTACTTCAGTTTTATTTTTCATGTTTATGTATTGACAATATCCACTTGTATATATAAGGATTAATATTTTAATTTTGTCTTGTTGGTTTGTTAGTTTGTATATTTGTGAACAACAGACTATAAAAGGGAACAATTCAAATTGTGTGTTACATTCTTGTTTATATTTCAGTTTGCAATGGAGCATAGACTTTCAGCTGGCTCAGTCCCGATATGTAGTCAAGAACCGACATCACAGCACTAGGGACATTCCCATACGTGCTCCATCCTCATCTCCACAGCACTAGGGACATTCCCATACGTGCTCCATCCTCATCTCCACAGCACTAGGGACATTCCCATACGTGCTCCATCCTCATCTCCACAGCACTAGGGACATTCCCATACATGTTCCATCCTCATCTCCACAGCACTAGGGACATTCCCATACGTGCTCCATCCTCATCTCCACAGCACTAGGGACATTCCCATACGTGCTCCATCCTCATCTCCACAGCACTAGGGACATTCCCATACGTGCTCCATCCTCATCTCCACAGCATTAGGGACATCCCCATACGTGCTCCATCCTCATCTCCACAGCACTAGGGACATTCCCATACGTGCTCCATCCTCATCTCCACAGCACTAGGGACATCCCCATACGTGCTCCATCCTCATCTCCACAGCACTTGGGACATTCCCATACGTGCTCCATCCTCATCTCCACAGCACTAGGGACATCCCAATACGTGCTCCATCCTCATCTCCACAGCACTAGGGACATCCCCATACGTGCTTCATCCTCATCTCCACAGCACTAGGGACATTCCCATACGTGCTCCATCCTCATCTCCACAGCACTAGGGACAAGTTAGTGAATTAGTCGACAGATCATCCTCATTGCACATCGAACCATTAAGTCCATAAGTGCTTGGATCCCCTCCTCAGCAAATCCCGCAGCGTGTAGCGGCTAACGACACCAGTTCTGTGTTGGTTTATCAATCTTCTCTGGCTTCCTGCATAGTGTTCTTGTTTGGCCACACCTCTTTTAATTTGCTGTTTTCGCAGTCTGGCCATGGTTGTAGATTCGCAGTCATCACTTGGTTTTCGCAAAAGTCTTACTTCTCGTAGAGCAGTGGTTCTCAACCTTTTTTGGCCCGTGCCCCCCATCACCATATTTTAAGAACGCCATCATCCCTCCCTCCCCCCCCCCCACTTTCGTATTTCCTACCTAAAAATTTGGCCCGTGCCCCTCTTCACCATATTTTAAGAACGCCATTCCTCCTTTCGTATTTCCTACCTAAAAATCCCGCCCCGCCCCTACACAGTATACGTAATAATGGAAGCTAAATTTAACAGCACTTACTAAAACAAGTCTAGACGTCCACATAAAACATGATTGGTGGGTCTACTTACTTTATAAATTGAATTTTAGAAGGGTGAGACGTACAGAACTGTACAGTATGAAGGGAAAAACAATATCAAGTAATCGGATCTTGCGAGCTTGTCAGCTCGCTCGTCAGCTCGCTCATTTCCTTGTACTCCTGCATGCCCCAGCACGAAGATGAAACTAATCTTTGCCAGCCGAGACCGCTTCAGAGGCAGCAACCATTCTCTTCGGATCGACCCCTCTTATCCTCTTGATCATGTTCATTGAGTCGCTAAGGAAACAAGCCCTAGTGAATGTCTGTGTCTCGAGCCATGTTATTGCTTTACTTACTGCCATGACTTCCATGGTCAGGCTACTTGTGGTTTCAGTGAAAGCACCAGAGTCCTCCTTCATAATTCTCCCTCTGGCCCGAGCTGTAAAGGCCCATGAGCTTCTCACATGTCGGACGAACGACCCATCTGTGTAGATGACAGCATCACCGTCTAGCGAATTCTCGAAAATCAACGCTTGTACTTCAGCCTCCACAGCAGCCGGATTTTCTTGTCTGCATTTTCTGTCTAGTTGGATGCAAACAGAAAAGGACGTACAGAAATCTGTTGGCACTTGTACACACTCCTCGCCAGGTTCTAAGTCCTCAAGTGAACACACCTGTTGAAGAATGTCTTCAGCTTGACCCATCCACAACATTCCTCTTTTTATCCTGCTGCCCTTCACCTTCCTAATTTCACTATGCAGTGGACGTTGTGTGTTTGCGTTAACTCTGAGGTAGGCGCGTGCTCTGCAAATTTGTATTCTGTCTTCAATGGTGGAAAATCAAGAAGGTAGCGCATCGCCCTGCATGCTGTATCTCTTGTACATCCAAGAATAATGCGCATAGCTTCATTCTGTATCCTTTCCATCCTTTCTATCTGCTTACGGCTGAGAGTCAGGATTGCTATCGCGTACTCAAAAACAGACATGACCAGCCCCTCGTATAAAAGACAGATGGCGCTGCTCACAGTTTGCTGCCGCCATCACCCGCAAGATGTAATACCAGGAGTTTCTTCTCAAGTTCTCTCTCCAAGTCATGATGTATATCTGTTCTCCTGCACTAGACATGATTCCGAAGGGTTCTGATCGCGTCTGCCTTACCCTGCACTAATACCCGAACAATGGATGCAGACAAAGCCAATCTGTCCACCTTTTTGTTTCCCAACTCACCATCTTGACTTGATGTTTTTGTAGTCTGTTCACGGTTGCCGATTCATAGTATAAGAAGATTGGCAGTACACCATACAGAAGGCTGTGGACAGACATGATCACCAACGACACACGGCATGGACTATAAGAAGATTGGCAGTACACGAGACAGAAGGCTGTGGACAGACATGATCACCAACACCACACGACATGGACTATAAGAAGATTGGCAGTACACGAGACAGAAGGCTGTGGACAGACATGATCACCAACACCACACGGCATGGACTATAAGAAGATTGGCAGTACACGAGACAGAAGGCTGTGGACAGACATGATCACCAACACCACACGGCATGGACTATAAGAAGATTGGCAGTACACGAGTGTCGTGTCCTCCTTTACAGTGTCGTCCCTGGAGTGAAGAGAGCCGACACCCACATTATAATATTTTTTCCCTCTCAATATTCTGGAGAATCCACCAGCTTCCGTCCAACACACTCTATCAACCTATGGACACCTTTTCCTATCACTCTCTCACTGTCGTACTATGCCCCCTTCTCATACTTCCCCAACGCAACATACTCAACAACTCTTGCTTCTAGAAATTAATAAAGAGTAATTTATTAAAATAAAAGTGTAACGTATATGAGACGTGTATGTGAAGAAAATGTGTGACGTGTTCTATAAAGTGTGTAGACTCTGACTCTCAGACAGCAACCCAGTCAGCTGATCCCAGCAAAGATAGACCACAGCACGTTACGTCAGAACATGTACTTCTCACCCGTTGCCGAAACCATCTTGCCGGATACTGCTTTGCCTCTGTAGACCTCTGGTAATCCAATTTCATGAACATCCGAAATAGACACCGGTGGTATTAACAGTTAATCATGGACCGGTTGCACTCTACACAATGTCCGTTCCTAACGTTCCTTAACAAACTGCACAAGTCTTTTGTAGTGTGTACGCAGTTAGTTAGTTAGTTAGTTAGTCGACAGATCATCCTCGTTGCACATCGAACCATTCAGTCCATAAGTGCTAATTTCTAATGTTAATTGTTGCTGTACTAACACTAGGTACTCTTAGCCGGTTCTCGGTTCGTTACTACTGTCTATTGCTGTGTGGTGCATCAGTATGCATCACTCTCTTTGATGAATCAATTTCCTTCTAGCGTAAGTTACGTTTCTGTATGCAACTTTATTGACTCTTGAACTGGTGTTCTTCAGAATGGGTTTTTTAATTCTTTCCCAAAACTTGTAGAGTTTCCTTGGATCTGGTAGGGAACGGCACTGCAGTTTACACTAAATTACATCTAATGGTAGCCATACAGGCTCGTGTAAACTAAATCAAATATCTCCTTCACACGTTAGATGTTCTAACTGCTGCAGTGACAAGCATGTCTGCCTAGATCCACATTTTCAAGTTTTTCTAGTTGGTCCCAACTCGGGTTTTTATGGCAACTCCTAAAGTTGATCACGTGACATTTTCCTTTATGCCCACACAGATGGCACATTGGCAGATCATCCCCTGTCAGGGATCCATCCTCCCTCTGGCTCCCTCCATGTTAGATTTTTCATCACAGGTTTAGATTCTCAAAACAAGCCAGCGAGTTGCTGTCGAGTTACAACAAAGAGTTGCAAATAACCCCGTCAATCCTCTCGATGTGCCGGAAACCAAGAATTGACAGATGCACTGTTTTCTCCCTAGTCGGGCACTTCCGACCTGTTGATAAACTGTCAATCTTCTGTTCCGTGGTGACAATCCCAGCAGCCATTTCCGTCTGATGTCCGGCAGTATAGATGACAAACGGAACCATTCCATATCCTAAGCCGACAATCATATGTGATTCTAACTGTTAATGAACTGCCAACTCGATGTATCCATTCCTTCTCACTCACCACCAAATGTGTTTATGGGCTGACACGATGTAACCTGTGCAGCTGTGTTTACTCTGTTAGTACGACTTTTGTGGCCTATAAAATATACGCCACGCAAACGTCGGTATTATTATTATCTGCGTAACTCATGGCGAGCTCGTGACATAGGCCCCCTCTTAAGAGAGTAGTCCATCTCACTCTTCTCCACCATGAGTTAAATCCAGATGATTCATTCCTCTTCTTCAGGAGCTGGGTGTCTTGACAAGAAGTCCGCTCCAACATTTTCCTTCCCAGGAATGTACTCCACTGTGAAATTATAAGGTTGAAGTAACAACGACCACCGCATCAACCGTGCATTGAGCTTCTGAGAAGTAGCCAGGAACATCAGAGGCTGATGATCCGACTGGACCCGAAACTTAACTCCATACAAATAGGGCTGGAATTTTTGCACTGCCCATACGAGAGACAAGCACTCTCTCTCGACGGTTGAATAATTCCTCTCCGCCTGTAGAAGTTTCTTACTTGCGTATGCTACAGGTTTCAAAACCGAAGCATCGTCTTTTCCTTCCTGTAACAAAGCGGCTCCAATTCCAATCGCACTTGCATCCGTTCTCAACACAAATGGTTTGGAAAGGTCAGGGAGCTGTAATACAGGTTTGCTGACCAAGGCCTCCTTTAACTGACTATAGGCATTCTCACATTCTGGTGTCCAAATGATTTGGTCCGGGAATCCCTTTTTCAAGGTTTCCGTCAACGGAGCTCCCAGTTCAGTGAAATGTGGGATAAATTTGTGATAGAACCCACACAACGAGAGAAAAGATCGCACATCCTTCTTCGTTTTAGGTCTTGGTGCATTTCTGATTTTCTCCAGGTTCTTCTCTTCTGGAACAATGTGTCCTGGAGTGATGGTGTGACCTAGAAATTCCAGAGTCTGGTAACCAATCATGCACTTGGTTGGACGAGCAGTAAGCCCTGCTTCCTTGAGTCTATTAAACACTCTCTCCAAGGATTGTAAGTGGTCATCCAAGCTGTCACTGGAAATCAGAATATCATCCATGAATGAGATGATGGATGGATCCTGTAACGGATCTAGTAAAGTCCTCATCATGCGTGTAAACACACTGGGTGCATTGCTGAGTCCAAAGGGCATGACTTTGAATTCGTAGTGTCCACTGGGTGTACTGAAGGCTAACAGTGGTTGAATCTCCGGTTTGACTGGTATCTGATAGTACCCCCGACTCAGATCCACTTTTGAAAAGTACCGAGCCTTATGGAGCCTAGCGAATAACTGAGTTGGATTCGGCAAAGGTTCCACCTGAAATTGTGTGTGACTGTTCAGAAGTCGGTAATCTATACACAACCGGTGTTCTCCACTTGGTTTGCGTAACAAAACTACCCCCGCATTGTATGGGGATGTGGATGGTGCAATCACGTCATCCTCCAGCAGATTTTGTATTTCCTCCTCCAGGGCCTTTTCTTTAGAGAATGGCACTGGGTAAACCTTTTGGCGAACAGGCTCCTGTGTGGTCAAAGTCATCTCGAACTCAACCAACCTCGTTCGTCCTGGTTTATCAGTCAGTATCTCCTTATGAGACTTGAGAACCTGGGTTATCCTTTCCCTCTCCTGGGAGGTCAGATCAGGGTTCACTTGCACATCCCTATAGGTTTCCTGGTGTACCAAGGGATATTCCCTGCCCTCGCTGGTTCCCACTTCCGTCTCCACTGCAACTGCCATTGCCATGAGGTGAGCTGCCTTGTCTCCGGGTCTCTCTTCATATTTCCGCAAGAGATTGATATGGAAAATCTTCGACTTTCCCCGGATCCGGATCTGATAGTTGGTTCTGGATATCACCCTTTCCACGGGAAATGGTCCTTGCCAACCTATCTCCAGTTTGTTGTTTCCCGTTGGGAGTAGCAACAAGACTTTATCTCCCACCTCTAGAGATCTTTCTTTAGACCTACGGTTGTAGTAAGCCGCATGTCTTTTCCTGGCCCTTTTCAAGTTTTGATTTGCCAGAGTCCATCCCTTGTGGAGTTTTTCTTTCAGTTCCTCCACGTATTGATAGGATGAGATCACTTCTTCTGACGTCCCCTCTTCAGTCCAACTCCTCAACATGGCTTCCAACGGTCCTTTGATTGGACGACCAAACAGCAACGTAGCGGGTGGTAGTCCTGTTGAGCCATGAGGAACTTCCCGATAGGCAAAGAGTGCTGCTGGGATATATTCATCCCACCTATCAGGTTTTTCCTGCGCTAGTTTCCTGAGCATTGTCATCAACGTGCCGTTGAAACGCTCCACTTGTCCATTGGCTTGAGGGTGGTAAGGGCTGGTATGTATGTGGTTAGAGTGAAACACCCTAAATACCTCCTCCATGAGTTTTCCACAAAACTGAGATCCATTGTCCGTCAGAATTTGATCCGGAAAGCCTAATCTGGTAAAGGCCTCCATCAGTGCGTCCGCCACTCTTTTCGAGTCAATCGTGGTCAACGGTATAGCCTCACCCCACATTGTACAGCAATCCACCATTGTGAGTATATACATGTTCCTCTTCCTAGTCCTGGGAAGTGGACCCACGATATCGATGGCTACCCTCTCGAAAGGAGAGTTCATGATGGGCATCTCACCCAACACCACCGGTGCTGTCCAGTGTTTTGGTGCCACCCTCTGGCACTCAGGGCATGACTTCACATACCGACGCACATCATCTGTCATTCCCGGCCAATAGTAATGGCAGGAAATCCGCTGCATGGTGGCGGCAATACCCATGTGTCCACTAAAGGAGATGGTATGCCCCATATGAAGAATCTGGGACCGGTGAGCTTTCGGGACGACCAACTGACCGTATAGGTTGTCTCCCCTTCCTGCTCTCCTGTAGAGTATCCTATTCTTCATGTAGTACTGCCCCCGTCCTGGTGGATCAGCACTTTTCTGCAGCTTTTTGTAGCAAGGACGTAAAGTATCATCCTCACTCTGGGCAGTTCGTAGCTCCCCCGGCATTGGGTTAGTCACAATTGCGTCTGCCTCTTCCGTTTTCGTCTGAGAGCGAGTCTGCATTGCTCCCATATGGATTGGCTCCCTGGGCATTCCCAGAAAGACATACCGGCAACCTAGGATGACTGGGAAAATGGGATCGGTCAATACAGCGGCCTTGATGGTGCCGGTGACGTACCTTGACCGAATCTCCACATTAGCAATGGGCAACTTCATGGTTACAGCACTCTTCTGTGCAGGCTGTATATCCAATGTCTCACCTGTGAATTGTTCTGGATGTACCAGATCCGCAGAAATCACGGCCTCCCCGTCCAGTCCCGTGTCGTATAAACACTCCACTTGACGACCGTTAACCTCTACCAATTCCACTACAGGTGGTTTTTCCTGGTCTGGAGTCTCTTCCTCGGCCTCGACCTGTTCGGTGGGCTCCACCTTAGGTTTCCCCGAGCACACGACGAATTGAGTGTCTCCTGACTTTCCCCTGCAGTCAATAGCATTGTGTGTGTTTGACTTGCATTGGTTGCACCATTTCCCTGTCCTAGATTTTCTAGTGCCAGACTTGAGTGAGCTCTCCTGGTGGCGAGCTTCCTTGTTGACCTTGGCATATTCGGTGACAACCTCCTTGGAAGTCACTTGACATGCTGCGAAGTGAGGGTTCTTAGTCTTCGATTTGCAGTCCCTCGTATTGTGAGAGGGTGACTTACAAATTGAACACCACTTCTCCGGCCACGGTCGTTTTGGTGTAGAGCTTGAAGTGCTCTTGCTTCCCTCCTTCTTCTTCTCTGAACTATCCTCTGATTTTTGCACATAAGGTTCCCACTTTTTTGTTCCTGAGTTTTTGGCTTTCTTTTTATCATGTTTCTCTTGACTTTTGGAGTTGGTGCAAAGGTTTTCCCCTGCCTCCCCATGTACTTCGACGAACCGTTCTGCTAATTTAGTCACGAGGTCAATACGTTCCGCTCCTTGTTCTCCCAGGAACGTCCTGAGAGGTTTAGACATTTGCTTCTTCAGCTGGTCGACCACCATGAGCTCTTCCCTTTCTGCTTGACGATACTCTCTCTCTACTTCCTGTATGTAATCCGTTAGAGCAGAACCCCCCAATCCCATTTCTTCCCCCTTTGCCTTTAATTCTAACGTGCTAAGTTTAGGGGTGGCCATTATACAGAAAGGTAAGCTAGCAGGTCTAGTACAATATAACTGCAAATTACTATACAGATATATGAACAAGTACTATAAATCTAGATATACCACACACAGCACATTCACTCAGTGACAAGAGTAGAATCAGGACCACAGACCTATGCAGACGTGTGAAGTGTGAACAGGTAAGATATTAGTCCTAACCCCTATCCACATTCACTCTAGCTGGATTCTCCAAAATGATATCTCCCTCTTATAACTAGGGATCCCGTGTCAAAAGACCCCGTTGTCAGAAGATCCCACTGTCAAAGGTTCCTGCTTGCAGGAGATCTCGCTGTCCAAGGATTCCGTTTACGGGAGATCCCGCTGTCCAAGGATCCCGTTTACGAGAGATCCCGCTGTCCAAAGATCCCGGACGAGCCCCCAATAATGTCGTGTCCTCCTTTACAGTGTCGTCCCTGGAGTGAAGAGAGCCGACACCCACATTATAATATTTTTTCCCTCTCAATATTCTGGAGAATCCACCAGCTTCCGTCCAACACACTCCATCAGCCTATGGACACCTTTTCCTATCACTCTCTCACTGTCGTACTATGCCCCCTTCTCATACTTCCCCAACGCAACATACTCAACAACTCTTGCTTCTAGAAATTAATAAAGAGTAATTTATTAAAATAAAAGTGTAACGTATATGAGACGTGTATGTGAAGAAAATGTGTGACGTGTTCTATAAAGTGTGTAGACTCTGACTCTCAGACAGCAACCCAGTCAGCTGATCCCAGCAAAGATAGACCACAGCACGTTACGTCAGAACATGTACTTCTCACCCGTTGCCGAAACCATCTTGCCGGATACTGCTTTGCCTCTGTAGACCTCTGGTAATCCAATTTCATGAACATCCGAAATAGACACCGGTGGTATTAACAGTTAATCATGGACCGGTTGCACTCTACACAATGTCCGTTCCTAACGTTCCTTAACAAACTGCACAAGTCTTTTGTAGTGTGTACGCAGTTAGTTAGTTAGTTAGTCGACAGATCATCCTCGTTGCACATCGAACCATTCAGTCCATAAGTGCTAATTTCTAATGTTAATTGTTGCTGTACTAACACTAGGTACTCTTAGCCGGTTCTCGGTTCGTTACTACTGTCTAATGCTGTGTGGTGCATCAGTATGCATCACTCTCTTTGATGAATCAATTTCCTTCTAGCGTAAGTTACGTTTCTGTATGCAACTTTATTGACTCTTGAACTGGTGTTCTTCAGAATGGGTTTTTTAATTCTTTCCCAAAACTTGTAGAGTTTCCTTGGATCTGGTAGGGAACGGCACTGCAGTTTACACTAAATTACATCTAATGGTAGCCATACAGGCTCGTGTAAACTAAATCAAATATCTCCTTCACACGTTAGATGTTCTAACTGCTGCAGTGACAAGCATGTCTGCCTAGATCCACATTTTCAAGTTTTTCTAGTTGGTCCCAACTCGGGTTTTTATGGCAACTCCTAAAGTTGATCACGTGACATTTTCCTTTATGCCCACACAGATGGCACATTGGCAGATCATCCCCTGTCAGGGATCCATCCTCCCTCTGGCTCCCTCCATGTTAGATTTTTCATCACAGGTTTAGATTCTCAAAACAAGCCAGCGAGTTGCTGTCGAGTTACAACAAAGAGTTGCAAATAACCCCGTCAATCCTCTCGATGTGCCGGAAACCAAGAATTGACAGATGCACTGTTTTCTCCCTAGTCGGGCACTTCCGACCTGTTGATAAACTGTCAATCTTCTGTTCCGTGGTGACAATCCCAGCAGCCATTTCCGTCTGATGTCCGGCAGTATAGATGACAAACGGAACCATTCCATATCCTAAGCCGACAATCATATGTGATTCTAACTGTTAATGAACTGCCAACTCGATGTATCCATTCCTTCTCACTCACCACCAAATGTGTTTATGGGCTGACACGATGTAACCTGTGCAGCTGTGTTTACTCTGTTAGTACGACTTTTGTGGCCTAGAAAATATACGCCACGCAAACGTCGGTATTATTATTATCTGGGTAACTCATGGCGAGCTCGTGACAACGAGACAGAAGGCTGTGGACAGACATGATCACCAACGCCACACGGCATGGACTATAAAAAGATTGGCAGTACACGAGACAGAAGGCTGTGGACAGACATGATCACCAACGCCACACGGCATGGACTATAAAAAGATTGGCAGTACACGAGACAGAAGGCTGTGGACAGACATGATCACCAACGCCACACGGCATGGACTATAAAAAGATTGGCAGTACACGAGACAGAAGGTTGTGGACAGACATGATCACCAACACCACACGGCATGGACTATAAGAAGAAGAATATACGTTAGCAACATATCATCTGAGTGTCATCATCATCATCATCGATTGGTCTATACAAATATGGTTCTGGCACCATGCGCCCAATGCGCCCAGTACTTTTATACTTGTAATTTAGCAGCTGACAGATGGCCCCGCCCACATCTATAAATAAACCGAGGGGGGTGAAGATGCGGTTTTAAAATGTCTAGCGCCAACCAGGCCGTGAGCAGGTCTGGTCTAGGAATAGAAAGTTGGAATTGGAACTAACCACAGCAACGAATCAATACATCGATCAGTTGTGTTGATCTTTTCAGTCTCAGCAATTCATGGCACTCCATTAACACCTGGTGGAAATACAGAGGAATGCTGTTCAAGTTACGCCTGGTTCCGTTGGTCACAAACACATGGTTCGTATAGACGTGGCGTAGGTTTGTGACAAACATGTGTTTAGTTCACTTCACGGCAAGGTAGTGTTTACGTAGACGTGACTAGGTTGTAACAAACGTGTTTAGTTCACTTCACGGCAAGGTAGTGTTCACGTAGACGTGACGTAGGTTTGTGACAAACATGTGTTTAGTTCACTTCACGGCAAGGTAGTGTTTACGTAGACGTGACTAGGTTGTAACAAACGTGTTTAGTTCACTTCACGGCAAGGTAGTGTTCACGTAGACGTGACGTAGGTTTGTGACAAACATGTGTTTAGTTCACTTCACGGCGAGGTAGTGTTCACGTAGACGTGGCGTATGATGTAACAAACATGTTTAGTTCCCTTCACGTCAAGGTAGTGTTCACGTAGACGTGGCGTATGTTTGTAACAAACATGTGGTTTAATTCACTGATGGATGTGAATAGAAAATATAAACACCAACTGACGAAACAAACTAGCTGTGCGGTACTACAGCATTCTTCATCGGGTTATCGTGTTCAATAAGTAAAAGACACGAAACAATATAACTCATTCGATCTGGTGTCATTCTTCAAGTTGCATGGATTACACGACAAGATATCAACCATCTCGGGTGTTCCTTGCTGGCCCTAGAGATTGTTTGTAGCTTGTTTACTGTCTAGTTCGGTGGTTCTCAAGCTTTTTTTTACCCATCCCCCCCCCCTTTTACCATATGTTCAGAATCGCATTCCCCCCCCCCCCCTTTCGAAATTCCTCCCTATAAATCCCCCACCCCACCCATACACAGTATACATAAAAATGGAAGCTAAATTTAATAAAACTTACTAGAACAAGTCTAGACATCTACATAAAACGTGATTTGCGGGTTTACTTACGTTATGAAACGAATTTCGTTAGGGTGAGAAGTACAGAACCGTGAAATTTAGCAAGAAAGACAATATTAAGTAACTGGTTCTCGTATTAACGCGATCTTGAAATAATCTTAATCCCCCCCTCCCCCCCCCCCCTTGAAACCCTAAAATTGCCCCTGTGGGAGGAGGGGGGAATTCCCCACTGGTTGAGAACCACTGGTCTAGTTGTTTACAAATTGTAGCTGACTTGTGTTTCACTGTAAACATCGCTATTACTATTATTATGACCTAACAATGTTGCTGCTTGTACATTATACTTATTTTACTTGACTTTGCTTGTGTTTTTATTTGACATGTTATGCACCGCCCCGCCGCCCCCTCCCCACCCCTCCTCCTTTTTCCGTCTCACTTCTCTGTGAGTTCGTTTTCTCTTTTCTCTCGTAATGCATTTTCTCTTTTATCTGGCATTATATTTTCTCTTGTCTCTTGTAGTGCGTATTGTCTTATTCTCTGTAAGTCCGTTTTCTCTTGGTCTCTGTGAGTCCATTTTCATTCTAACATAGTCCCGTGTGTGTAGATGTACTTCGGAATCGATTCGAGATGTGGGTCTCTACTTCGGCCACACGCCAATATATGTCGGCATCATTTCGGATCTTAACCGACCTGTACGTCAGTGGGTAGGATTTCATAGCTACACCTCGCTGGCGACAGGGGTTCAAACCCAGCCAACCATGCAGATCCCACACAAGGGTCTGGTTCAGAAAATCAATCGTCAAAGTACACTTGTTCCTGCAGCGAGGCGCCGTCGTCATTTGGAGGTGACAGGTTCGATCCCGGACGCTAACTATAGCTTTCAAATGTTATGTTGTCTAGTGCGTCCTATAATCTCTACTTCCTTCTTCTCCTTCTGTGAGCGCCAAACAATACTATGTGTGTTTATTTGTAAACTGTCTTAGTGGCCTCAAATGGTTCTCAAATTGATTTTCTGTGTATTGCATGTACTAAATTGAACCGACCAATCATTTCTCTTCTTTAGATGTTTGTGAATATTCTAGACACAGCATTACGGTCTGATGTGTTTGCTATTTGACCTATGCTGGTAAAATATAAAATTATGAGACCTATGGTGCTATCTCAATGGTTTGATACGCATTATGTCCGTATTCCATAGTTGTAGGTATCATCTGTACGACAGACATGGTCAATGATGACACTTTTTTTGGAGTGTCTAGTTGGTCATGCGTCGAAGTACATTTGTTCCTGCAGCGAGGCGCTGTCGCCATTTGGAGGTGACAGGTTCGATCCCGGTCGGTAACTATAGCTTTCAAATTGTATGTTGTCTAGTGCGTCTTCTAATCTCTACTTCCTTCTTCTCCTTCTATGGGCGCCAAACAATACTATGTGTGTTTGTTTGTGAAGGGTCTGGTGGATCAGAACGCCGTTCCCCGCCGGAAGCTGAAAGGTACAACAAAGACAACCACAAGCTCCAATAAGAGGATCGCCTTTAAGCTACGCAAGGATAATGACCTGTTTGCAAGTCAAGGATAATCGTCTGTTTGTAAGACAAAGATGATCGCCTGTTTGTGAGACAAGGATAATCACCTGTTTGTAATACAAAGGATAATCGTCTGTTTGTAAGACAAGGATAATCGTCTGTAAGATAGGGATAATCCCCTGTTTGTTAGACAAAGATAATCACCTGTTTGTAACGCAAGGATAATCGTCAGTTTGTAATATGGAGATAATCCCCTATTTGTAAGACAAAGATAATTGCCTGTTGCTAAGAGAAGGATAGTCACCTGTTGCTAAAACACGGATAATCCCCTGTTACTAAGACAAGGATAACTGCCTGTTGCTAAGACAGGGATAATTGCCTGTTGCTAAAACAAGGATAGTTGCTTCTTACTAAGACAAGAAACTATAGAGTGGATAAAATAAAATTAATTGATTGAAGCCATGGTGCCATGGTTGCGGACTGAAATAGAATGTGAGATCGTGTCTTTCATGCGTGTACATTTCCAGGTGAGTACTGTCAGGCAGTAGGTGTGCCAGTGAGAGCGTGACTTGTGTAGGCAGCGCGTGCAGACACTCACGCTGTGTTTCACACACAAGAGGAACATCGAACAACAAACACTCACTTCCCTCCTACCCTGGCTCATGTGTTGTCCGGGCCGTACTTCACTGTTCAGCTGCCTCCGTCCTGTGTTACCCCGCATGGTGTTGTTGTTCTTCTTGTTTCCTCGATCTTGTAGTTGTCTGTTTCAATCCAGCCGATCCAACGGTGAGTAAATTAGTTCACTCGTTGAATTTATTTATATTTATGTTTGACGCTTAAACTTCTGTATATATCTCCTTGTTCCTTGATTTCTTCCTCGTTATGTATTCATTCGTTCTTTTGTTTTCTTACTTGCATTCTTTTTTCAAAGTTTTAACGTTTTCCCGCCTTCTTTCTTTCTTTCTTTCTGTCTTCGGGGGGGGGGGGGGGGGGGCTGCGTGGTCTCGAGGTATGGTGTCCGCCACGAGTGCTGGAGGTCCCGGGTTCAAGCCCCGGTGATGACTGGATCTTTTCTCGTGGACTTCTAGTAATAAAATTCCCCTGGTCTCTGGGTAGTGAGATCGGACGCCCGTGCGTATTGTTGCGCACGTAAAAAATCCCTTGGCAGTTGGAAATCGAAAAAGAGGAGCTTAACGGCGCTGCCCGGGCAAAATTTCGAGTTAAAAATCTAGCAAAAGTATTTCAGGATCCTCGCCGGTGCAACGGAGTTCGTGCACTGAGCTGAGTTTCTCCAGACTCAGGTTTGAGTTAGAAGGAGAACGGAGCACTTATGGGTTGCGCCCGTGTGCCGTGATGTTGATCCATCGACTGAACTAAACTAACTAAACTAAACTTTCTTTCTGTCAGTCTTTCTTTCTGTCTTTCTTTCTTTCTTGATTTGCTGTTGCTACAACAAGGATACATCTATGTTGCTAAGACCAGGACACACGCTTGTTGCTGCTGCCAGTCGATCTACAGAATGTCCTTATATAGCTCTGTTTGTGTTTATCACTGTATGTGTGTGTGTGTCCTGCAAGTAATGTATTTAGCACTGTGTGTGTATATCCTACAATTAGTGTGTTTAGCACTGTAGTGTATGTGTGTGTGTATCCTGCAAGTAATGTATTTAGCACTGTGTGTGTATATCCTACAATTAGTGTCTTTAGCACTGTAGTGTATGTGTGTGTGTATCCTGCAAGTAATGTATTTAGCACTGTGTGTGTATATCCTACAATTAGTGTGTTTAGCACTGTAGTGTATGTGTGTGTGTATCCTGCAAGTAATGTATTTAGCACTGTGTGTGTATATCCTACAATTAGTGTGTTTAGCACTGTAGTGTATGTGTGTGTGTATCCTGCAAGTAATGTATTTAGCACTGTGTGTGTATATCCTACAATTAGTGTGTTTAGCACTGTATGTGTGTGTGTGTCCTGCAAGTAATGTATTTAGCACTGTGTGTGTATATCCTACAATTAGTGTGTTTAGCACTGTAGTGTATGTGTGTGTGTGTCCTGCAAGTAATGTATTTAGCACTGTGTGTGTATATCCTACAATTAGTGTCTTTAGCACTGTAGTGTATGTGTGTGTGTATCCTGCAAGTAATGTATTTAGCACTGTGTGTGTATATCCTACAATTAGTGTGTTTAGCACTGTATGTGTGTGTGTGTCCTGCAAGTAATGTATTTAGCACTGTGTGTGTGTATGTCCTACAATTAGTGTGTTTAGCACTGTAGTGTATGTGTGTGTGTGTCCTGCAAGTAATGTATTTAGCACTGTGTGTGTGTATGTCCTACAATTAGTGTGTTTAGCACTGTATGTGTGTGTGTGTGTGTGTGTCCTGCAAGTAATGTATTTAGCACTGTGTGTGTGTGTCCTACAATTAGTGTGTTTAGCACTGTAGTATATGTGTGTGTGTGTCCTGCAAGTAATGTATTTAGCACTGTGTGTGTGTGTCCTACAATTAGTGTGTTTAGCACTGTATGTGTGTGTTTCGCAAATAGTGTGATTAGAACTGTGTGTGTATGTGTGTGTTTTGCAATTAGTGTGTTTAGCGCAGTGTGTGTGTGTCCTACAAATGTCAGTTAGCTATGTTTGTTTCACAATGTGCTGTGTCAGGACAACAGTTTGCTAGTTTTCTAATAGACAATGGCTCCAGGCGCCAGCAGTAAAATAAATTATCTTAGGAGGGGAGAGAAAAAAGGGAGAGGGGGTGGCGAGGGGAGAGGGAGCGAGCGAGGAGATAGATAGAGAGAGAGAGAGAGAGAGAGAGAGAGAGAGAGAGAGAGAGAGAGAGAGAGAGAGAGAAGAGAAATACAAAGAGGAGAGATAGAGACAGAGCTTGTGCGAAAGATAGAAAGACAGACAGACTGACGAGCATAAATAGAGAGCGCGAGGAGAGAAAGAGAGAGAGAGAGAGCGTGAGGAGAATGAGAGAGAGTGCACGAGGAGAAAGACAACGAGGAGATAGAGCGCGCCCTCTAGGAGAGAGAACTAGGATAGGGATCGAGGAGAGAGAAAGGGAGAAGGGACTAATATGAGGAGATAGAGAGGATTGAGACAAGAGAAGCAGACTCACAAGAGGAGAGAAGAGAAGAGAGGAGAGAAGAATAGGAAAGAAGAGAGGAGAGGAGAAGAGAGCCCACCGCCAGCTTGTGCCTGCTACTGAAACTAGATTATTCTGCTTGTGTTGACACCCTGGCATCACGTGACTCGCCAGGTGTCATGTTCGGATTGTTGTTGTAGATCTGGTGTCTGGTTCTGACATCAATCTTGTCTGTCTATAGTTTGTGTTGGTGCCAGTCTGTCTAACTTCTTTCCTGTCTGTCTATCTAATTGCTTGCTGGTCTGTCTAAGTGCTTACATATTTATCTGTCTATTTGTTTGACTCTCTACCTATCTGTCTAACTGCTTATCTGTCTGTCTCTCTATCTGTTTCATTGGTTGTCTGTCTGTCTGTCTGATTCCTTGCCTATCTGCATGTCTATCTGTTTAACTGAGTGCATGTCTATATACCGGTCTGTCTCATTGTCTTTACTGTCCGTGTGCTTCCTGGTCTACCTGTACACCTGCATGCATGTCTGTCTGTATGCCTGTCTGTTTGCTTGTCTCACGGCTTGCATGTCTGTCTGTCTCTACATATGTACATGCACGTAGAGCGACCTGGTCATCCACTGCACCTGTATTCGTCTCCAATCGTCTCGACTTGTCTTGCCACTGGACTCAGATGGACTCAGGCGAGAGAGTGAGGTCGACGAATTGCGCAACTCTTCCTCACTTTAATCCAATTCATCGCGCAAGTCATTCTTCATCCAGACAACATCATCGTGTACATGCATACACTTGTCTGTATCTCCTTCTCTACATTATCCCATCGCTTCTCTCCAACCCCACCCCTCTATAACACGCGACTGTGTATGACCCCACACCCCGAGGACAGGAGTAGTGACTGTATATGACCCCACACCCCGAGGACATGAGCAGTGACTGTATATGACCCCACACCCCGAGGACAGGAGCAGTGACTGTATATGACCCCACACCCCGAGGACAGGAGCAGTGTATGACCATACACCCCGAGGACAGGAGCAGTGTATGACCCCACACCCCGAGGACAGGAGCAGTGTATGACCCCACACCCCGAGGACAGGAGCAGTGACTGTGTATGACCCCCACCCCGAGGACAGGAGCAGTTACTGTATGACCCCAGACCCCGAGGACAAGAGCAGTGACTGTGTATGACCCCCACCCCGAGGACAGGAGCAGTGTATGACCCCACACCCCGAGCACAGGAGCAGTGTATGACCCCACACCCCGAGGACAGGAGCAGTGTATGACCCCACACCCCGAGGACAGGAGCAGTGTATGACCCCACACCCCGATGACAGGAGCAGTGTATGACCCCACACCCCGAGGACAGGAGCAGTGACTGTGTATGACCCCAGACCCCGAGGACAGGATCACTGACTGTATGACCCCACACCCCGAGGACAGGAGCAGTTACTGTATGACCCCCAGACCCCGAGGACAGGGGAAGTTACTGTATGACCCCAGACCCCGAGGACAGGAGCAGTTACTGTATGACCCCCAGACCCCGACGTCAGGGGAAGTTACTGTATGACCCCACAGACCCCGAGGACATGGGAAGTTACTGTATGACCCCCAGACCCCGAGGACAGGGGAAGTTACTGTATGACCCCCAGACCCCGAGGACAGGAGCAGTGACTGTATGACCCCACAACCCGAGGACTGGAGCAGTGACTGTATGACCCTCAGGACAGGGGAAGTTACTGTATGACCCCCAGACCCCGAGGACAGGGGAAGTTACTGTATGACCCCCAGACCCCGAGGACAGGAGCAGTGACTGTGTATGACTCCAGACCCCAAGGACAGGAAGTTACTGTATGACCCCCAGACCCGAGGACAGGGGAAGTTACTGTATGACCCCACACCCCGAGGACAGGAGCAGTTACTGTATGACCCCCAGACCCCGAGGACAGGGGAAGTTACTGTATGACCCCCAGACCCCGAGGACAGGAGCAGTGACTGTGTATGACTCCAGACCCCGAGGACAGGAGCAGTGTATGACTCCAGACCCCGAGGACAGGAGCAGTGTATGACTCCAGACCCCGAAGACAGGAGCAGTGTATGACTCCAGACCCCGAGGACAGGAGCAGTGTATGGCCCCACACCCCGAGGACAGGAGCAGTGTATGACCCCACACCCCGAGAACAGGAGCAGTGTATGACCCCACACCCCGAGGACAGGAGCAGTGTATGACCCCACACCCCGAGGACAGGAGCAGTGTATTACTCCACACCCCGAGGACAGGAGCAGTGTATGACCCCACACCCCGAGGACAGGAGCAGTGTATGACCCCACACCCCGAGGACAGGAGCAGTGTATGACCCCACACCCCGAGGACAGGAGCAGTGTATGACCCCACACCCCGAGGACAGGAGCAGTGTATGACCCCACACCCCGAGGACAGGAGCAGTGTATGACCCCACACCCCGAGGACAGGAGCAGTGTATGACCCCACACCCCGAGGACATGAGCAGCGACTCCTTGTAGATGCCTAGCTATCTCAGATAAGGACGAATAATATCAGACCCCACGTGCACGACCTGCGCGACGGAGACGCCTGGACAGTTTACAGTCGCCTAGAGACAGTCGCCATTTGTCTTCACTCTGGAAACATCTGTCAGACAAATGGACAGCTCCCGTCGAACGGTTATTTATAGATCGGTTATTTATAGATCGGGTATTTATAGATCGGTTATTTATAGATCGGTTATTTGTAGAATGTTGATCCCTCTTGAGAAATTGGAAGGCAGAGGAAGACGACGGATTACTTTCCCCTGAATAACTTTGGGGACGTCACAGAGCTAGATTGATGGTGGGCGGGCGCCTCCTCCATCTTGCCACTGGGTCACGTGACATGGGCTAATACTTAAAACCTTCTCCTTAGTTTGTCTAGCCAAACATAAGCGGACAATGTTTACACGTGCCAAAGTTTGTACAAGGTAACTTGGGTATAGTTGTGCAGCATTCTCAACTTGAGTGATAGATGACGTGGGTTCAAACTTCCGGCAACAATCATGCACCCAGAGATTCGAAGATCAAGGCACTTCAAGATGTCAATTGTTGGCACTTACAGAAATCGAAGGTACCCATTGCTACTTACAGACGTTTAAACTGTCCATTACTGACACTTTCAGAAGACCAATGTATATCAGAGGTCACATTATGCAGCACGCATATTCAAAGATGCGGACATTTAGAGCATTGCTTTGCTGATTAGGCAGCTCCTGCAGCTGGTTATGTTCCAGACGTATTGGTGTTACCTTTCCTCTGGAGTAGACTAGGCAGGTCGAGAGAGGGATCATGCTGCATGGGCAACACATGGTCTCTACAATTCAGCTCAGGCTTTGTGCCTTGTAGAGGTGTAAGTCCATCCTGGGCTTACTGGTCTCTACAATTCAGCCCTCTATTCAAAGATGTAAGCCCACCAGACTCAAAGCTAGGACCGTAAGCGACACTGTTGCCATGCCAACGGAACGCATGTACTTGGATGCTCGACCATTTTGAAAGTACAAGAACAGGTGAAAACCTGCATGGACAAACTGTAGCCTGAATGTTAGCCCCGCCCGCCAGCTGTGGGTGGAGCTGAACTGCGCAATCACCCGCCAGATGTGGGTGGAGCTGAACTGCGCAATCACCCGCCAGATGTGGGTGGAGCTGAACTGCGCAATCACCCGCCAGATGTGGGTGGAGCTGAACTGCGCAATCACCCGCCAGATGTGGGTGGAGCTGAACTGCGCAATCACCCGCCAGATGTGGGTGGAGCTGAACTGCGCAATCACCAGTCAGCTGTGGGTGGAGCTGAACTGCGCAATCACCCGCCAGATGTGGGTGGAGCTGAACTGCGCAATCACCCGCCAGATGTGGGTGGAGCTGAACTGCGCAATCACCCGCCAGCTGTGGGTGGAGCTGAACTGCGCAATCACCCGCCAGATGTGGGTGGAGCTGAACTGCGCAATCACCCGCCAACATCTGTTTTCTCCCTAATTGACACATTAAAATGAAACTACAAGATTTGCTCGCTCAAGAGCTTCAGTAAACAAAGAACGTACCAGAACCGAGAACAAGAACACACCAAATATACTGGCTGTTTCTTTCCGTGTCTGCGCTTTTTTTTTTCTACAAGCAATAATATTTTGTGTCTGCACCAGAACTTTCAATTTCCGTTTCCTGTCTGTCTGCCACTGTCACAAACGTGTTCTTGTATTAGGTTCTAACTCCCCTG
Organism: Cepaea hortensis; assembly: GCA_963921405.1. Taxonomy (NCBI): domain Eukaryota; kingdom Metazoa; phylum Mollusca; class Gastropoda; order Stylommatophora; family Helicidae; genus Cepaea; species Cepaea hortensis. Next base: position 3,751,012 of record OY992894.1, on the reverse strand, counting down.
GGCTGGCCACTCCAGGAAATGCGGACAAGGAGACAGCAGTGCCGCCCGGAGGTTATCTGTACCTGGTTCCAGAATCTTGTTCGAGGCCAGCGGTTATCTGGCAGTAGGGTCGAGGCCCTGACAACAGAAATATTTATCGGCGGGAGAAGTGTATGAAGATGTTTATCGCATGTTTGATGGCGGACAGAGCAACCATTATCTGGTGTTTACTTGTTGATTACACCGGTTTTATTTGTGTGGTGGTTGCTGAGTTGTGTGATATAACGCGCGCGCGCGCACGCACACACACAGAGACAGACAGACAGAGATAGAGGTAGAGAGAGAGAGAGAGAGAGAGAGAGGGGGGGGGGGGTAGACAGACATGCGGAGTCAGAAAAAGAAATAGAAAGAGGGGATAGAATAGGGACAAAACAAAGAGGCAGCGGGAGTAGAGAAATTGAGAGAGAGAGAGAGAGAGAGAGAGAGAGAGAGAGAGAGAGAGAGAGAGAGAGAGAGAGAGAGAGAGAGAGAGAGGAGAGAGAGAGAGAGAGAGAGAGAGAGAGAGAGAGAGAGAGAGAGAGAACGAACGAAGGGTTACAAATTGGGTAGTCTGAAATGTCTGTACTTATGTCTGTCTGTGAATCTGTCTGACTATATTTGGCCCCACCAGACATTAACATGTGTGATTTATTCTCCCCCCAGGGTTGGCCTTTACCAGATGACCGATGTGTCCCTCTTAGCCAGTGGCATCAAGATTTGTCTCCACCAAAATTAGGCTATTTCTCGGAATATGTCTACCTGCCCGAAAACAGTCCACAGTGACAATATCAGCTGACATCAACAATATCAACTGACATCAACAAGTAAATTAAACCTCTCTGGATACATCTACCTGTTGAAGGAATAGCACCCAGAAACAAAATCAGCTTATATCAACAAAATCAGCTTATATCAACAAAATCAGCTTATATCAACAAAATCAGCTTATATCAATCAAAAAGGCAACCAAACTTCGGGGGAGATAAGCATCGTTGGTATTCGTGTTTCGAGTTGTCTTTCCTTGCTGCTAGTTCCAAAGTGTGTTTATTTTTACTTATAAAGTTGGGCCAAATTGCGCCTTCCTCCCCGCCCTCCCCTCCAGTATTGCAAGTTGACGTGTTCTCCCAGTTTACAACTTGCATCTCAGCTTCTGCCTAATTTGCCTGTTTGTTTTTTAAACAGTTTTTACAAACATCTTTCTTTACTTTCGTCTGCCAGCCTGGAATACAATCCTATAGCGTCATGTTTGAGTAGACGTACTGTAGTTAAGCTGAGATCTGCTCTGTAGTTTGGCTAACTGGCAACACAACATTCTCGGCGTTGTAATCAAATAGAACCTTATAACTTTGTGAACGTAACATTTCTAGAATCGTTCAGTAATGAACAGATCTTGTTTCTTCTTATTGTCTTCCCGCTGATGTTTCTTTCAGCGTCTGGCTAAGAAGGATGTTCCGGCTGTCTTTGAGTGAACAGTGTCCAGGGCATCGCTTGTTGATTCAGTGGACAGTGTCCAGGGCATCGTTTGTTGACTCTGAGTGAACAGTGTCCAGGGCATTGTTTGTTGATTGAGTGAACAGTGTCCAGGGCATTGTTTGTGCTAACGTCAGCTTTGTTTTAAACTTGAATCCCTGGAATAAACAAGGAGACTGAAGTGATCTCAAACATTGTTTGTTTTGAAAAGCAGTAATAACAAATGTGAGACACATAAATAATACACTAAGATGATTGAGCGACATTGGCGTATTCCGCGAGATTAGACTGAATATTGTTGCCATTGTCAAGGCTGGACTAATGTCTGGGTACTACAACATTTCAAGACCGAAACTATTGAATATCATTAAATGATGTGCATCTACACAAACTGGTTGGTAGTTATCAACGTAGATATTGGATGCAGAAAAGAAAGACATCAATATATACCGCAGGAGATCTGAACTGCTGCCTTCAGAACTGTCTCTACATCTGATGGAATGAATTTTTTGTTTGACTGAATGAATGTTCTGTGTTTAACCACTGAGTCACAGAACCAAATCTATGTCTGATGTAATTAATGTTCCGTGTTTGACCAGCAAGATACAGAACCAAATCTACATCTGACTTAATGAATGTTCCGTGTTTGACCAGCAAGATACAGAACCAAATCTACATCTGACTTAATGAATGTTCCGTATTTAACCACTGAGACACAGAACCAAATCTATGTCTGATGTAATTAATGTTCCGTGTTTGACCAGCAAGATACAGAACCAAATTTACATCTGACTTAACCACTGAGACACATAACTACGTTACAGACTTACAGGTTTAACTCATCAATGTTATTGACGTCACTGATCCGCACCTGAGGTCTTCTGGAGACCACCCCGGGTATGTGGATGTTATTATCGTGTTTACTTGCCACCTTCTGGCCTACATCGCTGAGGTGACTTACGGACGTATCCAAGCATTACCCTAGAGCCCTGGAGTGTTGTGTTTCACTAGCAGAACACACGCGAACTGTTGGTTTACCAGGTCTCACCAGGGATAAACCCAGAGCTCAGGTGACAAGCATTCACACTGAAAGTGAGCATGGTAACTATACTACGTGTGTCTTTCAATCACACAATCTCGGGGGCCTGTGGTCAGTTATGTCCGAAGTAGCCGCCTGAACTACGACATCGGTCACTGGGAAGATATTGCACGGATTATGACAGTTGATTCAGCCTGATCTTGGATGACCAACGAACTCAAGCGACGCATCTCCTTCACGGCGGACTCTGTTCTGACAGTTGATTCAGCCTGATCTTGGATGACCAACGAACTCAAGCGACGCATCTCCTTCACGGCGGACTCTGTTCTGACAGTTGATTCAGCCTGATCTTGGATGACCAACGAACTCAAGCGACGCATCTCCTTCACGGCGGACTCTGTTCTGACAGTTGATTCAGCCTGATCTTGGATGACCAACGAACCCAAGCGACGCATCTCCTTCACGGCGGACTCGGTTCTGACTGCAGTCATCCAAGACGCCGACACGTCGGAGCTGATGCGAATTCTCTACCACCATGCCGACGAGATCCGAGTCAACCAGGTCAACCATGTAGGGGTCACGGCCCTGCATCACGGCGTCTTAAGCCACAACCTGGACGTGGTCAAACTGTTGTTATGCAATGGCGCAGACGTGAATCTGCAGGACGTGCACGGCTTCTCGCCCCTGCATACAGCGGCCGCCTGTGGGTACACGGACATCGCCAGCCTCTTGCTGCTCTACGGCGCTGATGCCTTCTTGCTGACAGCCCACAAGGAGATGCCCATTGATGTGGCCAGGGACATCAGTGTCATCCGTTTGCTATCAGCGGAGATGCAGAGACATTTCCAGCAAGAGCTCTTCTTGGCCTCCTTCGTGTGTAGGAAACTATCGGACATTTGGCTGGTCTGCAAGCGACACGCGCATCGACTAACTGGGCAGTTTACACAGCTGGCCATCCAGGCCTGGAAGCGACATCAAACAAAGCAACACAAACTGGACTAATAGCTCATGTGGATATTGACTTCTTTAGTTGCTCAATGTGACTCTTTGTTTACCACCTCTTTGATTTGTCTGCTCTGTTTTAGTATAGGTTCTCTACGTGTGTTCACGCAGGCCGGCGTCTGCTGGTAATCCTTGTTGTAGTGCCGTGTGCATTTTCCTGTTTATTGGCACTCGCAGAAGTAGATATCAATGACTAACTAGACAATATAACAGCAGAAAACTATAGCCATAACTCTGGGATTTGAACCTGTCACCTCCCATATGAGACAGCTCCTCGTTGCAGGAGCAAGTGTACTTCGATTTACGGCCAACTAGACAACCCCAGCCGGTTTCGTGGCTTAGAGGTTATGACTTTTCTCCGTTATCTCGTATACTCTCGTGGGTAACGTGATGACGGTGAGAATCAGCAGTGGTTCGAATCGCATCGGTAACTTACGGGGTATGTGAGCCGGCCGCTCAGAAAGCAATGGCAAACTACTGAGCGTAATCTTGCCAAGAAATCAACATACAGCTGAAAGATGCTGGTGTTGACAGTGATGTCCTGTAAAGGATGCAACCCCAGAATAGTTGTCTTCACAGCCAGCCGACTTTCCACCTGAAGCCTCAACTATGGCACCCCGGTGTGGTCTATATTGTCTAGTGCAGTGGTTCTCAACTGGTGGGGAATTCCCCCTCCCCCAGGGGGGAATTTTAGGGCTTCCATGTGGGGGGGGGGGGGAAAATAAGATCATTTCTAGATTGCGTTAATACAAGAACCGATTACTTGATATTGTTTTTCCCTTCATACTTTACAGTTCTGTACGTCTCACCCTTCTGAAATTCATTTTATAACGTAAGCAGATCAGCAAATCACGTTTTATGTAGATGTTTAGACTTGTTTTAGTATGTGCTATTAAATTTAGCTTCAATTATTACGCATACTGTGTAGGGGCAGGGGGAAATTTGTAGGGAGGAAATACGAAAGGGAGGGGGGGGGGGAATGACGTTCTAAAAATATAGTGAGGGGGGAATGACGTTCTAAAAATATGGTGAAGGGGGACACGGGCCAAAAAATGTTGAGAAGAACTGGTTTAGTGTGACCTCTCATCTTTACTTCTCTCCTCTACATTTATGAGTGCTGATCAATACTCGAGCATTTACTTCCCATATCTCAACGGACTCTTCTGTTCACCAACAATGGGCGTTTCTGTGTAGTACATATAGCACAATAAAACCCACCAATCACGGCTCTGAAGAAGAGAATAATAATCAATGTATCAAGAAGACATAAGATCAGAAATGAAGAAATCAGGACTAAAGTGGGGGTTATAGCAGCACTAGATTTTATTAGAAGACAGCAAGTCAAATGGTTTGGCCATGCATGTAGGTTACCAACTAACAGTATACCACAACAAGCAATGATGCACAGACCAGAGGGAAGCAGAGGAAGAGGCCGACCACGTAAACGTTGGATGGAGGGAATAGCAGAGTCCATGGGAATATCGATACATGAAGCCCATGAGCGGGCACTCTCCCGCTGTTTATACTTCACGTCGACACCGCAAGGTACAAGAGGAACATGATGAGATGAGAATCACGGCTCTTCATTCGTCATATACTCGTCTACGGGACACATCAGAGAAGAAGCAGGGGCAGACTGAGACAATCGAGGCTGAAGGGACTAGGGCGGGGAAGAGGTGAGATACCATCAACAGAAATGAGTCAGAAGACCGGGGACGTCTTAGATCTGGGGCTATACAAGAACGCACACAGTCGCCAGGTCACGTGATGTTGATATACTGGCCATCGCCATATACCATACATGTAAGCGTGGACGATCATGATTGGCCATCCCTCACAGTCGCCAGGTCACGTGATGTTGATATACTGGCCATATATCATACATGTAAGCGTGGACGCTCATGTTTGGCCATCCCTCACAGTCGCCAGGTCACGTGATGTTGATATACTGGCCATCGCCACATATCATACATGTAAGCGTGGACGCTCATGTTTGGCCATCCCTCACAGTCGCCAGGTCACGTGATGTTGATATACTGGCCATCGCCATATATCATACATGTAAGCGTGGACGCTCATGTTTGGCCATCCCTCACAGTCGCCAGGTCACGTGATGTTGATATACTGGCCATATATCATACATGTAAGCGTGGACGATCATGTTTGGCCATCCCTCACAGTCGCCAGGTCACGTGATGTTGATATACTGGCCATATATCATACATGTAAGCGTGGACGCTCATGTTTGGCCATCCCTCAGTCGCCAGGTCACGTGATGTTGATATACTGGCCATCGCCATATATCATACATGTAAGCGTGGACGATCATGTTTGGCCATCCCTCACAGTCGCCAGGTCACGTGATGTTGATATACTGGCCATATATCATACATGTAAGCGTGGACGATCATGTTTGGCCATCCCTCACAGTCGCCAGGTCACGTGGTGTTGATATACTGGCCATCGCCATATATCATACATGTAAGCGTGGACGCTCATGATTGGCCATCCCTCACGCCAGTCTTCGGATCGGTACTCTTGTACCGAATTCAGCGATACCTGGAATTACCTGAGTTGTCGTGTCAGGGGTGTACATCAGTAGTTTCTCCTGGACTTCCCCGGCTGTAGTCCCGGTAGCCTTTGTCTAATGAAGCAGAGCTGCAGGGTTTAAGGTTCTGCCACTTGCCCGGCGTTGGTCATGTCACTGAGTCTCCTGTTTATTCGCACTTTAGTCACACAACGAGAGAACGAAAGAAGAAGAGGAAGAAGACACACAACTCATTAGAAATGTTGTGCATTCTGCCACTCGCGGTTGAAGAGTCCAGTGACGAGTCTGTGTCAGAAAGCTGTCTGGGACAGAGTGGGTCATGCTGGGCCACATTAGAACTGAGTGGGACAGAGTTAGAACTAAGTGAGACAAGGTGAGAACAAACTGAGACAAGGTGAGAACTCAGTGGGACAAGGTTAGAACTTAATGAGACAAGGTTAGAACTAAGTGGGACAAGGTTAAAACTCAGCGAGACAAGATTAGAACTAAGTGAGACATGGTTAGAACTCAGTGAGATAAGGAGAGAACAAACTGAGACAAGGTTAGAACTGAGTGGGACAAGGTTAGAACTAAGTGAGACAAAGGTACAACTCAGTGGGGTATGGTTAGAACTGAGTGGGACAAGATTAGAACTGAGTGGGACAAGGTTAGAACTGAGTGGGACAAGGTTAGAACTGAGTGGGACATGGTTAGAACTGAGTGGGACAAGGAGGGAACTGAGTGGGACAAGGTTAGAACTGAGTGAGACAAGGTTAGAACTCAGTGAGACAACGTTAGAACTCAGTGAGACAACGTTAGAACTCAGTGAGACAAGGTTTGAACTCAGTGAGACAAGGTTAGAACTCAGTGGGGCATGGTTAGAACTCAGTGAGACAACGTTAGTACTCAGTGAGACAACGTTAGTACTCAGTGAGACAAGGTTTGAACTCAGTGAGACAAGGTTAGAACTCAGTGAGACAAGGTTAGAACTCAGTGAGACAAGGTTTGAACTCAGTGAGACAAGGTTAGAACTCAGTGAGACAAGGTTAGAACTCAGTGAGACAAGGTTTGAACTCAGTGAGACAAGGTTAGAACTCAGTGAGACAAGGTTAGAACTCAGTGAGACAAGGTTAGAACTCAGTGAGACAAGGTTAGAACTCAGTGAGACAAGGTTAGTACTCAGTGAGACAAGGTTAGAACTCAGTGAGACAAGGTTAGAACTCAGTGAGACGTTAGAACTCAGTGAGACAAGGTTTGAACTCAGTGAGACAAGGTTAGAACTCAGTGGGGCATGGTTAGAACTGAGTGGGACAAGGTGGGAACTCAGTGGGGCATGGTTAGAACTGAGTGGGACAAGGTGGGAACAGTGGGACAAGGTTAGAACACAGTGAGACCAGGTTAGAAATCAGTGGGACAAGGTTAGAACTCAGTGAGACCAGGTTAGAAATCAGTGGGACAAGGTTAGAACTCAGTGGGGCATGGTTAGAACTGAGTGGGACAAGGTTAGACCTAAGTGGAACAAGGTTAGAACTTTGTGGGACAAGGTAGGAACTGAGTGGGACAAGGTTAGAACTCAGTGAGACAAGGTTAGAACTCAGTGAGACAAGGTTAGAACTCAATGGGACAAGAGTAGAACTCAGTGAGACAAGGATAGAACTCAGTGGGACAAGAGTAGAACTCAGGGAGGTATGGTCAGAACTCAGTGGGACAAGATTAGAACTCAGTGGGGCATGGTGGGAACTGAGTGGGACAATGTTAGACCTAAGTGGGACAAGGTTAGAACTGAGTGGGACATGGTTAGAACTCAGTGGAACAAGGAGGGAACTGAGTGGGACAAGGTTAGAACTCAGTGAGACAAGGTTAGAACTCAGTGAGACATGGTTAGAACTGAGTGGGAAAAGGTGGGAACATAGTGGGACAAGGTGGGAACATAGTGGGACAAGGTGGGAACTAAGTGGGACAAGGTTAGAACTCAATGAGACCAGGTTAGAAATCAGTGGGACAAGGTTTGAACTGAGTGGGACACGGTTCGAACTGAGTGGGACAAGGTTAGAATGAAATAAGACTGGACTGTGTGGAACATAACAATAATCAATCAATCATGTGCCATGCCGGAAAGCGTGGGCGGTCATGACTCGCCATATCACTGGATCACCAGAGTTGTGGATCAGCTCAGTGTTCCTGTCTCGTCCATGCCATGTGGCAAGCCATCCAGGATTTTCCTCTCTGTCTTCATCTTGGTCTGTTCCCTTCGATCTTGCCAGTTGTCACCAAGTTCTCCAATCCATTTCTTCTCATAACATGTCCAAAAAATTTTGACTGTCTACGTCTTATTTCTCTAATCAATTTACGAGTTTCATTTGTTTCCTGTAGTACTTGGTCATTGGTTTTTCTATGTCCATGGTATTCTTTGCATTTTCCACATTTATGCAGCCATAAGATGTTTTTCAGCTTGACTGCACATTGTCCAAGTTTCACATCCATACAAAAGAACAGGCTCTATGTATCCCCTCAACACTCTTTTTCTCGTTTCATTTGACATCTTTTTATTGGTCAGAATGTTTTTCATCTTGCTATAGGCTACTTTCGCCATGGCGATTCTTGTTCTAATCTCTTCAAGGCATCTCCCATCAGATGTTATGACTGTTCCGAGATAATTGTACCGATTCACTTGTTGAAGAATATTCCCATTTACTTGTATATTACATTGTGGTACTTCTTCCTAGTGACGACCATAATCTGTGACTTTTTACAGTTTAATTCTAACCCCAGCTGCTCACTGTGTACAACAACCGCATCTACTAATTGTTGCTGATCCTGCTCATTGTCTGCAATTAATACTGTATCATCTGCATATCTAATGTTATTGATGTTTCGTCCTCCAATGCTGATTCCATTTATATCTTCTACATTTCTGAAACTATTTTCACTGTACAGGGAAAAAAGATCTGGAGACATTACACATCCCTGCCTAACACCTCTTAATCGGCTGATATTGTCCCACTTCATTTAGTTAGTTAGTTAGTTAGTTAGTCGCGGTTCCAACTTCACGGCAACGGGTCATCCCCATATTGCTCCGTTTCCGTGCATATCACATAAAACGCTCATCACTGCCCTATGTGAACAATGGAACAGACAGAAGTGTCGGCAAGCCAACAGCCCGCACAGGTACACTGTGCATAATGCCGCCGCCAGAATACCAACACAAAAGTCCTCCATGAAAACCACAGTTCATCGTCGTTCTGAACATGCAGCTCATGCTAAAAAAAAAAACGCGGACAGATGCAAGAGCATTCCATGCAAAATTCACAGCTCACAGTGTTTCCAATATATGTTTTTTATTAGTCTAATGTCTTTCCCATCAATTTGTAGATCTGCAAGCATATCCACCACGTTGACATGTCTAACTCTATCAAAAGCTTTTGTGTAGTCAATAAAGCAAAGATCTATATCCTTGTATACTTCTATAGCACATTCAATAGCTGTTCGCAGCATATACACAGCATTTACTATACCCTTTCCTTCCACGAACCCACATTGTTCTTCCCTATTTCAGGTTGTATTTTCTTTCTCACCATTTGCATGATAATTCGTAGCAAAATCTTTGTGATGTGACTCATTATACTAATTGTTCTATATTGATCACATTCCAAGGTTCCTGATTTCTTTGGGATTGCAATAAATACAGAATTACATAATTCAGAAGGTATATCTCCAGTATCATATAGTGTGTTCAGCAGTCTGGTGACTTGATTTCCACATTATCAATTGATTATTGCTCACTGGATTTAGGAGGCCTGGTGTTCCTTGCCAGTGAGAAGTCCTGATCGTTCGGGTCCCATCGATTGACGGACGTCGGTCGCGGCGATTGGGCAATCTTGAGCATAGCCTACGATGGGTAGCGTTGTGATGTTCTGTTGTGATAATTTGGTGTGTCCAGTGTGTGCTGCGTGGTTACACACCCGCTTCGCACGCGTGATCCGGGACTGTTTCCGGATCCGGTCAGGGATATGCACTACTGACGAGCTCAAATGAGGGCGAAACTCGAGTATAGTGCTTCCATATTGACGTGGATAGGCCTTAGGGTCATGCCAGAATGCGATCGGCGTTGCCAGTAGTGGGTTGTGCTCAATATTTAAATTTCAAATCCCGAAACAACCACATTATCAATTAGTCCATATTCTTCTAAAGCTTTAATAATTTCTGTTGTGATATTATCTGCACCGGGGGCCTTGCCAGCTTTCATCAGAGTGAGATAAGATAGGACAGGGTGAGCCAGAAAAGGACAGAGTGGGACATACAATAGAAGTGTGGATCAGGATATGACTGAGTGGATCAGGATATGACTGAGTGGGGCAGGAGGAACAGAACCGTAATAGGATAGGGCAGAGTTGAGAATGGTGGCACAAAGTGGGACAGAATAGGCTGAGAGACAATATATCAGCAAGACAGAAATTAAATGAGACAGTTTCTCAACAAGACACCAATCACATCTCAACAAGACAGCAATCACATCTCAATAAGACAGCAATCACATATCAATAAGACAGCAATCACATCTCAACAAGACAACAATCACATGAGACAGTATCTCAACAAGACAGCAATCACATGAGACAGTATCTCAACAAGACAGCAATCACATCTCAACAAGACAACAATCACATGAGACAGTATCTCAACACCTCGGGAAGGTTAACCCGGTCAACAAATGCCTGCAGAAGTCGGATGTGTCGGCCTAACGGCGCAAGAACGCAGCTCTGCTGTAAACAGGCATAATGCAGTCACATCCGAAAAAAAAATCCGGAAGAACGCAGAAGAAGAAGAAGTATCTCAACAAGACAGCAATCACATCTCAACAAGACATCACATGAGACAGTATTTCAACAAGGTAACAATCACATGAGACAGTATCTCAACAAGACAACAGTCACATGAGACAGTATCTCAACAAGACAACAGTCACATGAGACAGTATCTCAACAAAACAGCAATCACATGAGACAATATCTCAACAAAACAACAATCATATGAGACAGCATTCAAAACAGATAAACTATTAAAACAAATGTTCAAATGCATGTATTTTCAGTTCTACGGACGTTGCTCACAGAAAAACTCGAGTACACTCAAAAACATGCAGACAGAAATCACTCATCTCCAACATATCACAAACAAAAATATAAAGAGTTATTTTTTCTTCACATGTGCCAGGTCGTATTTGCCTCGGATACACGTCAGCTTGACCCCAGGGGTGTCCTGTAGGCGACCTCCCTCCACCAACACCACATTGTGTTCCTGAAGGTTGTGTCCTTCACCTGGGACATACGCTGTCACTTCCTTACCATTACTGAGTCGCAGACGGACACACTTTCTGTTGGCGGAGTTGGGCTTCTTGGGTTTCTTGATCAAAGTTTTCAAGACGACTCCTCGCAGTTGGGGGTTTCCTTCCAATGGGTGGAGTCTCTTCTTTCTGACTTTTTTATACACTCCTATTGGATGATACAAACATAGAGCATGTGTTTAATCAATTTGATTATATAATACAAAAATACAGAATGTGTCTATACAATTTAATTGGATAATACAAATATGCAGAATGTGTCTATACAATTTAATTTGATACTACAAATATACAGAATGTGTGCATACAATATTATTGGATAATACAAATATACAGAATGTGTCTATACAATTTGATTGGATAATACAAATATACAGAATGTTTCCATACAATTTGATTGGATAATACAAATATACAGAATGTGTCCATTCAATTTGATTGGATAATACAAATATACAGAATGTTTCCATACAATTTGATTGGATAATACAAATATACATTCCTCTTCTGTCAACCAACTCAGGCCCAGTCTGTGCAGACGTATGATCCTACCCAGTGATGACAATAATGCACTCTGCTGGGTGTTGACAATAAGGCACTCTACTGAGTGTGATCAAACAGCCATTATATATATTCTATCAATGCAACTATGAGACTGGTTGGAGGGGAAAAATGAAAAGAAGTATGCTGCTTATCCCAGCCGACATTCTTTTAATGTTTTTTTTCTTCATTTTCTTCACCTGTCTATTCTTCTCATTCAGTTTTTATGCCTTAATGTAGTCATATTTTTTTGTGTGCGTTTCGCATATCCTTTTTACAGGACATTGCAGTCAACACCAGCAGTTTTCAGCTGCTGTTGATGTCTTGGCAAGATTACACTCAGTGGTTAGCCATTGCTTTCTGAGCGACTGGCTCACAAACCCCCGTAAGTAACCAATGTGGCACGATCCGCTACCGAATCTTGCGCCGCTGTTACCCATGTGAATATACAGGATTACAGAAAAAGTCATTAATCCCTTCGCCAGGGAGGCCGGCAATGTAGTCACTAAATGAACAAATTCGGAAGAGATTGGAAACAGAGATGCGGTTTTCCTGAGACAAATCTTGCAAATTCATAGGACTGCCAGAGTAATTGACAACGATTGCCTGAAAGTGGCTAATGAAACTAGAACATTATATACAACAATATGAAAGAGGCAAACAGATTTCTTTGGTCATGTAATGAGAAGAGAGTCATTGGAGAACATCGTGACAACTGGACAGATCGAGGGGAAGAGAGGCAGACCAAGAGAAATGATGCTGGATGGATTGAGACGATGGCATGGAGGAATATCATCAGCAGAGTTGATCCAGAAAACCAAACTGAGATCTGTGGAGAGTCATGAACGCCTACGCCAGCTGACATAGCAAATGATGATAATGAATGTAGTCACTGTAGTTTATTCCCCATGCTTATGTGTTGTTTTCTGTATTGCTGATGTATTGTTGTGTGTCTGCTGATGTATTATTGTGTGTCTGCTGATGTATTATTGTGTGTCTGCTGATGTATTATTGTGTGTCTGCTGATGTATTATTGTATGTCTGCTGATGTATTGTTGTATGTCTGCTGATGTATTGTTGTGTGTCTGCTGATGTATTGTGTGTCTGCTGATGTATTATTGTATGTCTGCTGATGTATTGTTGTGTGTCTGCTGATGAATTGTTGTGTGTTTGCTGATGTATTGTTGTGTGTCTGCTGATGTATTGTTGTGTGTCTGCTGATGTATTATTGTATGTCTGCTGATGTATTGTTGTGTGTCTGCTGATGTATTGTTGTGTGTCTGCTGATGTATTGTTGTGTGTCTGCTGATGTATTGTTGTGTGTCTGCTGATGTATTATTGTATGTCTGCTGATGTATTGTTGTGTGTCTGCTGATGTATTATTGTATGTCTGCTGATGTATTGTTGTGTGTCTGCTGATGTATTGTTGTGTGTCTGCTGATGTATTGTTATGTGTCTGCTGATGTATTGTTATGTGTCTGCTGATGTATTGTTATGTGTCTGCTGATGTATTGTTATGTGTCTGCTGATGTATTGTTATGTGTCTGCTGATGTATTGTTATGTGTCTGCTGATGTATTGTTATGTGTCTGCTGATGTATTGTTGTGTGTCTGCTGATGTATTGTTGTGTGTCTGCTGATGTATTGTTGTGTGTCTGCTGATGTATTGTTGTGTGTCTGCTGATGTATTGTTGTCTGCTGATGTATTGTTGTGTCTGCTGATGTATTGTTGTGTCTGCTGATGTATTGTTATGTGTTTGCTGATGTATTGTTGTGTGTCTGCTGATGTATTGTTGTGTGTCTGCTGATGTATTGTTGTGTGTTTGCTGATGTATTGTTGTGTGTCTGCTGATGAATTGTTGTGTGTCTGCTGATGTATTGTTGTGTGTCTGCTGATGTATTGTTGTGTGTCTGCTGATGTATTGTTGTGTGTCTGCTGATGTATTGTTGTCTGCTGATGTATTGTTGTGTCTGCTGATGTATTGTTATGTGTTTGCTGATGTATTGTTGTGTGTCTGCTGATGTATTGTTGTGTCTGCTGATGTATTGTTGTGTGTCTGCTGATGTATTGTTGTGTGTCTGCTGATGTATTATTGTGTGTCTGCTGATGTATTGTTGTATGTCTGCTGATGTATTGTTATGTGTCTGCTGATGTATTGTTGTGTGTCTGCTGATGTATTGTTGTGTCTGCTGATGTATTGTTGTGTGTCTGCTGATGTATTGTTGTGTCTGCTGATGCATTGTTGTGTGTCTGCTGATGCGTTGTTATGTGTCTGCTGATGCGTCGTTATGTGTCTGCTGATGCGTTGTTATGTGTCTGCTGATGCATTGTTGTGTGTCTGCTGATGCATTGTTGTGTCTGCTGATGCGTTGTTATGTGTCTGCTGATGCGTTGTTATGTGTCTGCTGATGCGTTGTCATGTGTCTGCTGATGCGTTGTCATGTGTCTGCTGATGTATTGTTGTGTCTGCTGATGCGTTGTTATGTGTCTGCTGATGCGTTGTCATGTGTCTGCTGATGCGTTGTCATGTGTCTGCTGATGTATTGTTGTGTCTGCTGATGCGTTGTTATGTGTCTGCTGATGCGTTGTTATGTGTCTGCTGATGCGTCGTTATGTGTCTGCTGATGCGTTGTTATGTGTCTGCTGATGCATTGTTGTGTGTCTGCTGATGCATTGTTGTGTCTGCTGATGCGTTGTTATGTGTCTGCTGATGCGTTGTTATGTGTCTGCTGATGCGTTGTCATGTGTCTGCTGATGCGTTGTCATGTGTCTGCTGATGTATTGTTATGTGTCTGCTGATGTATTGTTATGTGTCTGCTGATGTATTGTTGTGTGTCTGCTGATGTATTGTTGTGTCTGCTGATGCATTGTTGTGTCTGCTGATGCATTGGTGTGTCTGCTGATGCATTGTTGTGTGTCTGCTGATGCATTGTTATGTGTCTGCTGATGCATTGGTGTGTCTGCTGATGCATTGTTATGTGTCTGCTGATGCATTGTTGTGTGTCTGCTGATGCATTGTTGTGTGTCTGCTGATGCATTGTCATGTGTCTGCTGATGCGTTGTCATGTCTGCTCATGCGTTGTGTCTGCTGATGCGTTGTCATGTGTCTGCTGATGCATTGTCATGTGTCTGCTGATGCATTGACATGTGTCTGCTGATGCATTGACATGTGTCTGCTGATGCGTTGTCATGTATCTGCTGATGCGTTGACATGTGTCCGCTGATGCATTGTCATGTGTCCGCTGATGCGTTGTCATGTGTCCGCTGATGCGTTGTCATGTGTCTGCTGATGCGTTGTCATGTGTCTGTTGATGCGTTGTCATGTGTCTGCTGATGCGTTGTCATGTGTCTGCTGATGCGTTGTCATGTGTCTGCTGATGCGTTGTCATGTGTCTGCTGAGGCGTTGTCATGTGTCTGCTGAGGCATTGTCGTGTGTCTGCTGAGGTATTGTTGTGTGTCTGCTGATGTATTGTTGTGTGTCTGCTGATGTATTGTTGTGTGTCTGCTGATGTATTGTTGTGTGTCTGCTGATGTATTGTTGTGTGTCTGCTGATGTATTGTTATGTGTCTGCTGATGTATTGTTATGTGTTTGCTGATGTATTGTTATGTGTTTGCTGATGTATTGTTATGTGTTTGCTGATGTATTGTTATGTGTCTGCTGATGTATTGTTATGTGTCTGCTGATGTATTGTTATGTGTTTGCTGATGTATTGTTATGTGTTTGCTGATGTATTGTTGTGTGTCTGCTGATGTATTGTTGTGTGTCTGCTGATGTATTGTTGTGTGTCTGCTGATGTATTGTTGTGTGTCTGCTGATGTATTGTTATGTGTCTGCTGATGTATTGTTATGTGTTTGCTGATGTATTGTTATGTGTTTGCTGATGTATTGTTATGTGTTTGCTGATGTATTGTTATGTGTCTGCTGATGTATTGTTATGTGTTTGCTGACGTATTGTTGTGTCTGCTGATGTATTGTTGTGTGTCTGCTGATGTATTGTTGTGTGTCTGCTGATGTATTGTTGTGTGTCTGCTGATGTATTGTTATGTGTCTGCTGATGTATTGTTGTGTGTCTGCTGATGTATTGTTGTGTGTCTGCTGATGTATTGTTATGTGTCTGCTGATGTATTGTTATGTGTCTGCTGATGCATTGTTATGTGTCTGCTGATGCATTGTTGTGTGTCTGCTGATGCATTGTTATGTGTCTGCTGATGCGTTGTCATGTGTCTGCTGATGCGGTGTCATGTGTCTGCTGATGCGTTGTCTGCTGATGCGTTGTTATGTGTCTGCTGATGCGTTGTCATGTGTCTGCTGATGCGTTGTCATGTGTCTGCTGATGCGTTGTCATGTGTCTGCTGATGCGTTGTCATGTGTCTGCTGATGCGTTGTTATGTGTCTGCTGATGCGTTGACATGTGTCTGCTGATGCGTTGACATGTGTCTGCTGATGCGTAGACATGTGTCTGCTGATGCGTTGTCATGTGTCCGCTGATGCGTTGACATGTGTCCGCTGATGCGTTGTCATGTGTCCGCTGATGCGTTGTCATGTGTCTGCTGATGCGTTGTCATGTGTCTGCTGATGCGTTGTCATGTGTCTGCTGATGCGTTGTCATGTGTCTGCTGATGCGTTGTCGTGTGTCTGCTGATGCGTTGTCGTGTGTCTGCTGATGCGTTATGTGTCTGCTGATGCATTGTCATGTGTCTGCTGATGCGTTGTCGTGTCTGCTGATGCGTTGTCGTGTGTCTGCTGATGTCTTGTTGTGTGTCTGCTGATGTATTGTTGTGTGTCTGCTGATGTATTGTTGTGTGTCTGCTGATGTATTGTTATGTGTTTGCTGATGTATTGTTATGTGTTTGCTGATGTATTGTTATGTGTCTGCTGATGTATTGTTGTGTTTGCTGATGTATTGTTATGTGTCTGCTGATGTATTGTTATGTGTCTGCTGATGTATTGTTATGTGTTTGCTGATGAAGGCTAGTCGCCGCAACCTCCTTTGTTTTCTCTAATTGTGTTCTGTAAAGCTGTATCAATGGCAAACTACTGAGCGTAATCTTGCCAAGAAATCAACAATCAGCTGAAAGATGCTGATGTTGACAGCGATGCCCTGTAAATGATATGCGAAAAAAAAAAGAAAAAAAAGCGGCAACACTTTGTGTTATTTTATATTGTTTACATTTCCACAACTTTACAACAGTTCCACCAGTTTTATTCATACTTTAACTATGCAAGGTCAGGGAGTGCCAGAAATCTACAGGACACTCGTTCATGCAAGGTTGGGGAGCCCTTTACACATCTTAAGGCTGGAGCCCTTTACACCTCTTAAGCCTGGAGCTCTTTACACCTCTTAAGCCTGGAGCTCTTTACACCTTTACACATCTTAAGCCTGGAGCCCTTTACACCTTTACACATCTTAAGCCTGGAGCTCTTTACACCTTTACACATCTTAAGCCTGGAGCTCTTTACACCTCTTAAGCCTGGAGCTCTTTACACCTTTACACATCTTAAGCCTGGAGCTCTTTACACCTCTTAAGCCTGGAGCTCTTTACACCTTTACACATCTTAAGCCTGGAGCTCTTTACACCTCTTAAGCCTGGAGCTCTTTACACATCTTAAGCCTGGAGCTCTTTACACATCTTAAGCCTGGAGCTCTTTACACCTCTTAAGCCTGGAGCTCTTTACACCTTTACACCTCTTAAGCCTGGAGCCCTTTACACCTTTACACATCTTAAGCCTGAAGCCCTTTACACCTCTTAAGCCTGGAGCTCTTTACACCTCTTAAGCCTGGAGCCCTTTACACCTTTACACATCTTAAGCCTGAAGCCCTTTACACATCTTAAGCCTGGAGCTCTTTACACCTCTTACGCCTGGAGCTCTTTACACCTTTACACATCTTAAGCCTGGAGCTCTTTACACCTTTACACATCTTAAGCCTGGAGCTCTTTACACCTCTTAAGCCTGGAACTCTTTACACCTTTACACATCTTAAGCCTGGAGCTCTTTACACCTTTACACATCTTAAGCCTGGAGCTCTTTACACCTCTACACATCTTAAGCCTGGAGCTCTTTACACCTTTACACATCTTAAGCCTGGAGCTCTTTACACCTTTACACATCTTAAGCCTGGAGCTCTTTACACCTTTACACCTCTTAAGCCTGGAGCTCTTTACACCTTTACACATCTTAAGCCTGGAGCTCTTTACACCTCTTAAGCCTGGAGCCCTTTACACCTTTACACATCTTAAGCCTGAAGCCCTTTACACATCTTAAGCCTGGAGCTCTTTACACCTCTTAAGCCTGGAACTCTTTACACCTTTACACATCTTAAGCCTGGAGCCCTTTACACCTTTACACATCTTAAGGCTGGAGCCCTTTACACCTCTTAAGCCTGGAGCTCTTTACACCTCTTAAGCCTGGAGCTCTTTACACCTTTACACATCTTAAGCCTGGAGCCCTTTACACCTTTACACATCTTAAGCCTGGAGCCCTTTACATCTTTACACCTCTTAAGCCTGGAGCTCTTTACACCTCTTAAGCCTGGAGCTCTTTACACCTTTACACATCTTAAGCCTGGAGCTCTTTACACCTCTTAAGCCTGGAGCTCTTTACACCTCTTAAGCCTGGAGCTCTTTACACCTTTACACCTCTTAAGCCTGGAGCTCTTTACACCTCTTAAGCCTGGAGCTCTTTACACCTTTACACCTCTTAAGCCTGGAGCTCTTTACACATCTTAAGCCTGGAGCTCTTTACACCTCTTAAGCCTGGAGCTCTTTACACCTTTACACCTCTTAAGCCTGGAGCCCTTTACACATCTTAAGCCTGAAGCCCTTTACACCTCTTAAGCCTGGAGCTCTTTACACCTTTACACCTCTTAAGCCTGGAGCCCTTTACACATCTTAAGCCTGAAGCCCTTTACACATCTTAAGCCTGGAGCTCTTTACACCTCTTAAGCCTGGAGCTCTTTACACCTTTACACATCCTAAGCCTGGAGCTCTTTACACCTTTACACATCTTAAGCCTGGGGCTCTTTACACCTCTTAAGCCTGGAGCTCTTTACACCTTTACACATCCTAAGCCTGGAGCTCTTTACACCTTTACACATCTTAAGCCTGGGGCTCTTTACACCTCTTAAGCCTGGAGCTCTTTACACCTTTACACATCTTAAGCCTGGAGCTCTTTACACCTTTACACATCTTAAGCCTGGAGCTCTTTACACCTTTACACATCTTAAGCCTGGAGCTCTTTACACCTCTTAAGCCTGGAGCTCTTTACACCTTTACACCTCTTAAGCCTGGAGCTCTTTACACCTTTACACATCTTAAGCCTGGAGCTCTTTACACATCTAATGACATATTGGACACCTGGTGCTAGACCCATATATATATATATATATATATATATATATATATATATATATATATATATATACAGATCAATTGCAATGGACAGATGACATGGTCAGTATAGCTGGATGACATGGTCAGTGTCACCGAATGACATGGTCAGTGTCACAGGATGACATGGTCAGTGTCACCAGATGACATGGTCAATGTCACCAGATGACATTTCCAGTGTCACCAGATGACATTTCCAGTGTCACCGGATGACATGGTCAGTGTCACCAGATGACATGGTCAGTGTCACATGGCCACCTGCACTGCCCACGACATTTCCTGGCAGCCACGTCAGGCTGAGTCAACCTGACAGCTCAGGCCAAGTGTAAACACCCATGTCTCTGTGAATGGAACCTGACTAACAGGCTGGCAGGCCAGGTGTGACAATATCATGCATGTGTCAACTTGCCTACCTTTCCTGTCAGCTGTTACAGTATCATGCATGTGTTAACTTGCCTACCTTTCCTGTCAGCTGTTACAGTATCATGCATGTGTTAACTTACCTACCTTTCCTGTCAGCTGTTACAATATCATCCATGTGTCAACTTGCCTACCTTTCCTGTCAGCTGTGACAGTATCATGCATGTGTCAACTTGCCTACCTTTCCTGTCAGCTGTTACAGTATCATACATGTGTCAACTTGCCTACCTTTCCTGTCAGCTGTGACAGTATCATGCATGTGTCAACTTGCCTACCTTTCCTGTCAGCTGTTACAGGTATCATGCATGTGTCAACTTGCCTACCTTTCCTGTCAGCTGTGACAGTATCATGCATGTGTCAACTTGCCTACCTTTCCTGTCAGCTGTTAAGGTATCATGCATGTGTCAACTTGCCTACCTTTCCTGTCAGCTGTGACAGGTATCATACATGTGTCAACTTGCCTACCTTTCCTGTCAGCTGTGACAGTACCATACATGTGTCAACTTGCCTACCTTTCCTGTCAGCTGTGACAGTACCATACATGTGTCAACTTGCCTATCTTTCCTGTCAGCTGTTACAGTATCATGCATGTGTCAACTTGCCTACCTTTCCTGTCAGCTGTTACAATATCATGCATGTGTCAACTTGCCTACCTTTCCTGTCAGCTGTTACAATATCATGCATGTGTCAACTTACCTACCTTTCCTGTTAGCTGTTACAATATCATGCATGTGTCAACTTGCCTACCTTTCCTGTCAGCTGTTACAGTATCATGCATGTGTCAACTTGCCTACCTTTCCTGTCAGCTGTTACAGTATCATGCATGTGTCAACTTGCCTACCTTTCCTGTCAGCTGTTACAGTATCATGCATGTGTCAACTTGCCTACCTTTCCTGTCAGCTGTTACAGTATCATGCATGTGTCAACTTGCCTACCTTTCCTGTCAGCTGTTACAGTATCATGCATGTGTCAACTTACCTACCTTTCCTGTCAGCTGTTACAGTATCATGCATGTGTCAACTTGCCTACCTTTCCTGTCAGCTGTTACAGTATCATGCATGTGTCAACTTGCCTACCTTTCCTGTCAGCTGTTACAGTATCATGCATGTGTCAACTTACCTACCTTTCCTGTCAGCTGTTACAATATCATGCATGTGTCAACTTGCCTACCTTTCCTGTCAGCTGTTACAGTATCATGCATGTGTCAACTTGCCTACCTTTCCTGTCAGCCTTGACAGTACCATACATGTGTCAACTTGCTTACCTTTCCTGTGCATGTACGACAGGGAGATTGAGCGTCTGGTCATGTTGTTCCAGCCGGCTATCTTCTGTAGCAGTGAACCAGTAACTGAAACTGAACAGAAACCAACATGGCAAGAATCAGATATGTATTTCCATGCTAGCTACTGCTGCTGGGTTGTCAAGTATCAGATATGTATTCCCATGCTAGCTACTGCTGCTGGGTTGTCAAGTATCAGATATGTATTCCCATGCTAGCTACTGCTGCTGGGTTGTCAAGTATCAGATATGTATTCCCATGCTAGCTACTGCTGCTGGGGTGTCAAGTATCAAGGTATTCCCATGGTAGCTACTGCTGTTGGGGTGTCAAGTATCAGATAGGTATTCCCATGGTAGCTACTACTGCTGGGGTGTCAAGTATCAGATAGGTATTCCCATGGTAGCTACTACTGCTGGGGTGTCAAGTATCAGATAGGTATTCCCATGGTAGCTACAGCTGCTGGGGTATCAAGTAT
This sequence comes from Cepaea hortensis, assembly GCA_963921405.1. Classification (NCBI taxonomy): domain Eukaryota; kingdom Metazoa; phylum Mollusca; class Gastropoda; order Stylommatophora; family Helicidae; genus Cepaea; species Cepaea hortensis. The sequence continues at coordinate 3,729,507 of OY992894.1, read as the reverse complement.
CAAGGTATTCCCATGCTAGCTACTACTGCTGGGGTGTCAAGTATCAGATAGGTATTCCCATGGTAGCTACTGCTGCTGGGGTGTCAAGTATCAAGGTATTCCCATGGTAGCTACTGCTGTTGGGGTATCAAGTATTACATCTTCACATATTCTAGTTCATTAGTTGCATTTCCTTTACAGGATGTCGTAGTCAACCCCAGCATATTTTAGTGCCCATCTTTCCCTGACTGAATGCCCAGAGGAATAGGTGTCCATCTTTCCCTGACTGAATGCATGCAGGATTAGGTGTCCATCTTTCCCTGACTGAATGCATGCAGGATTAGGTGTCCATCTTTCCTTGACTGAATGCATGCAGGATTAGGTGTCCATCTTTCCCTGACTGAATGCATGGAGGATTAGGTGTCCATCTTTCCCTGACTGAATGCATGCAGGATTAGGTGCCCATCTTTCCCTGACTGAATGCATGGAGGATTAGGTGTCCATCTTTCCCTGACTGAATGCATGCAGGATTAGGTGCCCATCTTTCCCTGACTGAATGCATGCAGGATTAGGTGTCCATCTTTCCCTGACTGAATGCATGCAGGATTAGGTGCCCATCTTTCCCTGACTGAATGCATGCAGGAATAGTTGCCCATCTTTCCCTGACTGAAGGCACAGAGCCTTGTCCTACTGTGCTCTAGACATCATCAGTGCAGTTCCCTAAACTGTGCTAACATGACCACCAGGTACATTATACTCTGCTACAAACTATATTCATCTCATGACTTTATACATATGTTTGTCTGATTAACACTTACATACAGCTTTATAAATGATAAAGGGGGCTGCGTGGTCTCGATGTATGGTGTCCGCCTCGAGTGCTGGAGGTCCCGGGTTCAAGCCCCGGTGATGCCAGGATTTTTTTTCTCGTGGACTTCTAGTAATAAATTTCCCCTGGTTTCTGGGTAGTGAGATCGGATGCCCGTGTGTATTGTTTCGCATGTAAAAAATCCCTTGGCAGTTGGAAATCGAAAAAGAGTAGCCTAACGGCGCTGCCCGGGCAAAATTTCGAGTTAAAAATCTACCCAAAGCATTTCAGGATCCTCGGCGGTGCTACAGAGTTCGTGCACTGAGCTGAGTTTCTCCAGACTCAGGTTTGAGTTAGGAGGAGAACGGAGCACTTATGGGTTGCACCCGTGTGCCGTGATGTTGATCCATCTACTAAACTAAACTATAAATGATAGGTTTGTCTCTGTCTAACAGCTTTATAAATGATGTTTGTCTGTCTGACAGCTTTAAAAATGATGTGTTTGTCTCTGCCTAACAGTCACACACAGCTTTATAAATGATATGTTTGTCATTGTTTAACAGTCACACACATTCATAAATGATATGTTTGCCTATGTCTGACAGCTTTATAAATGATAGGTTTGTCTCTAACAGCTTTATAAATGATGTTTGTCTGTCCGACAGCTTTATAAATGATATGTTTGTCTCTGTCTAACAGTCACACACAGCTTTATAAATGATATGTTTGTCACGGTCTAACAGTCATTCTCTCGTTTAACAGTCACACACAGATTTATAAATGATATGTTTCGTCTCTGTCTAACAGTCACTCTCTCGTCTAACAGCCACACACAGCTTTATAAATATGTTTGTCACAGTCAAACAGTCTGAAAACACTTACGAGAGCCACTGGTTGTTGGGCCAACCTTGGTCGTTAAGCTGCTGGAACATGAATGCTGGATGTACAGGGCAGATGATGATGGTGCTGGAGTGACAGGAATAACGGGGGGAACTCGAAGAATTCCACACACAGCTCGGGAAACTGATGCCCCAACATGCTTTGCCAGCCCAAGCAAGGACATCCTGCTAAATAACGATAATGAAATAAGAAGACACTTGGCTTATAAATAGAAAACTAAAAATTGAGGATAAATGTAGCTTTTTAAAAAATGCAATGAAGATAAGAGATGTTACGAAGTGAATGCTGTCATAAATGCTTGCAACTAGCACACAGACTCCGACCAAAGGTACCTTTCAAACGAAACTAGAAAAGCAAACCATAAACACAACTAGAAAAGCAAACTATAATACAAGTACCTGTAGCAGGTAACTAACACACAAAATATATTTAATATAATTACGGACAATGGTGGGTGCTGCCAATACCATCCACAGCCTGTATCCCCAATCTGACCAACTGTACAAACATTCCATGGTTCACCATCCACAGCCTGTATCCCCAATCTGGCAGACTGTACAAACATTCCATGGTTCACCATCCACAGCCTGTATCCCTAATCTGGCAGACTGTACAAACATTCCATGGTTCACCATCCACAGCCTGTATCCACAATCTGACCAACTGTACAAACATTCCATGGTTCACCACCCACAGCCTGTATCCCCAATCTGGCAGACTGTACAAACATTCCATGGTTCACTATGCTCATCTACAGACGTGGAGTTCCTGTACTGGTCTTGTACTACCCACTAGTTTCTGAGCTGGGAGACTGCAGCACAATGCCCCCGTTGTGATGGTAATTCGGCACTGGATCGTGAGGAGTGTCTACAACTGTACCAGATTGTGGAGAAAATCTAGAACTGTACAAGCTGGGGAGAGTTTACAACTGTACCAGGTGGGGAGGTTAACCCTACAACTGTACCAGCTCAAGGAGAGCCTACAACTGTACCAGGTTGAAACTTCCTGAGAAACCCCTGGGAAGGTTAACCCGGTCAACAAATGCCCGCAGAAGTCGGATGTGTCGGCATAACGGCGCAAGATCGCGGCTCTGCTGTAAACAGGCACAACGCAATCACATCCACACAAAAAAAAACTCCGGATAAACGCAGAAGAAGTACCATGTTGGAGAGAATCTATAACAATCTCTCAACAGCTGAAGTGAAGACGAAGTTGTTGAAAATATTCATTAACATTATTATAATTATAATGAATGTCTTAATTGCCTTAGAATTTAGAGACTTGAATAACTTAACCCTAGAACTACCATTAGGTCCAAATGGACCCCACTGTCAACTTTCGTTTTCTCTACTTGTCTTAAATTTGCTTTAAAATGTTTGATATTTTATGACATTGTTAGCAATATATTCCCCAAAATCATGCTAAAATCTTTAAATCACATGAAAATTACATGTACAATCATGTTTTTACACCTGTTACCAGTTAGGTCAGACTGGACCCCAATGTATTTTCTATTGAAAACAATAATATTTTCAGTATTAATTGATGTTAAACTTGACTACTTCATAACACAATTATTTCAGCAGGTGGGCAAAACTTATTCATAAAAGAAAGACAACAGTACTTTTAATGATCCTGCTAAAGTTTTCCATCCAAAATCATGGCCCAACAAGACATAAAAAAAGAAACGTTGACTCAATAATTTCAACAACTTATGACAAAAAGTGTGACAGATGACATACTGAAATGGACAAACCAACAAGGAATTAGTGTACTTCAGGACAAATGGAAAACATTGGGAATAATTGAACTGTAACAATTTTTTTTTTGGGGGGGGGGGGGGAGAGGGAGGGAAGAGAGTTGATTTTGGCTGGTGTGTATATATCAAAACATGAAGCGACTGGTCAACTTTGGAGTAAATAACATGGACGTGCAATATTTTCAAAGGCAATGCAACGAAATAGATTTACTGTCATTTCCAGATGTCTACGATTTGGTAAGGCTGCAACAGAGATGACAACATGAAAGAAATGATAAATTTGAGCCAATAAAGCAAGTATTCTTCTTCTTTTTCTTCTTCTGCTGTGTTCATCTGGAGTTATTTTTGGACTTCGCAAATTTTACGTTCAGTAGTTTGCCATTGCTTTCTGAACGACTGGCTCCTACACCATCATGTTAAATGCAGCGCGACACTGTCTGCTGCCAAATCGGTCACCGCTGTGTTTCGAACGCGGGTAAGTGGCATTATGAATTGCGTCCACAACGCCATCGCGACCATGCAAAATCTATAGGACTGCTATATTGTCCCCCCCCCCCCCCATGTGTCTCCATCTTGCCACAGTGGGAGGGGGGGGGTCCTTGAGTGTCAGAGTGACCCCAAGCGCCATGCCGATGGATATACAGCTACATATCAGACAGCTCTTGAGATAGGGACCAGACTAAGAGAGACACAACCTGCTGCTCTGCAGGTAGACAGGATAGCAGTCAAAAACTCAAATCAGGTGCATGAAGCCACTAATACTTGGTCCAGACATATACACTAAGGCTACTATCTGAGGGATATGGCTGAACGCCTCTAAGCCACTAACCTCTAGATGTGAGAGCCGGGCCGATACCCACATACTGCAAAAACGGAGGTGAGATGCTGAGCATGCTACATGCTTAGTTCAGATACTTGTTCGAAGGTTCTCAGCTGGGGGATATGAGGGATCCCCGGATGAGAAGGCCTGGCCATTTCTCGCTCACTGATCGCACATGGAGGTAAGGTGCTGAGCCGGCAGCACATGTAGCCTACCTCGTGAGCGAGTACCAAAGGTAGAAAAAGTGCCTCAGTCGCACGTAATGGTTACGAAAATGTCTGCATCTATACTCATAGAGAGTGTAGTCAAAGGTTGAAAAACGTCTCAATAACACGAAATAGAACGCTTGGCTAGCGAATCCATTGCGTTGTCCCAAGTCCGAAGTGAAAGCTTGCCTAGTGGATGTCATCTGCAGACTTACCGTTCCTGGTTTGTGCCTAAGCGACCAGTGGCAAGCGAAATGCCCAATACATGGAAGTGAGGAATTAAAGCAGCCATGAGCAGGACGTGGCAATTCCTCGGGAGAGCCCAGCCTCAGAGCAATATGTGCCGGCTCTGCAATTATGGAAGCCTCCTTGGATAGAGGGGGAATGCCCATGGTCTGCCCCTGCCTTCCCTTGAGGGTTGACCATGATGTCTCTGACCGTTCTACCTCGACCAGCTGAAATGTGGGCGACACCAAACAAGAGTCTAACGTGCTGTGAAACCCTAGGAAGGCTAACCTCATTAAAAAAATGTCCACCGAAGACGGAAGTGCCGGCCTATGGGTGGCAAAATAAAAATTGGCACTATGCAATTACATCCGAGTGAAATGTCTTTCATGCTAGGAACAGCTCTGACTACCTAGTTTCTTGAATGCCCCTCGTGGCCGGAACAGCTCTCACTAGGTAGTTTCCGAATGTCTGTGTGCCCGGAACAGCTCTGACGGGCACAACGACAAACACATGTCCGAATCGAAAACTCGCTGAGTGGATACTGTCTGCAGACCGGCCTGGTTAGTGCGGGAATGGCCCGTTGCAAACAAAATGCCCAACATACTGAAGTGAGGAATTAAAGCAGCCATGAGCAGGACGTGACGATTCCCTCGGTGAGTCCAGCATCAGGGCGCTATGTGTCGGCTCTGCAACTATGGAAGCCACCCTGGATGGCGGAAAATGCTATGGACTGTCCCTGCCTTACCTTGAGGGATGACCGTGAAGTCTTCGACCGTTCCAACTTGACAAGCTGGGATGCGAACGGTACCGTAAAAGTGAGAGTCTCCCAGGAATGCTAACCTGGTCAAAAATGCACGCTAAAAGTCAGATATGTTGGCCTAAGGATGAACGCAAAGAAGAAGAAGAAGATATTCTGTCATGCAATGTAACAATATATGAGCAGTTAGTTACGTTTAGAGGAAGATGCCCTTTCAAGTTTTGCCCTCAAAACCTGGCAAATATAGCATTAAAATTTGGTATTGTTGTGACAGTGACACTTCATATGTTTTCAATATGCAGGTTTACACCGGCAGAGAACCTGGGCAACCACAAGAAAGAAAACTAAGGAGAAAGCATTGTACTGGACATGGTGAAAGGCTTGGAAAATAAAGTAAGGAATATTACTTGCGACAACTTTTTAACAAGCTTGAAACTGGGACAGATACTGAAGGGAAAAAAGCTTACAATTTTAGGAACAATAAGAAAAGAACAGAGTTGAACTTCAAAAAGAGCTATTTTCAGGAAAATAATGTGTTCAATTTTCCACAAAGTTTGCTTTATTTTCATTGATGGTGCAGAACTGACTTCCTATTGTCCAAAGAACGGAAAAGTGGTTGTACTTGGTACAATGCATGATCAGCCAGATGTGGATCAAAGTTCTGATTCCAAAAAACCATTGATGATTCTTGACTACAGTCACACAAAGGGTGAAGTGGACACAGCCGATCAAATGTTGCGCTGTTATTCAGTCAAACGCAAAACAAACAAATGGCCTGTAGTCATTTTCTACTTGTTGGATGTTTCTTCCATGAATGCATTTGTTTGTTCTGTGGATGCACCTCAATCCTGAATGAATGGAACAATCACAAAAGTCACATCATAAACTTAAACGCTGACTGACTGGTGGCTAGGGTTAAGGGGGTACCTTGGAATGCCACTTTGTCGGTTATATTTCTGATAGCTTTGTTTCCATGTTGTTGAACAAATCAGACAAATAATTTAGCCAGTTGAAAGTTGTAGTGGCAGTCCGTCAGCTGCAGTCGCCTCACAGTACCGCGGTAAGACGGTCCAGTGCCGGTGAAGGGTTGTTTGACTCGAGGAGAGCAGCGGCAGCGACACCCTCGACGTTTTCTCGACATGAATATTTTAAATATTATGAATTGTGTAGACATGCTCAAATATAAATTTATAACGATAACAATCCTACAAGATAACAAGAGAAACGCATGGCCTGGTTGGACTCACATGTCAAATGTCTCTCCCAACGTTGTCCTCAGTTCTCTGTTTGTGCTGTGACCTCCATGGAAGGCCGCGAACAAAAGAGTGACTCTCCTTTTCCGGCATCATCCGATTATTATTTCGTTTCTTTTCTTACTACTTATTTTGTTTCTAGAGATCCCAGACGCCTAGGAGATGTGGTTTTATACGAGTCGAAGAATGATGAACATTAATTCTCATCTCATCTTACCTCATCTCATCTCATCTTACCTCATCTCATCTTACCTCATCTCATCTCATCATGTTCCTCTTGTACCTTGCGGTGTCGAGGTGAAGTATAAACATCGTGAGAGTGCCCGATTATGGGCTTCATGTATCAATATTCCCATGGACTCTGTTATTCCCTCCGTCCAACGTTTACGTGGTCGGCCTCTTCCTCTGTTTCCATCTGGTCTGTACATCATTGCTTGTTGTGGTATGCTGTTGACTGGTAACCTACTTGCATGGTCAAACCATTTGACCTGCTGCTTTCTAATAAAATCTAGTGCAGCTATAATCCCCACTTTAGTCCTGATTTCTTCATTTCTGATCTTATCTCTTCTTGATACGTTGAGTATTCTTCTCAGGAATCTCATTTCTGTTGTGATTTTTCTTTTCTCTTTTTCTGTCATTGTCCAGGTTTGGTATTGGTAGCATAGAGCTGGTAGGAAGATTGTGTTGTAAAGTGCTTTCTTAGTAGTTATTGATACATGTTTGTTCTTTAGTACTGGTGCCATTTGTCCAATGAGTTGGTCTACCTTATTGCATCTATTTTCAATCTCGTCTTCTGATCTGCCATTTGATGATATTATACTTCCTAGGTACCAGAAACTCCCCACTTGTTTCAAGGGACGCTAGCCTAGGTGAACCGCTGCTGCCCCCTCCTCTTTAGCCACTGTCATTACCTCTGTTTCGCTCGTGCTAACTTTCATGTTATGTTCCCCCACACACATCGTTTAGAATTTAGACAATCCGTGTGATCCTGCAATGCAGCCTCTCACCTTGCCATTGGGGCTATGGCTCGCCATAGGGGATGGACTCCCTGTGGTCAGATTAGTGTCCTAAACCTGCGACTGGCCTAGCAAGCCAGCAGGGGATCTTCATACTGCTCGTAGAAAAACTAAGAAGTATAAACGGACTGAAAATTAATTGGACAGCTAAAATGAGCAATCTGGGCATTTTGAGGAAAGCTAAGTCGCAAAGACAACTTATCACAAACATCAGAAAAAGGCAGTCATCTTTTTTTTTTTTTTTTTTTTTTTTTTTTTTGTGCCACGTTATGAGAAGACAACTGGAACATGTCGTAACAACCGGAAAGATTTGCGGAAAGAGAGATAGAGGAAGACAGTGTGAGAAGATTCTTGACAGTCTTGTGTCATGACACGAAAAGGAGTCAACACACGAATTGATCCATGACGTCGTAGATCGTAATTTGTGGAGAGGCGTGATCACCCACGCCAGCCGGAAGGTACTAGATGATGATGATGAAACATCTTGGTGTCTATGGGTATCTTGTTGCCCTAGGTTAAGTTAGTTAGTTATCTGTAGGAGTATTATCCTTGCACTCAGGATAAATCCATAGACGCTGAGATCCCCCACCCCAACATATGAATCAGCGCCCAGCAGCTAATTGTTCCAATTCTGTGTTGGTTGACAAGGACCCCTAGTTCTCCCGTGTGCCTCTCGCGTCTCGCCGTGCCAATCCTTACTTCCAAGTCTCTCGTTCTGGACAACGAGGTGGATTCACTGACGTCAAAAACTTCCTCTCTCGATATCTCTCTTAGAGCATTGACAACATCGGCACGATCCATATGCTGACCATCTGCAGGGGATATAGAGCCAGCAAGTGTATCAGCTCGTTCATGTCCCTCAACTCCCGCATGTCCCGGAAGGAAGATGAAGGTGACTCTACGAATAACAGACCGCCCTAGGGATTCTGTCCGCTGTCTATGTACAGAACCCGCCTCGACCTTTCGGACCATGCTCATTGAGTTGTCCTAGGTAAAAGTGTAAACATACTGACCAAAAAAAAAAAAAAAAAGCTGCCTGTTGCAGTGTGATAAACAGTGTAAAAGTGATTATATAAATAATCATGACTAGAGGCTGCATGTGACACACGCACAATGCGCAGATACGTTGGCAAATAATGTCACCTGACATGGTTGATACAATATAGTTCCAGGGAAGTAACATATAGTAGGTGTGTTGTCTAACCTCAATCGTCTACTTCTTTACTCGTGTCAGTTATGATTGTCGGCAAGTGTACACACACACACGCGCGCGCGCGCGCACACACACACACACATACGCATGCACGCACGCACACACACAGAGTGCGAACGATATGAAAATGGAGGAGAGGAGATTGAGGGAGAGAAGATAAAAATAGAGAGAAAGAGAGAGACAGAGACAGAGACACAGAGAGAGAGAGACGACAGTGAGAGAGACGACAGTGAGAGACGATAGTGAGAGATAGAAATTGAAGAGAGGAAAGAGACTGCTTACAATGGTAAGTTTTGAAAAGATCTGCTCACAGCAGTAAGTTGTTCCAAACAAAGATGCACAGTTCAAAGCTTGTTTCTTCAATGTGGGAAATGCATCATTGCTTATGTAACTTGTATAGAAGGCTGCTGTATCTAGCTTGCAACTTATGATCGCTTTCAGCTGAATGACTTCGGTTGTAGGTTATCAGGCTCATCAGCTGGCTCCATATTGAACGGTTTAAGAAAGATGTTCAGTTCCATTTGTTTACTTTTCATGACCCTGTATCTCTAATTAAATGCTTCAGTTAGTTTCACACATACACTAGTAAATTAAAGTATCGTAGAAGCTTTTGTCGTTCCAGAATTGAGCGTTATTCCTTTCGAGTTGTACTTTCCAAAACCTGAATGTAGTTTCAAATGATGTCACGTTTGAAAGCAAGGGGTTGAGAAGTCGGTATTATCACATGTTTCCCGCCAGGTATAGTCTTTTTCATTACAACAGGAACGTGAAGAGTTATGGACGAAGTCGACGCATTTACAATGTATTCAAAATAATATATCCCCTCAGTGAATTTAAACTCTGAAGACCCCCCTCTCATACACAATAAGGTACTATATTGGCAGTAAATGGCAATTTTTTTTTTTCGGCAGTGAATGTAAACTCTGAAGACCCCCTCTCATATACCACAAGGTACTATATTGGCAGTAAATGGCAATTTTGTTTTCGACAGTGAATGTAATCACAGAAGTCACAAACAATATGTTGCATGATTTATTGCCTGTGGAAAAAAAGAGTTAATCATTCTTCAGGAATCCCTTTGGTGACTTATTTTTGCGTGTGGATTAGCTTTTCCTGTAACTACCATCACCAGTGTCCCACTCCATCAGGCGAACCCACTTCGACTTTAGAGGTATTTGTTATTTGCGTCCCCAAGTCAAGGGGGTGGGAGTGGAGAGAAGTCAACATTTTAGTTCAATTGACCCGTGTAGGGGTTGAACCCGTTACCTCGGCATCAGCACACTGAAAATTTAAGAGCACGTGCTCTTATCTATTCAACCATGCTGACCTCCAATCAAACATGTTATACATTTAATAATAATTATCACCCAGACTGAAACATCCAAATATACCCATGTCGTAAAACGATCACACCAACCCTATGCCACCAATCTCAAACTTAGACTTTACCCAAATTACACTTTCTGAAAATCAACAACCGAGAGATGAGATGCCTGAGGAGAGCTGCCAACTTAACAATCCGAGACCGAGTAAGAAATGCTGTTATCAGACAGACAGTGGGATCAACACATTGTGCCACATTTATTGAAAGACAGAAGATCAAGTGGTTTGGCCATGTCGTTAGTGTCGTTAGAATGCAATACCATCAACTACCATCACAGGCCCTATATCAAAGATCATCCGCGACGAGAGTAAGAGGACGCCCGAGAAGAACATGGGTAGATGACATCATAGAAATTGTACAGTCACACGGAATGACACTATCCAATGCCATCCATCGTGCGCTGGAGCGATGCTTGACGGCAAAAGTGGAAGATGATGATAATGATGATGAATAACATGTAATACATTATGCGAAAACATCCAACGACAGAGTAGCTCTTGTATTCTAAAGTCTGATATGTCACATGTTTACAAACATGGCAGCCAACATGGCCGCTCCCACAGACGACGCTGCTAATCTTTTTTGTATGAGTTTTGTTTAGTTGTAGAAGACATCTCAATGATGGAATTTCAGGACCCTGCCGCCAGCTTGATTCATTCATTGATTGAAAGCAAGGGTTCATCGGCTTTAAGCCCCACAGTCAGACAGTTGCTCTGTGAAATTGGTGTGCGAGACAATATTTCCAGAACTGCCACGTCCATTCACGGTGACCCGAAACTGTTGAAAAGCTGTGACTGTGAGAGAAACAATTTGAAGCACAACTATAGTCAGCTGGCGGCCAACCCCGTCCACCCAACAGTGTATTCACAGTGTCAACACGTGCTGTCTGGGGACGGCTTCATTAACTTTGATGAGTGTGCTCAGCTGCTGCCCAAAAGTGAGCCATACCCGTGTGTTGTGTGTGTGTGTATATATATATATATATATATATATATATATATATATATATATATATATATATATATGGGGGGGGGGCAGAGAGAGGGAGAAAGAATGAATCCACAGTTTTAAAAATAATTATAGTTTAAAAAAAAAAAAACGAAGAAAAGGGGGCAAACTTTTCAGGACCACAAATAATGGAAGAACTTGTGCTGACTACATCAGCACACAAAGACGGGTGTGACACTAAGACAGCTGTATTAAGACATACTGTGCAAACATGTAAAGTACGAAGTGCCACCTGGATGCCAGGACGACCCAGAGAAGGGGAAGTAACACAGCTTTGGCTTGTTTATACTTGCAAAACTGGCAGCAAGGGGATTCACCAGCCAGAGAGAGGGGTGTAGCATGTACCCCCTCCCACCCCCCGTGTGTTTTTCTGCTGTTCCACATTTGAGGGCCCCATGGTAGTTGACCTACATTTTACAGTTGTCCCACAGTGAATCTCTGTGAATGTTCACAACTATCTCACAGTGTATCCCACTTCCAGACTACCATGTTCACAACTGTCTCACAGTGTATCACACTTCCAGGCTACCATGTTCACAACTGTCTCACAGTGTATCACACTTCCAGGCTACCATGTTCACAACTGTCTGACAGTGTATCCCACTTCCAGACTACCATGTTCACAACTGTCTGACAGTGTATCCCACTTCCAGGCTGCCATGTTCACAACTGTCTCACAGTGTATCCCACTTCCAGGCTGCCATGTTCACAACTGTCTGACAGTGTATCCCACTTCCAGGCTGCCATGTTCACAACTGTCTGACAGTGTATCCCACTTCCAGGCTGCCATGTTCACAACTGTCTGACAGTGTATCCCACTTCCAGGCTGCCATGTTCACAACTGTCTCACAGTGTATCCCACTTCCAGGCTGCCATGTTCACAACTGTCTGACAGTGTATCCCACTTCCAGGCTGCCATGTTCACAACTGTCTAACAGTGTATCCTTCTTCTGCTTCTTCTTGTCGTTCATCCGGAGTGTTTTTTCAGATGTGATTGCGGTGTGTCTGTTATGCGCCCTTGGGCCGAAACCCGAAGGCCAACACATCGACTTTAGCGTGCTTTTTTGACCAGGTAGCATTCCTGGGAGACTCTCACTTTTGTGGTGCCATCTACAACCATGCTGGCCAAGTTAGAACGGTCGAAGACAACGGTCATCCCTCAAAGGAAAGCAGGGACAGTCCATAGCATTTTCCGCCATCCAAGGTTGCTTCCATAGTTGCAGGGCCGACACATAATGCCCTGGTTCTGGGCTTGCCGAGGGAATCGTCACGTCCTGCTCATGGCTGCTTTAAATCCTCACTTCAATATATTGGTCATTTCGTTTGCCCCGGGCCATTCCTGCACAAACCAGACAGGTTTGCAGACGGTATCCACTCAGCGAGTTTTCGGACATGTGCTTGTCGTTGCGCCCGTCAGAGCTGTTCCAGGCACGACAGACATTCGGAAAACTACCTAGTCAGAGCTGTTCCGAACAAGAGCGGCATTCGGAAACTAGGTAGTCAGAGCTGTTCCTAGCACGAGAGATATTCGGACGAGACATTTCACTCGGACGTAAATGCGTAGTGTCAATTTTTAGCTTGCCACCCGTAGGACGACACTTCCGGCTTCCGGCGGGCATTTTTTAATGAGGTTAGCCTTCCTCGGGTTTCAAGACTCTTGTTTCGGCTTCCTCACAGCAAGCTTTCGCTTCGGGCTGCCACGTAATGGATTCGCAAGACAGGTGTTCCATTTCGTGTCAACGAGACAATTTTCCACCTTTGACTACACTCACTCCATGAGTGTGGTTACAGACTATCGGACGTCTGCGAGACGTGCGATCGAGGTGTTTTTCCACCTTTTGTACTCACTCACGAGGTAGGCTACATGTGCTGCCGGCTCAGCACCTTACCTCCGTGCGTCTGTGGGCGAGTAACGGTCAGGCCCTTTCATCCGGGGATACCTCATATCCCCCAGCTAAGAGCCATCGAACGAATCTGCGCCGAGCATGTAGCGTTCTCAGCACATCATCACAATTTTGATGTAGGTTTGTGTCGGCCAGGCTCTCACTTCCGAGAGTTTATGGCTTAGAGACGTTCAGCCATACACCTCAGATGGGAGCCTTAGAGGTTATGCCCGGACTGAGATTTAGGGATCGTTTGCCTGATTTTGACTGCTATCCTCAGTCTTACCTGCAGAGCAGCAGGTTGTGTCTCTCTTAGTCTGGTCCCTATCCCACGAGCCGTCCGATATGTAGTTTTTACCCATCGGCAATCACATGGGGTCGATGGGACACGCAAGCTCCCCCACCACGGCAAGGTGGAGACACATCGGGGGAGCCATCGACATTTGATAGGGCAGACATTTGAAAGATGCGTCGCCGGCACGTAAGGCCATGCGATCAGCACAAAGTTATCCAGAGTCACCAGTGGGAACGCCGCGCCCCGCGAAGGGCAACGACGATTGGTTTTGAACTAATAAAAGCGCTCTTTCCGCGAGGGTCGGAGCTTGGTAAGCATGTATAAGCTCTAGAATTGCCACAGTTATCCAAGTAGGATCGTGTCATCTAAGGAACCTCGACTGATTTAATGAGCCATTCGCGGTTTCACCGTGAGACAGTGTGAACTTAGACATGCATGGCTTAATCTTTGAGACAAGCATATGACTACTGGCAGGATCAACCAGATATCTATCGGACAGACGGACTATTCACGCACACGCAAGCCAAGAGTAGCATCGCTAAAGCGCGCCCTCCCGGTACAAGGTGATACATGCAAAACCACTGGACGCCTACCGACGAGCTTTCAAGCTACGCCGGCAGGACTGACCGAAAAAAAAAAAAAAAAAAAAGCTATACCAGCTTACTGACTGCAGGCCCACTACTCATCGAGAGAGAGTGGGCGCTTATCGAGACTTTGTCGAACGGTCGTACAAATTTTGCTCTTTTGCCCGCTCAAACCACGACCCTGGCTGCACGATGCGGTTACATTCTTGAAACGCCTGCCTCGCTAAGTCACGTTGGCTGGGAAGATCCCATTTTGGTGCACCTCACACAGCCATCCGAGACAACGAACGCTAGACGCGGAACTGATCTAGCGAACCAGACCAGCCCCACTGACAGTGTATCCCACTTCCAGGCTACCATGTTCACAACTGTCTCATAGTGTATCCCACTTCCAGGCTACCATGTTCACAACTGTCTCACAGTGTATCCCACTTCCATGCTACCATGTTCACAACTGTCTCACAGTGTATCCCACTTCCAGGCTACCATGTTCACAACTGTCTGACAGTGTATCCCACTTCCAGGCTGCCATGTTCACAACTGTTTCACAGTGTATCCCACTTCCAGGCTACCATGTTCACAACTGTCTGACAGTGTATCCCACTTCCAGGCTGCCATGTTCACAACTGTCTCACAGTGTATCCCACTTCCAGGCTACCATGTTCACAACTGTCTGACAGTGTATCCCACTTCCAGGCTGTCATGTTCACAACTGTCTCACAGTGTATCCCACTTCCAGGCTGCCATGTTCACAACTGTCTCACAGTGTATCCCACTTCCAGGCTACCATGTTCACAACTGTCTCACAGTGTATCCCACTTCCAGGCTACCATGTTCACAACTGTTTCACAGTGTATCCCACTTCCAAGCTACCATGTTCACAACTGTCTGACAGTGTATCCCACTTCCAGGCTGCCATGTTCACAACTGTCTCACAGTGTATCCCACTTCCAGGCTACCATGTTCACAACTGTCTGACAGTGTATCCCACTTCCAGGCTGCCATGTTCACAACTGTCTCACAGTGTATCCCACTTCCAGGCTACCATGTTCACTAGTGATGATCTTATTGGTCCTGTCTATACACAGCAACATCAGGGGTGGAAGGGGAGGGTGGGGAGTGAAATAAGCATTCCAGCCTGTAGACTGAGTGGTGACTACTCTGTGTGTGGTTGTGTGGTGACTACTCTGTGTGGTTGTGTGGTGACTACTCTGTGTGGTTGTGTGGTGACTACTCTGGATGGTTGTGTGGTGACTACTCTGTGTCGTTGTGTGGTGACTACTCTGGATGGTTGTGTGGTGACTACTCTGGATGGTTGTGTGGTGACTACTCTGTGTGGTTGTGTGGTGACTACTCTGTGTGGTGACTACTCTGTGTGGTTGTGTTTTGACTACTCTGTGTGGATGTGTGGTGACTACTCTGTGTGGTTGTGTGGTGACTACTCTGTGTGGTTGTGTGGTGACTACTCTGTGTGGTTGTGTGTTGACTACTCTGTGTGGATGTGTGGTGACTACTCTGGATGGTTGTGTGGTGACTACTCTGTGTGGTTGTGTGGTGACTACTGTGTGGTTGTGTGGTGGCTACTCTGTGTGGTTGTGTGGTGACTACTGTGTGGTTGTGTGGTGACTACTGTGTGGTTGTGTGGTGACTACTCTGTGTGGTTGTGTGGTGACTACTCTGTGTGGTTGTGTGGTGACTACTGTGTGGTTGTGTGGTGACTACTCTGTGTGGTTGTGTGGTGACTACTTTGGATGGTTGTGTGGTGACTACTCTGTGTGGTTGTGTGGTGACTACTCTGTGTGGATGTGTGGTGACTACTCTGGATGGTTGTGTGGTGACTACTCTGTGTGGTTGTGTGGTGACTACTGTGTGGTTGTGTGGTGACTACTCTGTGTGGTTGTGTGGTGACTACTCTGTGTGGTTGTGTGGTGACTACTCTGTGTGTATGTATCGTATCTACTCTGTGTGGTTGTGTGGTGACTACTCTGTGTGGATGTGTGGTGACTACTCTGGATGGTTGTGTGGTGACTACTCTGTGTGGTTGTGTGGTGACTACTGTGTGGTTGTGTGGTGACTACTCTGTGTGGTTGTGTGGTGACTACTCTGTGTGGTTGTGTGGTGACTACTCTGGATGGTTGTGTGGTGACTACCCTGTGTGGATGTGTGGTGACTACTCTGTGTGGTTGTGTGGTGACTACTCTGTTTGGTTGTGTGGTGACTACTGTGTGGTTGTGTGGTGACTACTCTGTGTGGTTGTGTGGTGACTACTCTGTGTGGTTGTGTGGTGACTACTCTTGATGGTTGTGTGGTGATTACTCTGTGTGGTTGTGTGGTGACTACTGTGTTGCTGTGTGGTGACTACTCTGTGTGGTTGTGTGGTGACTACTGTGTGGTTGTGTGGTGACTACTCTGTGTGGTTGTGTGGTGACTACTGTGTGGTTGTGTGGTGACTACTCTGTGTGGTTGTGTGGTGACTACTCTGTGTGGTTGTGTGGTGACTACTCTGTGTGGTTGTGTGGTGACTACTATGTGTGATGACTACTGTGTGGTTGTGTGATGACTACTGTGTGGTGACTACTGTGTGGTTGTGTGATGACTACTGTGTGGTGACTACTCTGTGTGGTTGTGTGGTGACTACTATGTGGTTGTGTGGTGACTACTGTGTGTGGTTGTGTGGTGACTACTCTGTGTGGTTGTGTGGTGACTACTGTGTGTGGTTGTGTGGTGACTACTCTGTGTGGTTGTGTGATGACTACTGTGTGGTTGTGTGATGACTACTGTGTGGTTGTGTGATGACTACTCTGTGTGGTTGTGTGGTGACTACTCTGTGTGGTTGTGTGGTGACTACTCTGTGTGGTTGTGTGGTGACTACTATGTGTGATGACTACTGTGTGGTTGTGTGATGACTACTGTGTGGTTGTGTGATGACTACTGTGTGGTTGTGTGATGACTACTATGTGGTTGTGTGGTGACTGCCCTATGTGGTTATTTATAAACTGTCCATAAGGGCTGTGTTAACTATGACCTGGTTGCACCATGACATGTCAGAGTTGACACCCAGAGTTGACACTCAGAGTCCTCCACAGGATTCACAACCTGCCAGATCATATTGATTTCAATCCTCTGGAAATTGTGATTGTTGGCCAGATCATATTGATTTCAATCCTCTGGAAATTGTGATTGTTTCATATCTCTGGTGTAGGTTCACAAAAATCTGGCAATCCTTGTGCATTACAATCTGGCAGTGATGTTCTCTAGTTTCAGACCAACCTGCTGCAGACTATTACGTCAACTCAGTTTCGGCTCTGGCAGAGGTCTTCAAAATGTCACAAGACCTACTTGAAGACATGCCACATGAGCAGTTCTCTCACACTTATGGAGCTTCATTGTTATGGACTAAACATCCTGAGGTATTTATTTATACATAACAATTTAGTTCTAAACTTAGCATTGCTATTGCCATAGATATTTGAAAATGTTTTACTTGTTTGAAGTAAACAAGGTGTTTGATGAGAATGGAGGTGGAGGCGATTATGACAGGTTTGAGGTGGATAACTGGTGCTAGAGTTATCGGAGCAATCCTGGTGTCTGATTCTCAGTCTGCGTTGCACACAGTTCAAAATGGACAGTTGTGAGTGAATATCAAGCATTGACATTTCTGTATGACAGGGACTGACGTGGATACCTTCCTATCAGGGTCATGCCAGAGTAGGAGGTCACTAGTGAGCAGATTTATTAGCGGCCAGAGCCTCTGTAGTTGGGACACAAATCTCGCATAGAACTGTTGGAGTGGGGAATAAATGATGGAACTGTTGGAGTGGGTAGTCAGTTATGGAACTGTTGGAGTGGGGAGTCAGTTATGGAATTATTGGAATGGGGAGTCAATTATGGAACTCTTGGAGTAGGGAATCAATTATGGAACTGTTGGAGTGGGGAATCAATTATGGAACAGTTAGAGTGGGGAGTCAATTATGGAACTGTTGGAGTGGGGAATCAATTATGGAACTGTTGGAGTGGGGAATTGAGTATGGAACTGTTGGAGTGGGGAGTCAATTATGGAGCTGTTGGAGTAGGGAGTCAATTATGGAGCTGTTGGAGTGGGGAGTCAGTTATGGAACTGTTGGAGTGGGGAGTCAATTATGGAACTGTTGTAGTGGGGAGTCAATTATGGAACTGTTGGAGTGGGGGATCTAGTATGAAACTGTTGGAATGGGGAATCAGTTATGGAACTGTTGGAGTGGGTAGTCAGTTATGGAACTGTTGGAGTGGGGAATCTAGTATGAAACTGTTGGAGTGGGGAATGCAGTATGGAACTGTTGGAGTGGTGAATCAATTATGGAACTGTTGGAGTGGGGAGTCAGTTATGGAACTGTTGGAGTGGGAAATCTAGTATGAAACTGTTGGAGTGAGGAGTCAATTATGGAACTGTTGAAGTGGGGAATCAATTATGGAACTGTTGGAGTGGGGGATCTAGTATGAAACTGTTGGAGTGGGGAATCTGTATGGAACTGTTGGAGTGTGGAATCTAGTATGAAACTGTCGGAGTGGGGAATCTGTATGGAACTGTTGGAGTTGGAAATCAATTCTGGAACCGGTTGCCATGGCTACAAGTGAAGATGGTTCTAACATTTAGTTTGCCAACTCTGAAGATGGATATTCAGTGTTTGCACCTTTCAGCTCTTGCTGGAAGAGACCGAGTACTTGAAGCCTTGTCCCATGAGCAGTGAGGTTGATTCTTTGCCACACACATAATCACACATGACAGGTGAAATTTGTGACACTGATGTCATTTGTGACACTGATGCCATTTGTTACACTGGTGTAATTTATTACACAGATGTCATTTGTTACACCGATGTTATTTGTTACACTAGTGTCATTTGTTACACTGATGTCATTTGCTGCACTGATGTCATTTGCTGCACTGATGTCATTTGTTACTCTGATGTCATTTGTTACATGGGTGTCATTTGTTACACTAGTGCCATTTGTTACACTGATGTCATTTGTTACACTAGTGTCATTAGTTACACTGATATCATTTTGAGACTGATGCCATTTGTTACAATGGTGTCATTTGTTACACTGGTGCCATGTGGTTCACTGATGTCATTTGTTACATTGGTGTCATTTGTTACACTGGTGCCATGTGTTACACTGATGTCATTTGTTACACAGGTTTCATTTGTTACACTGATGTCATTTGTTACACTAGTGCCATTTGTTACACTGATGTCATTTGTTACACTAGTGTCATTTGTTACACTGATATCATTTTGACACTGATGCCATTTGTTACACTGGTGTCATTTGTTACACTGGTGCCATGTGTTACGCTGATGTCATTTGTTACACTGATGTAATTTTGACACTGATGCCATTTTTTACACTGATGTAATTTGTTACACTGATGCCATTTATTACACTGATGCAATTTATGACACTGATGTCATTTGTTACACTGATGTCATTTATTACACTGGTGCAATTTATGACACTGATTTCATTTGTTACACTGGTGTCATTTGTGACACTGATGTCATTTGTTACACTGATGTCATTTGTTACACTGATGTCATTTGTTACACTGATGTCATTTATTACACTGATGCAATTTATGACACTGATGTCATTTGTTACACTGATGTCATTTATTACACTGGTGCAATTTGTGACACTGATGTCATTTATTACACTGATGTCATTTATTATACTGATGCAATTTGTGACACTGATGTCATTTGTTACACTGATGTCATTTGTTACACTGATGTCATTTATTACACTGATATTATTTGTTACACTGATGTCATTTGTTACACTGGTGTCATTTGTTACACTGGTGTCATTTGTTACACTGATGTCATTTTGACACTGATGTCATTTGTTACACTGATGTCATTTGTTATACTAATGTCATTTATTACACTGATGCAATTTATGACACTGATGTCATTTGTTACACTGATGTCTTTTATTACACTGGTGAAATTTGTGACACTGATGTCATTTGTTACACTGATGTCATTTGTTACACTGATGTCATTTATTACACTGATGCAATTTATGACACTGATGTCATTTGTTACACTGATGTCATTTATTACACTGGTGCAATTTGTGACACTAATGTCATTTGTGACACTGATGTCATTTGTGATACTGATGTCATTTGTGACACTGATGTCATTTGTCACACTGATGTCATTTGTCACACTGATGTCATTTGTCACACTGATGTCATTTGCCACACTGATGTCATTTGTCACACTGATGTCATTTGTCACACTGATGTCATTTGTTACACTGATGTCATTTGTGACACTTATGTCATTTGTTACACTTATGTCATATATTACACTGATGTCATTTGTCACACGGATATCATTTGTTACACTGATGTCATTTGTTACACTGATGTCATTTGTTACACTGATGTCATATATTACACCGATGTCATTTGTCACACTGATGTCATTTGTTACATTGATGTCATTTGTTACACTGATGTCATTTGTGACACTGATTTCATTTGTTACACTGGTGTTATTTGTTACACTGATGTCATTTGTGAAACTGATGTCATTTGTTACACTGATGTCATTTGTTACACTGATGTCATATATTTAGCTAGTTCAAGCTGGTTCCATTTGTTTCATGTAAACTAGATGTTGCAACAAAACTGGACTTTGATTCTGCATCAATGTTTTGTGGAATGAAATGTAGTTGTTTCTTGTAGAATATCAGTGGTGAGATTTGTGACACATGTTTGTTGTGATTGTTTTCTGCAGTTATTTCTGGAGTGTTTTGAACTGCTCACACACAAAGATGGTGCAGACGGCCACCTAGCCCTGCTGTTAACCTGCACCGGACTAGAACATTCTTTAGGAAATGTGAGGACCTTTTTATTATAAGCAGTACAAACAAATCAAATCAAATCAACTTTATTAGGGTCACAAATTGGGCGCGCAGGCCCGTCTTACATTCGGCCCTTCCAATCACTCGTCTTTCGTTCATCAAGAGCATTATACATTTACATAGGAAGAAAAATAAACATTGTGAAATGAATGTTGTAAACATAAACAAGGAAAATTACCATGTTATGAGGCCCATCTCCCACCTACCCATACATCACCCCACCCACACACAACCCCACCTACCCACACACACGCACACCAAGGGGCACATACATACCCCACCAACCGACCCATCCCCCACCCACACACACTCCCATCACCTGTTCCCCCAACCAAAACACACTCGCCACCCACAAACATTCCCCCATTAACCCACATATCCCACGCCCACCCACATACACATCCTAACCCACACATCCTCTCCCCATCCACATCTCAAACCACCCATCCCCCAGCCACGTCTCCATTGACCACATATTTCCCACGCACGCACACAATCCCCCACCAACCCACACATCGCACATCCACTCACACATCCCCAAACCACACACACACATCCCCACCAACTGGCATTTCCCCCCCCCCCCACACACACACACATCTCCCTAACCACCCATACATCCCCAATCCACTCACCACACACCCCACCACCCACACATTCATCCTCCACCCACACATACATGCCTTAACATAATCCCCCACTACACAATCCCCCACCCGCACATCACATACATCCCCTACCACGCAATATTCCCAATCCACGCACCGCACACACACATATCCCTCACCAACACATCCCACACCCACATACCACCACACATCCCCACCACACACCACACACATATCCCCCACCCACATACCACACAATATTCCCACCCACACCCACACAGATACCCTTACCCATCCATTCCACATACCCCCACCCACACACCACAAAATCCCCCATCCACACACACATACCTCACCCACACAATATCCCTAACCAACACACCATACACCTCTCCCCATCCACGCACGCATTCCCTACCCGTCCACCAACACACACTCACTCACGCACACATCCTCCACTACGCATCCACATACCCCCACCCCCAATCAAACATCTCTCGATCACAATACCCCTACCCACACACATCCTCCACCCACTCACGCATCCCACCCTGACACATACACATCCCTCACCCACCTACACATCCCTAAGCCATGCACACACCCCCACCCACACATTCCCCATCCATGCACACATCTCCCACCCACATACGCCCACATACTTCCCCCAGCCACCACACATCCCCTACTCACCCACACATATACCCCACCCATACACACATTCCCCGCACCCATCTACACATCCCCCACACCACACACTATCCCCCACCCACACACATATCCTCACCCATACCACCACACCCCTCACCCACACACCATGCACACATCGCCCACCAACACACCGCACACATATCTCAAACCCACACTTCTCCCCACCCGCCCTTGCATCCCCAATCCACCCAACACAATCCCCTACCCACACAACCCCGCCACCCACACATACTTCCTCAAACCACTCACACATCTCCACCCACTAGGGTAGGTGACCTTGAACTCTCAGCTTTTCTGAAATTCTCCAGACAACAGGGGTACAGTGACATAATGAGATGTTTGTCCTCTGCGTGTTATCTGTGGTGCAAAGACAACTGATCACAAACATCAGAAAGAGGCTGTCATAGTTTTTTCAGCTACATTATGAAAAGACAAAAACTGGAACATGTGACAACCAGAAAGATTTGCGGAAAGAGAGATAGCTGAAGATGGCGTGAGAAGATTCTTGACAGTCTTGTGTCATGGCACTGAAGGGAGTCAACACTTTAATTGATCCATGACACCGGAGATCGTAATTTGTGGAGAGGCATAATCGCACACGCCGGCTTCCTGGCCTAGAGGTTAGCGACTTTTCTCCGTAATCTCGTATACTCTCGTAAGTAACGTGACGACGGTGAGAATCAGCAATGGTTCGAATCACGTCGGTAACTTACGGGATATGTGTGCCGGCTGCTCAGAAAGCAATGGCAAACTACTGAGCGTAATCTTGCCAAGAAATCAACAATCAGCTGAAAGTCTCTTAAAAGTCGACAAGGTTGATTTCATTGCACCGGGTTTTATCCCATATGGCTCGGTTTCTTTCCGCAGCGCGGAAAGCGTCGCACAAAGCACGAACTCCGTAGCTTTTAGCGACGACCCACAGGAGTCTCCGAAATATTTAACTCGTAAACCGAAGGGCGCAGCCCGGAATCGAACCCACAACCTTCAGATCACAAGTCAAACGGCTTGATCACTTCGCCACAGAGACTCCCAGCTGAAATCAGCTGAAAGATGCTGATGTTGACAGCGATGTCCTGTAAAGGATATGCAAACATAATTGCACACGCCAGCCGGCAAGGCTCTGTATGATGATGATGATATCTGTGGTTGTTGTTTTGTTGTTGTTAATTACAACTGTTGGACTCATGACTCTTCTTGAACATATTTTCCAGGTGTTTTTGCTTCGAGGGAAACAGTGTCCACTGATGTTGAAGGACCTGATAACTGCCAGAGAGTTGGAAGAGATCCTCGGTCCTCATGTGGTTAGTATATATATATATCTCTCTCTGTGCATGTGCATGTACGCGCGTGCATGTACACACACACACACACACACACGCACATGCACACATTCATGCACACCCGTGCACACACACACAT
Source organism: Cepaea hortensis (assembly GCA_963921405.1). Lineage (NCBI taxonomy): Eukaryota > Metazoa > Mollusca > Gastropoda > Stylommatophora > Helicidae > Cepaea > Cepaea hortensis. The sequence goes on along the minus strand of OY992894.1, from coordinate 3,705,758 downwards.
ACACACACACACACACACACACACACTTTTGGAGGAAGAGACAGGAGGATGGAAAGAGAGAGAGTCCAAGAGTGAGGGTGGGGGTAGAAAGAGAGTTGGCTCTTGAAGATGAGGACGGAGCACATATGGGAATGTCCAGAATGCTGTGATGACTCAACTCAGAGAGAGAGGGAGAGAGAGAGAGAGAGAGAGAGAGAGAGAGAGAGAGAGAGAGAGAGAGTGCTTCTTTCCTTGTTTCCCTAATCAACCTGGAAAGTCTCATCTCATCTCATCTCATCTCATCATGTTCCTCTTGTACCTTGCGGTGTCGAGGTGAAGTATAAACTTCGTGAGAGTGCCCGGTTATGGGCTTCGTATATCGACATTCCCATGGATTCTGTTATTCCCTCCGTCCAGCGTTTACGTGGTCGGCCTCTTCCTCTGTTTCCATCTGGTCTGTACGTCATTGCCTGTTGTGGCATGCTGTTGACTGGTAGCCTACTTGCATGGCCAAACCATTTGACTTGCTGCTTTCTAATAAAATCTAGAGCAGCTTTAACCCCCACTTTAGTCCTGATTTCTTCATTTCTGATCTTATCTCTTCTTGATACGTTGAGTATTCTTCTCAGGAACCTCATTTCTGTTGTTGTGATTTTTCTTTTCTCTTTTTCTGTCATTGTCCAGGTTTGGCATTGGTAGCACAGAGTTGGTAGGAAGATTGTGTTGTAAAGTGCTTTCTTAGTAGTTATTGATACATGTTTGTTCTTTAGTATTGGTGCCATTTGTCCAATGAGTTGATTTGCCTTATTGCACCTATTTTCGATCTCGTCTTCTGATCTGCCATTTGATGATATTATACTTCCTAGGTACTTGAAGCTCTTTACTTGTTTCAAGGGATGTTCGTTTAGGTGAATTGTTGCTGTTTGTTCTTCTTTAGTTATAGTCTAAAGATCCCAGATCACCTGGAAAGTGCACATGGGAAATGAATGTTGCAAGATACACCATTGGGGGAACATTTCACACTGACGGTGTTGGTTTCCTGGGTTATGGGCTAGTCGTGGTTCCAACTTCACGACAACAGGTCGTCCCCATTATGCCCCGTTCCTGTGCCAGTGAATATCACACAAAATGCTCCTCACTGCCCAATGTGAAAAGTGGAACAGACAGGAGTCTCGACAAGCCAACAGCCCGCACAGATACACTGTGCATAATGCCGCCGCCATAAAGCCAACACAAAAGTCCTCCATGAAAAATACAGTTCATCGTCGATGGAATCGGCAGTCACCGGAAAGACTTCATTGACCCAGGTTTTATCCCATATGGTTTGGTCTGTTTCCACAGCGCGACCCTCCGAAAGTGCCGCACAAAGCACGAACTCCGTAGCATCAGCGATGACTCCCAGGAGTCTCCTGAAAAAAATGCACTCGTGAACCAAAAAGGCAAAACAGCCAATTCAGCAACAGCTGGTCGCCATCGTTTCGATCATGCAGTTCACGCTACACACAAGAATGGACAGATGAAAAAAGCATTTTACATGAAATTCACAGCTCACAGTGTCGCGCCACACACTCACCCAGTAGCAGGGCGACGGAACCTTGTACTACCAGTCCAACATGAGGGAATCAATCATTCAACAACATCTGCACAGGAAATTATTGGAACAGACCTGGTTCCCTGACAAAGGCTGATTACAGTAAGAGACACATATTCTAGAATGAGCCCAGGAGACAAATGTGATAACTGAGTATCATCAAGTGAATGATATCGCAGTTCCATGAGACCTGTGAATCTGTCCATCCTGTCACCACACACATTTCTGTCAGCTCTGCTTTCTCCAGCCTTCCATCATACCCAATTGAATGGCAAGACAACAGGTGTTTGTCTGGCCCATCTCCCTTAGTCTGGTCCCTGTCTGTCTCCCTGAGTTTGGCCCATGTCTCATATATTCTGGTTCCTGTCTGTCTCTCATAGCTTGACCCCTGTCTGTCTCCCTGAGTCTATCCCATGTCTCCCATAATGTGGTTCCTGCCTGTCTCCTGGTCCACTTTTGTCCACCTGCCTGTCTCCTGGTCCACTTGTGTCCACCTGCCTGTTTCCTGGTCCACTTTTGTCCACCTGCCTGTCTTCTGGTTCACTTTTGTCCACCTGCCTGTCTCCTGGTCCACTTTTGTCCACCTGTCTGTCTTCTGGTCCACTTTTGTCCACCTGCCTGTCTCCTGGTCCACTTTTGTCCACCTGCCTGTCTCCTGGTCCACTTTTGTCCACCTGCCTGTCTCCTGGTCCACTTTTGTCCACCTGCCTGTCTTCTGGTCCACTTTTGTCCACCTGCCTGTCTTCTGGTTCACTTTTGTCCACCTGCCTGTCTCCTGGTCCACTTTTGTCCACCTGCCTGTCTCCTGGTCCACTTTTGTCCACCTGCCTGTCTCCTGGTCCACTTTTGTCCACCTGCCTGTCTCCTGGTCCACTTTTGTCCACCTGCCTGTCTTCTGGTCCACTTTTGTCCACCTGCCTGTCTTCTGGTCCACTTTTGTCCACCTGCCTGTCTCCTGGTCCACTTTTGTCCACCTGCCTGTCTCCTGGTCCACTTTTGTCCACCTGCCTGTCTTCTGGTCCACTTTTGTCCACCTGTCTGTCTTCTGGTCCACTTTTGTCCACCTGCCTGTCTCCTGGTCCACTTTTGTCCACCTGCCTGTCTCCTGGTCCACTTTTGTCCACCTGCCTGTCTTCTGGTCCACTTTTGTCTACCTGCCTGTCGCTGTTGGCTCCATTGGACACACAGGCAGCTCTTCCACAACAAGCCGAGAGTATGATTGTAGATTGTTGTTTCTCTTTATGATTGCAGATTGTTGTTTCTCTTTGCCTGTCGCCCTTCCCTCTATATTCCGCCTTCTCTTTCTTTTCCCCACTCCCCCCCCCCTCTCTCTCTCTGTGTCTGACTCCTTTCTCTGTTTCTGTCTGCCTGTATGACTCTGCCTGCCTGCCTGCCTCCATTTACCTCTGTCTCTCTCATACACCTGCCAGAGATCCAGATTTTTGTGTTGTAACGTTTGTAAAGTGTGACAACAACTTGAGTAATCATGAAAGTAGGAGACTTGTGTTTGAGTCTGCTAACAGCAACCTGGTGAAAAAAAAGGTGCTTAAAGAGAAAGAAGAGACAAAAGAAATATAAAGAAAAAGACAACAAATGAAAAAAAAAAAATGGGACGCACAGGTGTTTCCAAGGGGCCAGCGCCAGGTTCTATACTGGCCAAGACCTGACACGTCCTAGCCGTGCGTCCTGGCTAATATCAGTAGGATCACTGATTCCTCCGAAGTCAAAGAGTGTCTGCCTGCACGGCGAGGAACCACCAGTCTGCACACCAATAAGCCAGACATGGGACAGCGGATACTCACGCTAACCTCAGTCCGGTATGACATCACACTGATGTTGGAGAACAGGATGTCTTCATCCGGCATACAGGACTTCACGCTGGAGTTCACAGCCAGCGAACGCAAGCAAGCAAGCAAAAGAAGAAAGCCAAATTTTGAAATAAGATAAAAAAAAAAAGAAAAATGAAAAAGCAGATGAAAACGAAAAGGAAGTTTTAGATAAATAAGTAATGCGTCATTATCTTATGATTGGTTTCAGCTGCGTCTGCTGCAGGTTGTCATAGGTCCACCCACATCCATGAACATCCGCAATGTTTCCTGGCATGGCTTCCTTTCGCAGCATGAACTCCCACGAAGGTCAGTCAGCATTGTGAACAAATGTTTACTGTGACAGTGTCTTAGACATCATGTAGACCAGTGGTTCTCAACTTTTTTTGGCCCATTCCCCCCCCCCCCCCCCCTTTTACTATATGTTCAGAATGTCATTCCCCCTTTTTTGAATTTCCTCCCTATAAATTCCCCCCCCCCCCCCCCCCCCCCCAACCCCCAACCCCCATCCTTACACAGCATACATAAAAATGGAAGCTAAATTTAATAACACATACTAGAACAAGTCTAGACATCTACATAAAACATGATTTGCAGGTCCACTTATGTTATAAAACGAATTTCATTAAGGTGAGAAGTACAGAACCGTAAAATTTAGAGGGAAAAACAATATCAAGTAACTGGTTCTTGTATTGATGCGATCTTGAAATAATCTTAATTCTCCCCCTGGAAACCCTAAAATTCCCCCCTGGAAGGGGGGGGGGGGGAATTCTCCACTGGTTGAGAACCACTGGTGTAGACGGTGCATACACATCATCAAACATCATGTTGTGTAGACTTGCGTACAACCATGGTCTGATAGAGGATGGGCATATGCTCGGGTGGTGTTAGCTTTATATGTCCCATCTTCTCTGAGCCTAGTAGATGATGGTTGCCTTGTTGATGTTACATGTCATCTGCAGCTTTCTTGTTGGCGTCTGCTGGATGTCTGATCTGATCTGATTTGTTGACTGTCACAGCATCATCGTGGGCTGTTCTGCAAGTTTGCTGCATTTCTCTTTCCAAGGTCTGTGATTGTGTTCATGGGGAAGAGCTCAGATTGGACTTCTCTTGCCAAGGTCTGTGATTGTGTGCATGGGGAAGAGCTCAGATTGGACTTCTCTTGCCAAGGACTGTGATTGTGCGCATGGGGAAGAGCTCAGATTGGACTTCTCTTGCCAAGGACTGTGATTGTGTTAATGGGAAGAGCTCAGATTGGACTTCTCTTGCCAAGGACTGTGATTGTGTTAATGGGAAGAGCTCAAGTTGGGCTTTTCTGATCTTTATTTGGCATATGGTGATTTTTGTGGCTTCTGTGGCTGTTTTTCATTTAGTGAACTTCATATTTGGCGCGAATACTTCAGTACTTGGTTGCGGTTTTCCCCCTGCCGTGTAAATGTGCTGAATTATTTTTGTTAGCGTGTTGACAATTATAATTGTCCTTCAGTTTGTTGTGAAGCATAATTACAAACTATGGGTTTATAGAAGAATGCTGAAAATTCCCTGGACAGCCAAAATAAGTAATCTGCATGCTTTGAAAGAGGCCAAGACACAGAGACAACTTATCACAAATGCCAGAAAGAGGCAGTCATAATTTTTTGGCCACTTTTTGAGAATACACAAAACTAGAACATATTATGACAACTGGAAATATTTGCAAAAAGAGTGGGGAGAAAGACAGCGAGAGAAAATTCTTGACAGTGTGATGTCATGGCACAGAAGGGACTCAGCGTGCAAATTATTGCATGCTATTGGAGATCGCAAGATGTGAAGTGTGATCGACGACACTAATTGAAAGCCACTTAATCATGATATTCCTTCATTAATTTATCAGGCTTGTTAGTTACCAAAAGTTGTATATTTTCTTCACGCAAGTATAATTTTTAATGCCCCAAGCTCTGCACTAACAAACTAACAGTTCTAGAAAATGATTTTGTTTTGTCGTGTGTCAGGTACATATTCTTCCTGCTGCTACTGGCTGTCAGTCTGGGCAAGTTGTTACAAGATCGGGGAATCAGCCATGAACAAATTTGTGCCAGAGATGACCTCCCTTTAACAAGGACAGATGACATAGGCAGAACTCTTAGTAAGATTACAAACCACATGACCTCATCAAGAATACCATTAGAATCATCACTCTGTCTTAACACAGAGAGCACAAACACATACCTCATTGTAAGAATACCATTAGAATCATCACTCTGTCTTAACACAGAGAGCACAAACACATACCTCATTGTAAGAATACCATTAGAATCATCACTCTGTCTTAACACAGAGAGCACAAACACATACTTCTGGACTTGCTGAATCAGGAGGGTTAGATCTGTTATTTTTGGTTTTTCTTTTTTTGCCCCACAACTGTCTTTGATTGATTGATTGATTGATTGATTTAGGAATCGCCATCACAGCATTCGGGGCATTCCCATAAGCGCTCCGTCCCCATCCTCAGCAGCCAGCGAAGAGTTCCAACACTAATAGTACAGTAGCAATCTGATTATATGTCCGTCTCGCCTTTCCTCTGAGCGTTGAGCGTTGGCCAGATCCCCTCGTCACTCCTCGCTGTCTTATTCTTGCTAGACCATGTTAATCCATTTGCTCCTCCGAGGTGTGCACGTGCTCTCACAAGGCCGCAACCACGTCTGCCTTGTCATGTATCAAAACTCCACCAAGTTTTTGCCCCACAACTGTCTTTGGAAGGGCCTAATCATCATTACTGTCATTATAATGGGAAAAGCTATTGGTTGTTTCCTAGAATGTAAAGAATCCAATGTAAGCTGAAGAATAACAACATCCAATGACTGCAAGAGGTTTGTTAACAAAGACATTTAACGGACATCAGCATGGCTGAATGGATAAGAATGCACGCTCTTAAATTTACAGTTTGCTGAGCGAGGTAGCGTTTTCAACTCCTACATCAGTCAGATGGAGTAAAATGCTGACTTCTGGTCTTTGATTTGTGGATTTTAATCACAAGTACCTCAGAAGTTGGAGTGGGTTTGCCTGATGGTGAGGGAAACTGGTAACAGGGAAAGCTAACTCACACGCAAACATCGGTCCACTAGAAGTAGTAGCACATGTATTGCTTGCTTGCTTGTGCTGGCTGTGAACTCCAGCGTGAAGTCCTGTATGTCGGATGAAGACATCCTGTTGTCCAACATGTTGTCATACAGGACCTGAGGTTTGCGTGAGTATCCGTTGTCCCATGTCTGGCTTATTGGAATGCAGACTGGTGGTTCCTCGCCATACAGGCAGATACTCTCCATCTTTGGAAGAATCAGCGATCCTACTACGTTAGCCAGGACCCCGAAGGGACCTGTTGCCTGGGATGCACAACTAGGACGTGTTAGTAGGTCTTGGCCAGTATAGAACCTGGCCCTGGTGCTTTGGAAACACCTCTGCGTCCCGTGCTTGAGTTTAAAGCGAGCAAAAAAAAAAAAAAAAAACCACACACGCTCGCGAAAGAGAGAGAGAGAGAGAGAGAGAGAGAGAGAGAGAGAGAGAGAGAGAGAGAGAGAGAGAGAGAGAGAGAGAGAGAGAGAGAGAAAAGAAAAGAAATTTGATCACCCAGATCCAAACAAGACATTCTTCATGAGCTCATGTGATGGGAGGATCTACAGAAAGTTGTGACAACAGGGAAGATTGGCAGTGTTACAGACAGTAGCTGACAGTTGGAGAAATTATTGGATGTGTTGGCATAAGGGCATGGCAGATGATTAGCTATTGAACCTATCAATAACACCGAGGACAGATGTTTGTGGAGGTACATGGTTGCCTGTGCTATCAGCATGACACTTCATGATACATTCATTATTAGAATAATTGAATAATCAGTATTTATGTCCCTTGGCTCTTCTTATGTGAACACAGATTTAGCATGTTTCTGCCGTGTTGGTGAAATCTGCACATGTCTGTGATAGAAACTATTTATAAAATATAATAAGGACACAAAGGAAAGCATTTCACATATTAATTAATATATTGATACTGACACTCTTCTTCTTCTTCTTCTTTTTCTTCTTCTTCTTCTTCTTCTTCTTCTTCTTCTTCTTCTTCTTCTTCTTCTTCTTCTTCTTCTTCTTCTTCTTCTTCTTCTTCTTCTTCTTCTTCTTCTTCTGTGTTCATCCGGTGTGTTTTTTCAAACATAACAGCGTTGTGTATGGTTTTGCGCCCCTAGGCCGACACATCTGACTTCAGCAGGCGTTTGTTGACCGGGTTAGCCTTCCCAGGTTGACACTCGTCTGGCAAGAAAGAAGCAGATGTTATTGGACACACTATTTTTGTCGTAATTTTCCAAGAGGTCCAAATTGTCAGCTGTCAGTCCTAGACTGGATTCTGAGATGAACAAGCCCTGTCAGAGCTGGAAGTGTCTTGTTCGATGAGGGCGGAGCATGGTTGACTGTTGTATAGTCGGAGGTAATAGGACTTTTGATTTCTTATGTTTCTGCTCTGTATAGCTTCATCGATTCTAAACTGTTGCAAAATGGTTGAGCCAGCAGGAATGTGATTACATAAGCAGACAATCAGCATCAGTGTTGTCTCAGTTTTCAGGGTCACTGACCTAGTTCTTCATTGTGCTTTAAGACGATCAAGCATTATTAAGACATCTGTTATTGTGTCTTTGACATGGAGTCTTCAAAATATCTCTCTTGTCCATCGATTGTCTTCCAACCACTAACATTCTTAAAGTCAGCAGACAATGACATTCAAAACAATGTGTTCCCATTGTCAATTTGAATAATGAAGACACAAACAGTAGATTGCACAATTTATTGCCTGCTATATTTTGCTTTACCTCGGCAGGGGCATACTGTAGAAATCAGTCAACTTAAACTAAAGCAAATAATGAAGCCTTAACGCTGAAATACACAACACACATCACCGCAGTCATTGCTAACTGCCTATCATGTCTTCTTGTTTGCGAGGAAGAAGAAGAGGAATCCTACAATAGATAAAGAATGAAGAGCTTGTATTTGCTTTTGTTGTTCTCGGTGTATTTCTGACAACATGTTTTGTGCCCTACAGGCCTACTCCAGCTGTCAGATGCCACCATCACATCTCTGGGAGACTGTTTGTTAAACAGCTGGGTGGCTACCGATGGAAACATCAGCTTCTTCAGAGCTGCTCTTGTCTACCTGAAACATCAGCAGTAAGATTAGAGCTTGTGTGGATGTGTGTGGTGGTGAAATAGTTACATATACTAGAAACATCAACAGTAAGACTAGAGTTTGTGTGAGTGTGTGTGTGGATGTTTTCCCAAATAATGCAGTAACCTATAATGAAATTTTCCAAATACTCTCGGTAATGGAAGATAAAAAAGCTCAAGATATAGTTAGGATACAACCTAGCAGAATGTACAAGTATGACTATGATTCTTCGTCTTCTTCTTTCATTCGCTTGAAATTTATCTATAACTGCAATGTTGTCTCTTGTGTGAATTTAACTGTCTTGTTTAGTTCACTCAGTGGTCCATAGAGTTTATCTTCCACTGTTGTTTCTCCAGGCCAGAAGATATGCCTAGATGTGTCATATTTGTGTATGTAATGGGTACATCAGGGTATTCTTCTTTTGCTCCTTCCTTAGCTAATCAGTCAGCTCTCTCGTTTCCGGGTACTGCACAGTGAGATGGTATCCACTGTATGGTGACCTTATGCTGACTGCTAAGTTCAGAAAGTAGTGTCCTTAGTACTGGCAATTTCCCAGAGAGGAGCGCCTCGAGTACTGATTTTGCATCTGTCAATAGCACCACAGGCTGTGTACCATTGCTGATATTTAGTAATTTCTCTGTTGCTATCTTGATTGCCTCAATTTCAGCATCGTAGTTATGGCAGTACTTTCCTGTTGGTACTCTGACCATGTCCCTAGTATTATTTGGGTATTCTATGTACACTCCTGGCTCCCTATTTCGAACAGCATTTTGTGCTGACCCATCTGTGTAGACTAGGATCCAGAGGTCCTGTGAGTATTCATCATCAAGGAAGCTGAGAGTGGCTGTTCTACATTGTACACTGTTCTGTTCTTCCTTGTCAAATATTCCTTTCACTTTTGTCTGGATTTGTAATGATAGTCTATGTTCCTCTTTCCATGGAGTTCATTCTGGAATAGTTTTCAGGGGGATACCAACTGTGGGCAGATCAGTGCAAGACTCTGCAGTCATATGGCCTGGTGGATAAAGCTGCTTCTTTTCAACCGCCCCATAGCTAAGTTTTCAAATCTGTTCTTCATAGGGTGGCCTGGCAAGCTGAGAAACTTTTCTGCTTGTATTAGCCTTTTCGTATCTTTGCGCTCTCTCAGTGCTTGAGTTGCATGATTATGATGATCACAGCCTCCTCCTGAGCACTGGCATGTGCAACAAGACAAGAAGCCACACACCCTACCAGACTCCACGAACATGCTACAGACAATCGCAAGTGGCAGTCTCAATACTGAATGTGTAGACAGCAGTCACGTCTCACATTATTTTCTTGGATGTAAGCACCCGGATGTTCTGAGTGCATGGGCGACACTGTGAGCCGTGGAATGCTTTTACATCTGTCCTGTACAGTGACCTGCATGTTCGGAAAAATGACTACTGGCTGTTGCTGAATTGACTGATTTGCCTTTTCGGTTCATGAGTGCATTTTTCAGGAGACTCTGGGAGTCGGCGTTATAGCTACGGAGTTTGTGCTTTGTGCGACGCTTTCGGCGGGTCGCCCTGCGGTAAAAAACCGAGCCATGTGAGAAAACCCGTGTCAATGAGGTCTTTCTGGTAACTGCCTAGTCCATCGACAATGAACTGTGGTTTTCGTGGATGAATTTTGTGGTGGCATTCTGGCGGCGGCATTATGCACAGTGTACCTGTGCAGGATGTTGGATTGCAGAGACTCCTGTTTATTCCACTTTTCACATTGGAAAGTGGGGAGCATTTTGTGTGATATTCACTGGCACAGGAATGGAGCATATTGGGGACGACCCGTTGCCGTGAAGTTAGAACCTCGACTAACTAACTAACTAGCTAATCTGGGGTGATCAGTATCTGTTATGTGACGTGTATATTTTTTATCGTCAGGTACGGACACTGTGTTGTTCTGCTGCTTCCGCTGCTAGAACATTCCCTGAGACGAGTGTTTGTGGCTGTCAATGGTTGTCCACACAGACTTGTAACTGCTGAGGTAAGACTATTGTCTATACAGATGTCAGGTATAAATGCTGAAGTGAGGTATGCATGTTGAAGTGTGGTAACAATGTTGAGGTGAGATATAGATATGTGAGGTATAAATGTTGAAGTGAGATATAAATGAGTGGGTTATAATTGTTGAAGTTAGGTATAAATGTTGAAGTGAGGTATAAATAAGTGAGGTATAAATGTTGAGGTGAGATAAACGTGTGAGATATACATATGTGAGATATATATGTTATAGTGAAGTATAAAATGTTGAGGTGAGATATACATGTGTGAGGTATAAATGTTGAAGTGAGGTATAAATGTTAACCCTTTACCGGGCAGACGCTTGTCCGTATTTTAGCCCTGAACGGGGAAGATTTTTTTCAGGTGCGGTAAAATTTCTGGTTACGTTAGTGAAAACATCACAAATAAGGTGTTAGTCAACCGATTTTAGTTAAATAAACAACACAATGAAGGGAAAAGCATGCAGATTATGTTACTCACATGATTGTTGTTGGTAATCCATACATGAACACAAATATTTACGAGATACAGCATATTGTTTGTGATTGTCAGTCATCTATACGGCAATTTACAAACACATTTTCAGAATCAGAATCACTTTCTTTAAAGTCCGACTCATGACTGCTAACGCAAAGCAACGCTGATCACTAAAGCTCTGATTAATAGTCAACTTTGTGCCCTTCAATGTCACTTAAATTGAACCCAGCGAAATCTCGGCTATTACTTGAATCGCCGAAATCCATTTTAAAAAACGAAGGTAAAAACCCCGAAAACTATAAAAAAAATATGTTCAAAATGAGGTATAAATGTTGAAGTGAGGTATACATGTTGAAGTGAGGTATACATGTTGTAGTGAGGTACACATGTTGTAATGAGGTATAAATGTTGAAGTGAGGTACACATGTTAAATTGAGGTATAAATATTGAAGTGAGGTATAAATGTTAAAATATCACACTTTACTTCCCAACACATATCCAGGCACCTATGTTAGTCCGGGTCGGCCGGGTCAGTGTCAAACATCCACACCTGGGTGCAGATGTGAACCCATGAACCCCTAGCTGGGTCAGTGTCAAACATCCACACCTGGGTGCAGATGTGAACCCATGAACCCCTAGCTGGGTCAGTGTCAAACATCCACACCTGGGTGCATATGTGAACCCATGAACCCCTAGCTGGGTCAGTGTCAAACATCCACACCTGGGTGCAGATGTGAACCCATGAACCCCTGGCTGGGTCAGTGTCAAACATCCACACCTGGGTGCATATGTGAACCCATGAACCCCTGGCTGGGTCAGTGTCAAACATCCACACCTGGGTGCAGATGTGAACCCATGAACCCATGGCTGGGTCAGTGTCAAACATCCACACCTGGGTGCAGATGTGAACCCATGAACCCCTAGCCGGGTCAGTGTCAAACATCCACACCTGGGTGCAGATGTGAACCCATGAACCCCTAGCCGGGTCAGTGTCAAACATCCACACCTGGGTGCAGATGTGAACCCATGAACCCCTGGCTGCAGATGTGAACCCATAAACCCCTGGCTGCAGATGTGAACCCATGAACCCCTGGTCGCAGATGTGAACTCATGAACCCCTGGCTGCAGATGTGAACCCATGAACCCCTGGCCACAGATGTGAACCCATGAACCCCTGGCCACAGATGTGAACCCATGAACCCCTGGCTGCAGATGTGAACCCATGAACCCCTGGTCACAGATGTGAACCCATGAACGCCTGGCCAGGTCATTGTAAGACCAAACTTGACACAAGGAAGACAAGCTATGCCTCATGGGAAATCATGGACATCGGATGCAATATAAATCCAACATTCATGTGATTGTGGACATTCCTAGTTTTATAATATCAAAGAAATATTAATGAGATTCAATCATTTGTCTTGTTTATATTAAACAATGTGTTCATGTTTGTTTATCAACAGGCAACAAGTTTATACACAACGTTTGAAGAGGTATGACATTTTTCTGTCTTTGTGTTTGTGTCCCTTGTTTTAATATCTTCAGTATTCCTAGAGCCTTCCCATTTTAAACCAGACATTAAGACCATGGTAGTTTGTGTACTGTTACCTTGTGTACTAGTTACCTTGTGTACTAGTTAGCTTGTGTACTAGTTACCTTGTGTACTAGTTAGCTTGTGTACTAGTTAGCTTGTGTACTGTTACCTTGTGTACTGTTACCTTGTGTACTGTTACCTTGTGTACTGTTACCTTGTGTACTGTTACCGTGTGTACTAGTTAGCTTGTGTACTAGTTAGCTTGTGTACTAGTTAGCTTGTGTACTAGTTAGCTTGTGTACTGTTACCTTGTGTACTGTTACCTTGTGTACTGTTACCTTGTGTACTAGTTAGCTTGTGTACTGTTACCTTGTGTACTGTTACCTTGTGTACTAGTTAGCTTGTGTACTAGTTAGCTTGTGTACTAGTTAGCTTGTGTACTGTTACCTTGTGTACTGTTACCTTGTGTACTGTTAGCTTGTGTACTAGTTAGCTTGTGTACTGTTACCTTGTGTTCTGTTACCTTGTGTACTGTTACCTTGTGTACTAGTTAGCTTGTGTACTGTTACCTTGTGTACTGTTACCTTGTGTACTAGTTAGCTTGTGTACTAGTTAGCTTGTGTACTAGTTAGCTTGTGTACTGTTACCTTGTGTACTGTTACCTTGTGTACTGTTACCTTGTGTACTGTTACCTTGTGTACTAGTTAGCTTGTGTACTGTTACCTTGTGTACTAGTTAGCTTGTGTACTGTTACCTTGTGTACTAGTTACCTTGTGTACTGTTACCTTGTGTACTAGTTAGCTTGTGTACTGTTACCTTGTGTACTAGTTAGCCTGTGTACTGTTACCTTGTGTACTAGTTAGCTTGTGTACTGTTACCTTGTGTACTAGTTAGCTTGTGTACTGTTACCTTGTGTACTGTTACCTTGTGTACTGTTACCTTGTGTACTGTTACCTTGTGTACTGTTACCTTGTGTACTATTAGCTTGTGTACTGTTACCTTGTGTACTAGTTAGCTTGTGTACTGTTACCTTGTGTACTAGTTAGCTTGTGTACTGTTACCTTGTGTACTGTTACCTTGTGTACTAGTTAGCTTGTGTACTGTTACCTTGTGTACTAGTTAGCCTGTGTACTGTTACCTTGTGTACTAGTTAGCTTGTGTACTGTTACCTTGTGTACTAGTTAGCTTGTGTACTAGTTAGAATTTTACTGTATTTATGTATTGGAAAGATTATGTTGTGTGATGGTTTGTTCTGTGCTCAGTCTTCGTAGACTTAGACAGATAGGTCACATTATGAGGATGGATGACGATAAAATACAAAGGACATCTTTTTTGGTGAATTACAGATTGGTAAAAGATTGCGAGGTCAGCCTTCGCTACAATAGAAAAATGGGTGTAAGTGGGACAAGATTGATACAGCGATTGATAATGCACCTTGGGAGCAAGTCGCCGCTGATCGTGTAGCATGGAGGGCAAAGATCGGAAATGGAATAAAGACAAAGGAGAAAATGATTGCAGACAGGTCACGCACTGAGCGTGGGAGACATAAGATGGTGCGTGATGGTGGAAATGACCATGTGTTCACATGCATCCATTGTGGACAAACATTTACAGCGCAAATTGGTCTGATCAGTCACATTCGCTACCGCCATAGGTTGTAGTTATTATGCCTTTTTGTATCACAAACTATCGTCTGTCAAGTCGGCCAGGTGCCAGTAGAATATATATAAACTACTGGCACCGCAGACCCCGAGGTAGACCAAGAAGACGGTGGAGAGATAATATATATACAGACCTACAAGCACTTGGAATCAACGACTGGCAAGAGAAGGTCCACCAGAGAGACGAATGGAGACGGATTGTATCTGCAGCAAAGAACCTCAATGACTCAGAATGCTGAAGAAGAAGAAGACTGGCACCTTGCCGTCACTTAACTTCTGTTACGGTGGGAAATGTGTCCAGGTGGCCAAGAGTTGGCAGGGCCTCTGTCAAGAGGTGGGGTTTGCTTCCTCTACAATGATACGAGTTCAGGCTCTATAATGTAGCGAGCTCACCTCAAGCTCTATGTGGCTCTGGGCATCAGGGGTACACGACAGCATATATTGAGGCATTCTGACACAGGACAGGGTAACCATCTGAATTCCACAACAACGACTCAACGCATTTACTGATGGAATGAACTGCAATGTATTTCTTACAGCTGATCGTAGACTACGGTAATGAGTGTGGGATTGATGCCGACTTCAGTCATTCTCTCTCTCCAGGCACTCCCGCTCTTCAATCAGAAATCATCTCCACAGACTAGTGAAAGTGTTGGGAACAAGGCCAGACGCCTAGTGTATCATGCAAATCCAATATATTGCTCCTACCTTCAACTGGAGCTCACCATACTCGAATTCCAACAGCCAGCGCTGCCTTTAGTGACTTATGAACTTCAGTCACGATTCAACTCCCGAGACTGGTATTGAAAGCACATCCGATCACTTTGTCCGCTGGCACACAAACTAATGCTCAAGCCGTTATGGCGTTAGGTGACGTCCTATCATGACGTCCAAATTGCGTTCAATGTTGGTGTCACAATGTTCACCATTTGTGACACCCTTTATCTTCTTCTTTGATGCGCTAACTCATCAATTGCCTGCCTCACTGTCATTTACTACATGACAGCTTTGCCCCCTCTACAATGAAAATGATCGTTAGACCATTTTCTATGTTATCTTGACATGCAGGCAAATGATGTCCACGACGTAAATTACATCCTATTGTGATAAACACCGCATTCACCGTCCTTGGAACTTAGTTTGTCAACATGAACCAATCTAGATCGTGGGATATTGAACACCGGACTAAAATACAAGTCCCGAACACCGCCACCTCTACATTCTATAAATGATCCCTGAGATGTTATCGCGTTACCATGCCCGACTACTTGTAACTAAACTAAGGCTCAAACACCGCCAGTTCATATATTAAGATCTGTTATCGCGTATATATGTTGACACCCTAAAACTACTAACAGTCTCTATATCCCCGAGTGCTGTCAGTTAAATAAAGACACCATCCAGTGTTGCATACCCAACGATCACATGATCCATAGTCGACAACTTATTGTCCCTGACGTGAATACATATATCCCCACAACTGCATGTCGACCTGGCACACCCTCATTTCTTTTCGCTATAGCATGTCGATAGGGAAAACTATTCTCAATATCACTGTGTTATATAACTGTAGTGTGTTGTTCATTTGTTATATGTATCTATGTATCCTATAATGTGTAATGTTTACTATATGTTTGTGTCTATTAATTTTCTTTCATTCCTTTCTCTTCCTTCATCCATCGTGAAAATGATATGTATGATGATCAATAGTTAACACCGCACATACTACTGACATTACGAACTACAACACATCAATGTCTGGATAATTAAAATAACAAATATCAATCCTCATAATAATTATAAAAACAAAATATATAATCATAACATTAAAACAATAAACATATTCATTTATGAAACATGTATCTTAAATAATTTGATCGGAGATTCGCACAGACTCTGTCCTCGAGTTTATGTCCTATATTAAAAATTCCCAAAATCATGAATTTGTTCATAATTTTTTTATACTAACACAATTAAAGTTATCTACAAACCACCACCGATACTACCATATTGGCTTGTGACAGAATGAAGCCACACACATCGGTTATGCCACGTGAAACTTTTCACCTGTTTCTTATATTGGCTTGTGACAGAATGAAGCCACACAAATTGGTTATGCCGCTTCCGCTATACACCCATCTCGCCACGTGAAACTTTTCACCTGTTTCTCTGAAATAATAATAACAACAAGTGACTAACTCACGTCCATACTTTCTTTAAAAAAAAAAAATAATAATAATATATGTATATCTGTGGTAATTCAGACTTAGCCACAGTCATTCTACCATAATGTTACACTAAAAAAAAAAACAAATCAGCAAACATAAATATATATACCTAAAACTTTCATAATTTATTTATAGTCTACTGAGTAGATCAGATAAATTATTTTATGTTCCAGAAATTGAATTTCCTGAAATGCAATTTCAGTTTTACTTGGCTTTAGGAATGTACGATGATGTACTGTCTCAGTTTTATGGATGCTGTGTTTGTGATATCCTTAAATAGTAAATGTAGAATGATAAAGGAGAGTTCTGAAGACCAAAAAGAAGGTATAAGAATTCCTATAAACAGAAAGGCGCTACAGGCGCGGTCATGTGTACAGAATCCTCCCCCATCTCAGATATGATCTATAAAACTATATAAATTTCGCCATGCTCGCTATTACTAAGTCTATCTGAGCATAGGTTTTAGATAAAGATAATCGCTCATAAAAAAAATTAAAAAAAATATGATTGTTAATATGAACAAGACAATGATACGAATACAGTACACTCCATTTATAACAATATTTATGATGACAATACAATCACAATGACGCTACATGTTTTATTTACGGTTAGTAAAATTCATTTTGAGATGACCAAGAATTTTCTTCCTAAAAGATATTTAGCCAATTTCTGAACAGAATTCACCAATGATAGAGTAATTTCATAGCGTTTGTGTGATTCATATAACTTTCTCCCAGAGCACAAGACAAGATGTAGTATTTTCCTATACCCTTGTGGAAGAATGTATACGACAGACAGTAAACAGGTACCATCCACCACAACACACCTATTTGACCTGAGAATGATCTTAGAACTGATCATCGAATGTGATTCCTGCAAAGGGATTTCAGATTCGCCAAGGGGTGCCGTTCGGCGGACTGTTCGAATACATTGTACAGAATCATCATATATACCTCTAATATGGCTCAGTTTCCGTCGTACACCATATTGTAACATCTTAATCAAACTCCATGTAGCCTTAGCTATACAATTTATTAATTTGTTTGATATGATAGATAACAAGAAAATCAACCAGAAGAAAGTACAGACCAAATCAAATGAAGTATCTGTTTTCATAAGCATATTCTTCGGTCCACAAGAAGGAACTGTCACTGCCCCAATATATGCCTGTGGTTGTCTATTTACCGGCGTGATGCCATGTTGCGGCGTTATTGCTGCGGCTTGAACTGTCTTACTATCTTTAGGTTCCACCATAACTGGATGTGACATGTGTGTGTTTGAAACCAGACCAACATGAGGTACTTGATTCTCTTTATGTATTTGTGTGTTTGCAACAATATGCTTCCTTTCCCATTCTGTTATGTCTTCAAGCGAAACATCACATAATTCAGGGATGTTTCCAATAAAGACATCCACAAATGGGTCGGGCAGCACAGCTACCGTTATTTTTCCAGAAAAATATGGGCATTTTATATCAGCCCAGGCAACTGGAAACTTTTCTCTTCCACCTCCAAAAGTCCTACAGGTCACATGCTCTCCAGTATAGTCGGTTTCATTAATCAGCTTTTTATGTATTCCCACTATACTCGACCCGGAATCACGTACTAAGCTACATTTCTTTCCATTCACTATGGCGTGTTGTACGACCAGTGATCCATTGGTAATTTGGACCGCATTAGCCTCCTGCACATGTATTTTATGACCACACGTCAAGTTGCCCTCTTTGTGAAAGATCTTGCAGGTATCACAAGTTGGGTCGATGGGAGAATATTCAACCTCTACCGTATTTGCATGACTAGTCTCGTCCGAGTCACTGTCACTACTAGATGTCAGCATCCCTATGTTTGCTTCTTTATACAGTTGTCTTAAAGGACAAGATACAAACATATGTCCAAAACTTTTACATTTAAAGCATTGTGTTTGTCTTTGATAGGTGTTAAATCTGTCTCTATTTCTAAGTGCTAATTTCTTTATGTAACTGTCAAACTGCGGATGTTTGTCACACATTTGATTTGAGCCGTGGGTAAAACCACAGTATTCACAAGTTGTCCACACACCCTTTTTCTCGTGTTTAACATAAGGTTGATACTTTGGTTGTTGTTGTTTTTCCCTCCTTTGATGTTGTCCACCAGACTGTTGTTGTGTTTTGTATCCCCACCTCCTTGATTTCTGAGGAAGTCTATCACATGCGTTTGTCTCCACCAATGGGGAAAAACTATTATTAAATATGTCTTTGTGGGCGTCGAAGAAAGACTCTCCCTTTTCATCCATCTGCTGTATACTCGAACATTTCTGTTCAATAAGAAAGGTAGACATAGATGGAGGAACCGCCGAGATCAGTCTGTCTCTAACAATCAAGTCCCGTAGCTTCTTGTAGTCATCGGTAACATTGGCTGATCGAGCCCATTTATCGAATGTTAATTGAGTCAAAGAGGAGAAGTCAAGGAACGTCTGTCCTGCTTTAGGACTAAGATTTTTGAATGATGCACGAAGGCCAAATTCGTCAAGACAAAAATGAGACAGCAGTCTCTTACGAATGTATGAGTAATCACTACGTAACTCATCTGGGATCAGTTCTACAACCTGCAAAGGTTCACCACTTAAGTGCCTATGCAGCAAAACTGCCCATTCAGTCTCCGCAACTCCATAGTGTCTCAAGATTAGCTCAAAATTAGTTAGCCATGCCGAGACGGAATCGGAGTTGGAGTATGTCTTTATCACCCCATTATATTTCTTAATGGCATCTGTGGATTGTGCCTCCACTTTGTTTCTAGCAATTTGTTCATCCTTGTCCTTCTCGTATTGTTTCATTTTGAAGTTATTCTCCAATTCTTTTTCCTTCAGAAGCTTTTCTGTATTCAATTTCTCAAGATTAAATGCCATCTCTTTTTCTCTTAATTGTGCTTCTCTATCTAGTTTTTCCTTATCTGCAGCGATTTGCAATGCCATCCTTTCTTTATCTGCAGCAATTTGAGCTGCAATTCTGTCATTTTCTGCGGCTATCCTCTCTTTATCTGCTGCAATTTGAGCTGCAATTCTGTCATTTTCCATAGCCATTTTTTCCTTCTCAAATACTCTTTGTCTCTCTTGTTCATCTAGTCGATCCTTTTCCAATTGTCTAATCGCAACTCTTTCGTTCCTTTCGTGAGCTTGAAAATCTGTAAATTGTTTCTCCGACCACGATATAAGATCTGCTCCTGTCAAGCCTGCATCTTTCCCAATTGCAACAAAATCCTGTAATGATGACATGTCTTTATGTTTCTACAATATTTAATAATAATACTCAAAGTGTGAAATGAATGAAACGAACGAAAAAAAAAAATATTTTACCAAACCATAGACATGGCTTATAGGTATTAAAGTCGACAGACAAAATCGAAGAAAGTCGAAAGAAATAATTAATAAATTACAATTAGATACATTAATAATGAAAATGACAAATAATTTTATAATAGACACGACCTATAACTCAGCAGTTACAGTATAGACAGAGTTAAAGTTCTTTAGATTCCAGCATTATGTAACAACTCAATAATGCACCGCGCATAAGACCTCACAAGACAAAATAGCATAAAATTGTGTATCACGCTTATGACGTCATCACACTTACGATAATACAGACAAAATAAATGCGTGCAAAATTACAGTATTCTGACCATAACTAATTACTGACAAACCACAAACAAATAGAATACTTAGCTCAAGAATAAGTAAACCTTTTCCAACAGTCCGACAGTAGAACAATCCCCTCGATTTGATAAATAATTTTGTTCGATGTTACTCCGTAAGTACGACTTTAATGAGTTTATCTGTACGTTCCTGAAATCCAAGGTCTGCGTACCTTCATAAATGATATCACTGTGTCCATTTCGTTGTACTTAGGCGTTAATTCATCACGTTTCCGTATATGTTTAAAATGTTGAACTGTCGTAGGTTACACAAATTATGAAAATACCACTCTAGGCACGAAGCCTGTGATCAACCCTAGAAGGATCCTGACTGATGTGAGTGTTATTTGCTACACAATGTAGCTATCAGGTTTAGCACTATTTTGTAATGCACTGTCTATATGCACTAAGATGACCACTGTGTTGACACAGCCTCAGCGAGGCGTTGATTATCTTGTACACTTGAACAGCACTGGAAAAACAAAAATTCGTTTTCCATAGAACATATGTCACTGTGACGAACTGTTGTTGGTATAAACGATACAATCAACCAGCGAAGGTAACCCACTGACGATCCGACAATCTCTGCCTTTGTAGATCTTGATATCAATCAGTTATTACCAATCTTCCGTATCCCGTGTGTCTCCTATGTATCGTGACCTCTATTTTTTAATCCACAAACTGGTACTTGATAGTTTTTCCAAATATAGTCCACTTAGACTTTCAATCTTGCTCTTATAATGAGTATAATAACTCGTAAGCAAATGTTCTTTATCTAGATCAACAATCAGAGCGATAATGTCAATATACGGCTCTCGGATAATTAAGTACAGTACCGACCTCTTTAGCATCCAGAAAACAGTCTCCAACTGACACTGACAGTGCGGTTAATCATTTATAAGATGATAAGACAATTAACAACCGAGGATGCGCCACTTGATCACCAGCTATTGATCGGCATGATCCTCACATTTACAGATACGTTGCGTGTTCATGAATGTGTTTCTTTATCAGGCTGCGAAAATGACCGTTACTATGTCACTCGGTCATGGTTCAAATCTTTTTGGATGACGCTCCCATGTCAAAACCAATGGTTCAAATCTCTTCGGACGATGCTCCCATGTCAAAACCAATGGTTCAAATCTCTTCGGACGATGCTCCCATGTCAAGAGGTGAAACTTGCTTCCTCTACAATGATACGAGTTCAGGCTCTATAATGTAGCGAGCTCACCTCAAGCTCTATGTGGCTCTGGGCATCAGGGGTACATGACAGCATATATTGAGGCATTCTGACACAGGACATGGTAACCATCTGAATTCCACAACAACGACTCAACGCGTAGACTGATGGAATGAACTGCAATGTATTTCTTACAGCTGATCGTAGACTACGGTAATGAGTGTGGGATTGATGCCGACTTCAGTCATTCTCTCTCTCCAGGCACTCCCGCTCTTCAATCAGAAATCATCTCCACAGACTAGTGAAAGTGTTGGGAACAAGGCCAGACGCCTAGTGTATCATGCAAATCCAATATATTGCTCCTACCTTCAACTGGAGCTCACCATACTCGAATTCCAACAGCCAGCGCTGCCTTTAGTGACTTATGAACTTCAGTCACGATTCAACTCCCGAGACTGGTATTGAAAGCACATCCGATCACTTTGTCCGCTGGCACACAAACTAATGCTCAAGCCGTTATGGCGTTAGGTGACGTCCTATCATGACGTCCAAATTGCGTTCAATGTTGGTGTCACAATGTTCACCATTTGTGACACCCTTTATCTTCTTCTTTGATGCGCTAACTCATCAATTGCCTGCCTCACTGTCATTTACTACATGACAGCTTTGCCCCCTCTACAATGAAAATGATCGTTAGACCATTTTCTATGTTATCTTGACATGCAGGCAAATGATGTCCACGACGTAAATTACATCCTATTGTGATAAACACCGCATTCACCGTCCTTGGAACTTAGTTTGTCAACATGAACCAATCTAGATCGTGGGATATTGAACACCGGACTAAAATACAAGTCCCGAACACCGCCACCTCTACATTCTATAAATGATCCCTGAGATGTTATCGCGTTACCATGCCCGACTACTTGTAACTAAACTAAGGCTCAAACACCGCCAGTTCATATATTAAGATCTGTTATCGCGTATATATGTTGACACCCTAAAACTACTAACAGTCTCTATATCCCCGAGTGCTGTCAGTTAAATAAAGACACCATCCAGTGTTGCATACCCAACGATCACATGATCCATAGTCGACAACTTATTGTCCCTGACGTGAATACATATATCCCCACAACTGCATGTCGACCTGGCACACCCTCATTTCTTTTCGCTATAGCATGTCGATAGGGAAAACTATTCTCAATATCACTGTGTTATATAACTGTAGTGTGTTGTTCATTTGTTATATGTATCTATGTATCCTATAATGTGTAATGTTTACTATATGTTTGTGTCTATTAATTTTCTTTCATTCCTTTCTCTTCCTTCATCCATCGTGAAAATGATATGTATGATGATCAATAGTTAACACCGCACATACTACTGACATTACGAACTACAACACATCAATGTCTGGATAATTAAAATAACAAATATCAATCCTCATAATAATTATAAAAACAAAATATATAATCATAACATTAAAACAATAAACATATTCATTTATGAAACATGTATCTTAAATAATTTGATCGGAGATTCGCACAGACTCTGTCCTCGAGTTTATGTCCTATATTAAAAATTCCCAAAATCATGAATTTGTTCATATTTTTTTTATACTAACACAATTAAAGTTATCTACAAACCACCACCGATACTACCATATTGGCTTGTGACAGAATGAAGCCACACACATCGGTTATGCCACGTGAAACTTTTCACCTGTTTCTTATATTGGCTTGTGACAGAATGAAGCCACACAAATTGGTTATGCCGCTTCCGCTATACACCCATCTCGCCACGTGAAACTTTTCACCTGTTTCTCTGAAATAATAATAACAACAAGTGACTAACTCACGTCCATACTTTCTTTAAAAAAAAAAAATAATAATAATATATGTATATCTGTGGTAATTCAGACTTAGCCACAGTCATTCTACCATAATGTTACACTAAAAAAAAAAACAAATCAGCAAACATAAATATATATACCTAAAACTTTCATAATTTATTTATAGTCTACTGAGTAGATCAGATAAATTATTTTATGTTCCAGAAATTGAATTTCCTGAAATGCAATTTCAGTTTTACTTGGCTTTAGGAATGTACGATGATGTACTGTCTCAGTTTTATGGATGCTGTGTTTGTGATATCCTTAAATAGTAAATGTAGAATGATAAAGGAGAGTTCTGAAGACCAAAAAGAAGGTATAAGAATTCCTATAAACAGAAAGGCGCTACAGGCGCGGTCATGTGTACAGAATCCTCCCCCATCTCAGATATGATCTATAAAACTATATAAATTTCGCCATGCTCGCTATTACTAAGTCTATCTGAGCATAGGTTTTAGATAAAGATAATCGCTCATAAAAAAAATTAAAAAAAATATGATTGTTAATATGAACAAGACAATGATACGAATACAGTACACTCCATTTATAACAATATTTATGATGACAATACAATCACAATGACGCTACATGTTTTATTTACGGTTAGTAAAATTCATTTTGAGATGACCAAGAATTTTCTTCCTAAAAGATATTTAGCCAATTTCTGAACAGAATTCACCAATGATAGAGTAATTTCATAGCGTTTGTGTGATTCATATAACTTTCTCCCAGAGTACAAGACAAGATGTAGTATTTTCCTATACCCTTGTGGAAGAATGTATACGACAGACAGTAAACAGGTACCATCCACCACAACACACCTATTTGACCTGAGAATGATCTTAGAACTGATCATCGAATGTGATTCCTGCAAAGGGATTTCAGATTCGCCAAGGGGTGCCGTTCGGCGGACTGTTCGAATACATTGTACAGAATCATCATATATACCTCTAATATGGCTCAGTTTCCGTCGTACACCATATTGTAACATCTTAATCAAACTCCATGTAGCCTTAGCTATACAATTTATTAATTTGTTTGATATGATAGATAACAAGAAAATCAACCAGAAGAAAGTACAGACCAAATCAAATGAAGTATCTGTTTTCATAAGCATATTCTTCGGTCCACAAGAAGGAACTGTCACTGCCCCAATATATGCCTGTGGTTGTCTATTTACCGGCGTGATGCCATGTTGCGGCGTTATTGCTGCGGCTTGAACTGTCTTACTATCTTTAGGTTCCACCATAACTGGATGTGACATGTGTGTGTTTGAAACCAGACCAACATGAGGTACTTGATTCTCTTTATGTATTTGTGTGTTTGCAACAATATGCTTCCTTTCCCATTCTGTTATGTCTTCAAGCGAAACATCACATAATTCAGGGATGTTTCCAATAAAGACATCCACAAATGGGTCGGGCAGCACAGCTACCGTTATTTTTCCAGAAAAATATGGGCATTTTATATCAGCCCAGGCAACTGGAAACTTTTCTCTTCCACCTCCAAAAGTCCTACAGGTCACATGCTCTCCAGTATAGTCGGTTTCATTAATCAGCTTTTTATGTATTCCCACTATACTCGACCCGGAATCACGTACTAAGCTACATTTCTTTCCATTCACTATGGCGTGTTGTACGACCAGTGATCCATTGGTAATTTGGACCGCATTAGCCTCCTGCACATGTATTTTATGACCACACGTCAAGTTGCCCTCTTTGTGAAAGATCTTGCAGGTATCACAAGTTGGGTCGATGGGAGAATATTCAACCTCTACCGTATTTGCATGACTAGTCTCGTCCGAGTCACTGTCACTACTAGATGTCAGCATCCCTATGTTTGCTTCTTTATACAGTTGTCTTAAAGGACAAGATACAAACATATGTCCAAAACTTTTACATTTAAAGCATTGTGTTTGTCTTTGATAGGTGTTAAATCTGTCTCTATTTCTAAGTGCTAATTTCTTTATGTAACTGTCAAACTGCGGATGTTTGTCACACATTTGATTTGAGCCGTGGGTAAAACCACAGTATTCACAAGTTGTCCACACACCCTTTTTCTCGTGTTTAACATAAGGTTGATACTTTGGTTGTTGTTGTTTTTCCCTCCTTTGATGTTGTCCACCAGACTGTTGTTGTGTTTTGTATCCCCACCTCCTTGATTTCTGAGGAAGTCTATCACATGCGTTTGTCTCCACCAATGGGGAAAAACTATTATTAAATATGTCTTTGTGGGCGTCGAAGAAAGACTCTCCCTTTTCATCCATCTGCTGTATACTCGAACATTTCTGTTCAATAAGAAAGGTAGACATAGATGGAGGAACCGCCGAGATCAGTCTGTCTCTAACAATCAAGTCCCGTAGCTTCTTGTAGTCATCGGTAACATTGGCTGATCGAGCCCATTTATCGAATGTTAATTGAGTCAAAGAGGAGAAGTCAAGGAACGTCTGTCCTGCTTTAGGACTAAGATTTTTGAATGATGCACGAAGGCCAAATTCGTCAAGACAAAAATGAGACAGCAGTCTCTTACGAATGTATGAGTAATCACTACGTAACTCATCTGGGATCAGTTCTACAACCTGCAAAGGTTCACCACTTAAGTGCCTATGCAGCAAAACTGCCCATTCAGTCTCCGCAACTCCATAGTGTCTCAAGATTAGCTCAAAATTAGTTAGCCATGCCGAGACGGAATCGGAGTTGGAGTATGTCTTTATCACCCCATTATATTTCTTAATGGCATCTGTGGATTGTGCCTCCACTTTGTTTCTAGCAATTTGTTCATCCTTGTCCTTCTCGTATTGTTTCATTTTGAAGTTATTCTCCAATTCTTTTTCCTTCAGAAGCTTTTCTGTATTCAATTTCTCAAGATTAAATGCCATCTCTTTTTCTCTTAATTGTGCTTCTCTATCTAGTTTTTCCTTATCTGCAGCGATTTGCAATGCCATCCTTTCTTTATCTGCAGCAATTTGAGCTGCAATTCTGTCATTTTCTGCGGCTATCCTCTCTTTATCTGCTGCAATTTGAGCTGCAATTCTGTCATTTTCCATAGCCATTTTTTCCTTCTCAAATACTCTTTGTCTCTCTTGTTCATCTAGTCGATCCTTTTCCAATTGTCTAATCGCAACTCTTTCGTTCCTTTCGTGAGCTTGAAAATCTGTAAATTGTTTCTCCGACCACGATATAAGATCTGCTCCTGTCAAGCCTGCATCTTTCCCAATTGCAACAAAATCCTGTAATGATGACATGTCTTTATGTTTCTACAATATTTAATAATAATACTCAAAGTGTGAAATGAATGAAACGAACGAAAAAAAAAAATATTTTACCAAACCATAGACATGGCTTATAGGTATTAAAGTCGACAGACAAAATCGAAGAAAGTCGAAAGAAATAATTAATAAATTACAATTAGATACATTAATAATGAAAATGACAAATAATTTTATAATAGACACGACCTATAACTCAGCAGTTACAGTATAGACAGAGTTAAAGTTCTTTAGATTCCAGCATTATGTAACAACTCAATAATGCACCGCGCATAAGACCTCACAAGACAAAATAGCATAAAATTGTGTATCACGCTTATGACGTCATCACACTTACGATAATACAGACAAAATAAATGCGTGCAAAATTACAGTATTCTGACCATAACTAATTACTGACAAACCACAAACAAATAGAATACTTAGCTCAAGAATAAGTAAACCTTTTCCAACAGTCCGACAGTAGAACAATCCCCTCGATTTGATAAATAATTTTGTTCGATGTTACTCCGTAAGTACGACTTTAATGAGTTTATCTGTACGTTCCTGAAATCCAAGGTCTGCGTACCTTCATAAATGATATCACTGTGTCCATTTCGTTGTACTTAGGCGTTAATTCATCACGTTTCCGTATATGTTTAAAATGTTGAACTGTCGTAGGTTACACAAATTATGAAAATACCACTCTAGGCACGAAGCCTGTGATCAACCCTAGAAGGATCCTGACTGATGTGAGTGTTATTTGCTACACAATGTAGCTATCAGGTTTAGCACTATTTTGTAATGCACTGTCTATATGCACTAAGATGACCACTGTGTTGACACAGCCTCAGCGAGGCGTTGATTATCTTGTACACTTGAACAGCACTGGAAAAACAAAAATTCGTTTTCCATAGAACATATGTCACTGTGACGAACTGTTGTTGGTATAAACGATACAATCAACCAGCGAAGGTAACCCACTGACGATCCGACAATCTCTGCCTTTGTAGATCTTGATATCAATCAGTTATTACCAATCTTCCGTATCCCGTGTGTCTCCTATGTATCGTGACCTCTATTTTTTAATCCACAAACTGGTACTTGATAGTTTTTCCAAATATAGTCCACTTAGACTTTCAATCTTGCTCTTATAATGAGTATAATAACTCGTAAGCAAATGTTCTTTATCTAGATCAACAATCAGAGCGATAATGTCAATATACGGCTCTCGGATAATTAAGTACAGTACCGACCTCTTTAGCATCCAGAAAACAGTCTCCAACTGACACTGACAGTGCGGTTAATCATTTATAAGATGATAAGACAATTAACAACCGAGGATGCGCCACTTGATCACCAGCTATTGATCGGCATGATCCTCACATTTACAGATACGTTGCGTGTTCATGAATGTGTTTCTTTATCAGGCTGCGAAAATGACCGTTACTATGTCACTCGGTCATGGTTCAAATCTTTTTGGATGACGCTCCCATGTCAAAACCAATGGTTCAAATCTCTTCGGACGATGCTCCCATGTCAAAACCAATGGTTCAAATCTCTTCGGACGATGCTCCCATGTCAAGAGGTGAAACTTGCTTCCTCTACAATGATACGAGTTCAGGCTCTATAATGTAGCGAGCTCACCTCAAGCTCTATGTGGCTCTGGGCATCAGGGGTACATGACAGCATATATTGAGGCATTCTGACACAGGACATGGTAACCATCTGAATTCCACAACAACGACTCAACGCGTAGACTGATGGAATGAACTGCAATGTATTTCTTACAGCTGATCGTAGACTACGGTAATGAGTGTGGGATTGATGCCGACTTCAGTCATTCTCTCTCTCCAGGCACTCCCGCTCTTCAATCAGAAATCATCTCCACAGACTAGTGAAAGTGTTGGGAACAAGGCCAGACGCCTAGTGTATCATGCAAATCCAATATATTGCTCCTACCTTCAACTGGAGCTCACCATACTCGAATTCCAACAGCCAGCGCTGCCTTTAGTGACTTATGAACTTCAGTCACGATTCAACTCCCGAGACTGGTATTGAAAGCACATCCGATCACTTTGTCCGCTGGCACACAAACTAATGCTCAAGCCGTTATGGCGTTAGGTGACGTCCTATCATGACGTCCAAATTGCGTTCAATGTTGGTGTCACAATGTTCACCATTTGTGACACCCTTTATCTTCTTCTTTGATGCGCTAACTCATCAATTGCCTGCCTCACTGTCATTTACTACATGACAGCTTTGCCCCCTCTACAATGAAAATGATCGTTAGACCATTTTCTATGTTATCTTGACATGCAGGCAAATGATGTCCACGACGTAAATTACATCCTATTGTGATAAACACCGCATTCACCGTCCTTGGAACTTAGTTTGTCAACATGAACCAATCTAGATCGTGGGATATTGAACACCGGACTAAAATACAAGTCCCGAACACCGCCACCTCTACATTCTATAAATGATCCCTGAGATGTTATCGCGTTACCATGCCCGACTACTTGTAACTAAACTAAGGCTCAAACACCGCCAGTTCATATATTAAGATCTGTTATCGCGTATATATGTTGACACCCTAAAACTACTAACAGTCTCTATATCCCCGAGTGCTGTCAGTTAAATAAAGACACCATCCAGTGTTGCATACCCAACGATCACATGATCCATAGTCGACAACTTATTGTCCCTGACGTGAATACATATATCCCCACAACTGCATGTCGACCTGGCACACCCTCATTTCTTTTCGCTATAGCATGTCGATAGGGAAAACTATTCTCAATATCACTGTGTTATATAACTGTAGTGTGTTGTTCATTTGTTATATGTATCTATGTATCCTATAATGTGTAATGTTTACTATATGTTTGTGTCTATTAATTTTCTTTCATTCCTTTCTCTTCCTTCATCCATCGTGAAAATGATATGTATGATGATCAATAGTTAACACCGCACATACTACTGACATTACGAACTACAACACATCAATGTCTGGATAATTAAAATAACAAATATCAATCCTCATAATAATTATAAAAACAAAATATATAATCATAACATTAAAACAATAAACATATTCATTTATGAAACATGTATCTTAAATAATTTGATCGGAGATTCGCACAGACTCTGTCCTCGAGTTTATGTCCTATATTAAAAATTCCCAAAATCATGAATTTGTTCATAATTTTTTTATACTAACACAATTAAAGTTATCTACAAACCACCACCGATACTACCATATTGGCTTGTGACAGAATGAAGCCACACACATCGGTTATGCCACGTGAAACTTTTCACCTGTTTCTTATATTGGCTTGTGACAGAATGAAGCCACACAAATTGGTTATGCCGCTTCCGCTATACACCCATCTCGCCACGTGAAACTTTTCACCTGTTTCTCTGAAATAATAATAACAACAAGTGACTAACTCACGTCCATACTTTCTTTAAAAAAAAAAAATAATAATAATATATGTATATCTGTGGTAATTCAGACTTAGCCACAGTCATTCTACCATAATGTTACACTAAAAAAAAAAACAAATCAGCAAACATAAATATATATACCTAAAACTTTCATAATTTATTTATAGTCTACTGAGTAGATCAGATAAATTATTTTATGTTCCAGAAATTGAATTTCCTGAAATGCAATTTCAGTTTTACTTGGCTTTAGGAATGTACGATGATGTACTGTCTCAGTTTTATGGATGCTGTGTTTGTGATATCCTTAAATAGTAAATGTAGAATGATAAAGGAGAGTTCTGAAGACCAAAAAGAAGGTATAAGAATTCCTATAAACAGAAAGGCGCTACAGGCGCGGTCATGTGTACAGAATCCTCCCCCATCTCAGATATGATCTATAAAACTATATAAATTTCGCCATGCTCGCTATTACTAAGTCTATCTGAGCATAGGTTTTAGATAAAGATAATCGCTCATAAAAAAAATTAAAAAAAATATGATTGTTAATATGAACAAGACAATGATACGAATACAGTACACTCCATTTATAACAATATTTATGATGACAATACAATCACAATGACGCTACATGTTTTATTTACGGTTAGTAAAATTCATTTTGAGATGACCAAGAATTTTCTTCCTAAAAGATATTTAGCCAATTTCTGAACAGAATTCACCAATGATAGAGTAATTTCATAGCGTTTGTGTGATTCATATAACTTTCTCCCAGAGTACAAGACAAGATGTAGTATTTTCCTATACCCTTGTGGAAGAATGTATACGACAGACAGTAAACAGGTACCATCCACCACAACACACCTATTTGACCTGAGAATGATCTTAGAACTGATCATCGAATGTGATTCCTGCAAAGGGATTTCAGATTCGCCAAGGGGTGCCGTTCGGCGGACTGTTCGAATACATTGTACAGAATCATCATATATACCTCTAATATGGCTCAGTTTCCGTCGTACACCATATTGTAACATCTTAATCAAACTCCATGTAGCCTTAGCTATACAATTTATTAATTTGTTTGATATGATAGATAACAAGAAAATCAACCAGAAGAAAGTACAGACCAAATCAAATGAAGTATCTGTTTTCATAAGCATATTCTTCGGTCCACAAGAAGGAACTGTCACTGCCCCAATATATGCCTGTGGTTGTCTATTTACCGGCGTGATGCCATGTTGCGGCGTTATTGCTGCGGCTTGAACTGTCTTACTATCTTTAGGTTCCACCATAACTGGATGTGACATGTGTGTGTTTGAAACCAGACCAACATGAGGTACTTGATTCTCTTTATGTATTTGTGTGTTTGCAACAATATGCTTCCTTTCCCATTCTGTTATGTCTTCAAGCGAAACATCACATAATTCAGGGATGTTTCCAATAAAGACATCCACAAATGGGTCGGGCAGCACAGCTACCGTTATTTTTCCAGAAAAATATGGGCATTTTATATCAGCCCAGGCAACTGGAAACTTTTCTCTTCCACCTCCAAAAGTCCTACAGGTCACATGCTCTCCAGTATAGTCGGTTTCATTAATCAGCTTTTTATGTATTCCCACTATACTCGACCCGGAATCACGTACTAAGCTACATTTCTTTCCATTCACTATGGCGTGTTGTACGACCAGTGATCCATTGGTAATTTGGACCGCATTAGCCTCCTGCACATGTATTTTATGACCACACGTCAAGTTGCCCTCTTTGTGAAAGATCTTGCAGGTATCACAAGTTGGGTCGATGGGAGAATATTCAACCTCTACCGTATTTGCATGACTAGTCTCGTCCGAGTCACTGTCACTACTAGATGTCAGCATCCCTATGTTTGCTTCTTTATACAGTTGTCTTAAAGGACAAGATACAAACATCTGTCCAAAACTTTTACATTTAAAGCATTGTGTTTGTCTTTGATAGGTGTTAAATCTGTCTCTATTTCTAAGTGCTAATTTCTTTATGTAACTGTCAAACTGCGGATGTTTGTCACACATTTGATTTGAGCCGTGGGTAAAACCACAGTATTCACAAGTTGTCCACACACCCTTTTTCTCGTGTTTAACATAAGGTTGATACTTTGGTTGTTGTTGTTTTTCCCTCCTTTGATGTTGTCCACCAGACTGTTGTTGTGTTTTGTATCCCCACCTCCTTGATTTCTGAGGAAGTCTATCACATGCGTTTGTCTCCACCAATGGGGAAAAACTATTATTAAATATGTCTTTGTGGGCGTCGAAGAAAGACTCTCCCTTTTCATCCATCTGCTGTATACTCGAACATTTCTGTTCAATAAGAAAGGTAGACATAGATGGAGGAACCGCCGAGATCAGTCTGTCTCTAACAATCAAGTCCCGTAGCTTCTTGTAGTCATCGGTAACATTGGCTGATCGAGCCCATTTATCGAATGTTAATTGAGTCAAAGAGGAGAAGTCAAGGAACGTCTGTCCTGCTTTAGGACTAAGATTTTTGAATGATGCACGAAGGCCAAATTCGTCAAGACAAAAATGAGACAGCAGTCTCTTACGAATGTATGAGTAATCACTACGTAACTCATCTGGGATCAGTTCTACAACCTGCAAAGGTTCACCACTTAAGTGCCTATGCAGCAAAACTGCCCATTCAGTCTCCGCAACTCCATAGTGTCTCAAGATTAGCTCAAAATTAGTTAGCCATGCCGAGACGGAATCGGAGTTGGAGTATGTCTTTATCACCCCATTATATTTCTTAATGGCATCTGTGGATTGTGCCTCCACTTTGTTTCTAGCAATTTGTTCATCCTTGTCCTTCTCGTATTGTTTCATTTTGAAGTTATTCTCCAATTCTTTTTCCTTCAGAAGCTTTTCTGTATTCAATTTCTCAAGATTAAATGCCATCTCTTTTTCTCTTAATTGTGCTTCTCTATCTAGTTTTTCCTTATCTGCAGCGATTTGCAATGCCATCCTTTCTTTATCTGCAGCAATTTGAGCTGCAATTCTGTCATTTTCTGCGGCTATCCTCTCTTTATCTGCTGCAATTTGAGCTGCAATTCTGTCATTTTCCATAGCCATTTTTTCCTTCTCAAATACTCTTTGTCTCTCTTGTTCATCTAGTCGATCCTTTTCCAATTGTCTAATCGCAACTCTTTCGTTCCTTTCGTGAGCTTGAAAATCTGTAAATTGTTTCTCCGACCACGATATAAGATCTGCTCCTGTCAAGCCTGCATCTTTCCCAATTGCAACAAAATCCTGTAATGATGACATGTCTTTATGTTTCTACAATATTTAATAATAATACTCAAAGTGTGAAATGAATGAAACGAACGAAAAAAAAAAATATTTTACCAAACCATAGACATGGCTTATAGGTATTAAAGTCGACAGACAAAATCGAAGAAAGTCGAAAGAAATAATTAATAAATTACAATTAGATACATTAATAATGAAAATGACAAATAATTTTATAATAGACACGACCTATAACTCAGCAGTTACAGTATAGACAGAGTTAAAGTTCTTTAGATTCCAGCATTATGTAACAACTCAATAATGCACCGCGCATAAGACCTCACAAGACAAAATAGCATAAAATTGTGTATCACGCTTATGACGTCATCACACTTACGATAATACAGACAAAATAAATGCGTGCAAAATTACAGTATTCTGACCATAACTAATTACTGACAAACCACAAACAAATAGAATACTTAGCTCAAGAATAAGTAAACCTTTTCCAACAGTCCGACAGTAGAACAATCCCCTCGATTTGATAAATAATTTTGTTCGATGTTACTCCGTAAGTACGACTTTAATGAGTTTATCTGTACGTTCCTGAAATCCAAGGTCTGCGTACCTTCATAAATGATATCACTGTGTCCATTTCGTTGTACTTAGGCGTTAATTCATCACGTTTCCGTATATGTTTAAAATGTTGAACTGTCGTAGGTTACACAAATTATGAAAATACCACTCTAGGCACGAAGCCTGTGATCAACCCTAGAAGGATCCTGACTGATGTGAGTGTTATTTGCTACACAATGTAGCTATCAGGTTTAGCACTATTTTGTAATGCACTGTCTATATGCACTAAGATGACCACTGTGTTGACACAGCCTCAGCGAGGCGTTGATTATCTTGTACACTTGAACAGCACTGGAAAAACAAAAATTCGTTTTCCATAGAACATATGTCACTGTGACGAACTGTTGTTGGTATAAACGATACAATCAACCAGCGAAGGTAACCCACTGACGATCCGACAATCTCTGCCTTTGTAGATCTTGATATCAATCAGTTATTACCAATCTTCCGTATCCCATGTGTCTCCTATGTATCGTGACCTCTATTTTTTAATCCACAAACTGGTACTTGATAGTTTTTCCAAATATAGTCCACTTAGACTTTCAATCTTGCTCTTATAATGAGTATAATAACTCGTAAGCAAATGTTCTCTATCTAGATCAACAATCAGAGCGATAATGTCAATATACGGCTCTCGGATAATTAAGTACAGTACCGACCTCTTTAGCATCCAGAAAACAGTCTCCAACTGACACTGACAGTGCGGTTAATCATTTATAAGATGATAAGACAATTAACAACCGAGGATGCGCCACTTGATCACCAGCTATTGATCGGCATGATCCTCACATTTACAGATACGTTGCGTGTTCATGAATGTGTTTCTTTATCAGGCTGCGAAAATGACCGTTACTATGTCACTCGGTCATGGTTCAAATCTCTTCGGACGACGCTCCCATGTCAAAACCAATGGTTCAAATCTCTTCGGACGATGCTCCCATGTCAAGAGGTGAAACTTGCTTCCTCTACAATGATACGAGTTCAGGCTCTATAATGTAGCGAGCTCACCTCAAGCTCTATGTGGCTCTGGGCATCAGGGGTACATGACAGCATATATTGAGGCATTCTGACACAGGACAGGGTAACCATCTGAATTCCACAACAACGACTCAACGCGTAGACTGATGGAATGAACTGCAATGTATTTCTTACAGCTGATCGTAGACTACGGTAATGAGTGTGGGATTGATGCCGACTTCAGTCATTCTCTCTCTCCAGGCACTCCCGCTCTTCAATCAGAAATCATCTCCACAGACTAGTGAAAGTGTTGGGAACAAGGCCAGACGCCTAGTGTATCATGCAAATCCAATATATTGCTCCTACCTTCAACTGGAGCTCACCATACTCGAATTCCAACAGCCAGCGCTGCCTTTAGTGACTTATGAACTTCAGTCACGATTCAACTCCCGAGACTGGTATTGAAAGCACATCCGATCACTTTGTCCGCTGGCACACAAACTAATGCTCAAGCCGTTATGGCGTTAGGTGACGTCCTATCATGACGTCCAAATTGCGTTCAATGTTGGTGTCACAATGTTCACCATTTGTGACACCCTTTATCTTCTTCTTTGATGCGCTAACTCATCAATTGCCTGCCTCACTGTCATTTACTACATGACAGCTTTGCCCCCTCTACAATGAAAATGATCGTTAGACCATTTTCTATGTTATCTTGACATGCAGGCAAATGATGTCCACGACGTAAATTACATCCTATTGTGATAAACACCGCATTCACCGTCCTTGGAACTTAGTTTGTCAACATGAACCAATCTAGATCGTGGGATATTGAACACCGGACTAAAATACAAGTCCCGAACACCGCCACCTCTACATTCTATAAATGATCCCTGAGATGTTATCGCGTTACCATGCCCGACTACTTGTAACTAAACTAAGGCTCAAACACCGCCAGTTCATATATTAAGATCTGTTATCGCGTATATATGTTGACACCCTAAAACTACTAACAGTCTCTATATCCCCGAGTGCTGTCAGTTAAATAAAGACACCATCCAGTGTTGCATACCCAACGATCACATGATCCATAGTCGACAACTTATTGTCCCTGACGTGAATACATATATCCCCACAACTGCATGTCGACCTGGCACACCCTCATTTCTTTTCGCTATAGCATGTCGATAGGGAAAACTATTCTCAATATCACTGTGTTATATAACTGTAGTGTGTTGTTCATTTGTTATATGTATCTATGTATCCTATAATGTGTAATGTTTACTATATGTTTGTGTCTATTAATTTTCTTTCATTCCTTTCTCTTCCTTCATCCATCGTGAAAATGATATGTATGATGATCAATAGTTAACACCGCACATACTACTGACATTACGAACTACAACACATCAATGTCTGGATAATTAAAATAACAAATATCAATCCTCATAATAATTATAAAAACAAAATATATAATCATAACATTAAAACAATAAACATATTCATTTATGAAACATGTATCTTAAATAATTTGATCGGAGATTCGCACAGACTCTGTCCTCGAGTTTATGTCCTATATTAAAAATTCCCAAAATCATGAATTTGTTCATAATTTTTTTATACTAACACAATTAAAGTTATCTACAAACCACCACCGATACTACCATATTGGCTTGTGACAGAATGAAGCCACACACATCGGTTATGCCACGTGAAACTTTTCACCTGTTTCTTATATTGGCTTGTGACAGAATGAAGCCACACAAATTGGTTATGCCGCTTCCGCTATACACCCATCTCGCCACGTGAAACTTTTCACCTGTTTCTCTGAAATAATAATAACAACAAGTGACTAACTCACGTCCATACTTTCTTTAAAAAAAAAAAATAATAATAATATATGTATATCTGTGGTAATTCAGACTTAGCCACAGTCATTCTACCATAATGTTACACTAAAAAAAAAAACAAATCAGCAAACATAAATATATATACCTAAAACTTTCATAATTTATTTATAGTCTACTGAGTAGATCAGATAAATTATTTTATGTTCCAGAAATTGAATTTCCTGAAATGCAATTTCAGTTTTACTTGGCTTTAGGAATGTACGATGATGTACTGTCTCAGTTTTATGGATGCTGTGTTTGTGATATCCTTAAATAGTAAATGTAGAATGATAAAGGAGAGTTCTGAAGACCAAAAAGAAGGTATAAGAATTCCTATAAACAGAAAGGCGCTACAGGCGCGGTCATGTGTACAGAATCCTCCCCCATCTCAGATATGATCTATAAAACTATATAAATTTCGCCATGCTCGCTATTACTAAGTCTATCTGAGCATAGGTTTTAGATAAAGATAATCGCTCATAAAAAAAATAAAAAAAAATATGATTGTTAATATGAACAAGACAATGATACGAATACAGTACACTCCATTTATAACAATATTTATGATGACAATACAATCACAATGACGCTACATGTTTTATTTACGGTTAGTAAAATTCATTTTGAGATGACCAAGAATTTTCTTCCTAAAAGATATTTAGCCAATTTCTGAACAGAATTCACCAATGATAGAGTAATTTCATAGCGTTTGTGTGATTCATATAACTTTCTCCCAGAGCACAAGACAAGATGTAGTATTTTCCTATACCCTTGTGGAAGAATGTATACGACAGACAGTAAACAGGTACCATCCACCACAACACACCTATTTGACCTGAGAATGATCTTAGAACTGATCATCGAATGTGATTCCTGCAAAGGGATTTCAGATTCGCCAAGGGGTGCCGTTCGGCGGACTGTTCGAATACATTGTACAGAATCATCATATATACCTCTAATATGGCTCAGTTTCCGTCGTACACCATATTGTAACATCTTAATCAAACTCCATGTAGCCTTAGCTATACAATTTATTAATTTGTTTGATATGATAGATAACAAGAAAATCAACCAGAAGAAAGTACAGACCAAATCAAATGAAGTATCTGTTTTCATAAGCATATTCTTCGGTCCACAAGAAGGAACTGTCACTGCCCCAATATATGCCTGTGGTTGTCTATTTACCGGCGTGATGCCATGTTGCGGCGTTATTGCTGCGGCTTGAACTGTCTTACTATCTTTAGGTTCCACCATAACTGGATGTGACATGTGTGTGTTTGAAACCAGACCAACATGAGGTACTTGATTCTCTTTATGTATTTGTGTGTTTGCAACAATATGCTTCCTTTCCCATTCTGTTATGTCTTCAAGCGAAACATCACATAATTCAGGGATGTTTCCAATAAAGACATCCACAAATGGGTCGGGCAGCACAGCTACCGTTATTTTTCCAGAAAAATATGGGCATTTTATATCAGCCCAGGCAACTGGAAACTTTTCTCTTCCACCTCCAAAAGTCCTACAGGTCACATGCTCTCCAGTATAGTCGGTTTCATTAATCAGCTTTTTATGTATTCCCACTATACTCGACCCGGAATCACGTACTAAGCTACATTTCTTTCCATTCACTATGGCGTGTTGTACGACCAGTGATCCATTGGTAATTTGGACCGCATTAGCCTCCTGCACATGTATTTTATGACCACACGTCAAGTTGCCCTCTTTGTGAAAGATCTTGCAGGTATCACAAGTTGGGTCGATGGGAGAATATTCAACCTCTACCGTATTTGCATGACTAGTCTCGTCCGAGTCACTGTCACTACTAGATGTCAGCATCCCTATGTTTGCTTCTTTATACAGTTGTCTTAAAGGACAAGATACAAACATATGTCCAAAACTTTTACATTTAAAGCATTGTGTTTGTCTTTGATAGGTGTTAAATCTGTCTCTATTTCTAAGTGCTAATTTCTTTATGTAACTGTCAAACTGCGGATGTTTGTCACACATTTGATTTGAGCCGTGGGTAAAACCACAGTATTCACAAGTTGTCCACACACCCTTTTTCTCGTGTTTAACATAAGGTTGATACTTTGGTTGTTGTTGTTTTTCCCTCCTTTGATGTTGTCCACCAGACTGTTGTTGTGTTTTGTATCCCCACCTCCTTGATTTCTGAGGAAGTCTATCACATGCGTTTGTCTCCACCAATGGGGAAAAACTATTATTAAATATGTCTTTGTGGGCGTCGAAGAAAGACTCTCCCTTTTCATCCATCTGCTGTATACTCGAACATTTCTGTTCAATAAGAAAGGTAGACATAGATGGAGGAACCGCCGAGATCAGTCTGTCTCTAACAATCAAGTCCCGTAGCTTCTTGTAGTCA
Source organism: Cepaea hortensis (assembly GCA_963921405.1). Classification (NCBI taxonomy): domain Eukaryota; kingdom Metazoa; phylum Mollusca; class Gastropoda; order Stylommatophora; family Helicidae; genus Cepaea; species Cepaea hortensis. The sequence continues at coordinate 3,666,703 of OY992894.1, read as the reverse complement.
TCGGTAACATTGGCTGATCGAGCCCATTTATCGAATGTTAATTGAGTCAAAGAGGAGAAGTCAAGGAACGTCTGTCCTGCTTTAGGACTAAGATTTTTGAATGATGCACGAAGGCCAAATTCGTCAAGACAAAAATGAGACAGCAGTCTCTTACGAATGTATGAGTAATCACTACGTAACTCATCTGGGATCAGTTCTACAACCTGCAAAGGTTCACCACTTAAGTGCCTATGCAGCAAAACTGCCCATTCAGTCTCCGCAACTCCATAGTGTCTCAAGATTAGCTCAAAATTAGTTAGCCATGCCGAGACGGAATCGGAGTTGGAGTATGTCTTTATCACCCCATTATATTTCTTAATGGCATCTGTGGATTGTGCCTCCACTTTGTTTCTAGCAATTTGTTCATCCTTGTCCTTCTCGTATTGTTTCATTTTGAAGTTATTCTCCAATTCTTTTTCCTTCAGAAGCTTTTCTGTATTCAATTTCTCAAGATTAAATGCCATCTCTTTTTCTCTTAATTGTGCTTCTCTATCTAGTTTTTCCTTATCTGCAGCGATTTGCAATGCCATCCTTTCTTTATCTGCAGCAATTTGAGCTGCAATTCTGTCATTTTCTGCGGCTATCCTCTCTTTATCTGCTGCAATTTGAGCTGCAATTCTGTCATTTTCCATAGCCATTTTTTCCTTCTCAAATACTCTTTGTCTCTCTTGTTCATCTAGTCGATCCTTTTCCAATTGTCTAATCGCAACTCTTTCGTTCCTTTCGTGAGCTTGAAAATCTGTAAATTGTTTCTCCGACCACGATATAAGATCTGCTCCTGTCAAGCCTGCATCTTTCCCAATTGCAACAAAATCCTGTAATGATGACATGTCTTTATGTTTCTACAATATTTAATAATAATACTCAAAGTGTGAAATGAATGAAACGAACGAAAAAAAAAAATATTTTACCAAACCATAGACATGGCTTATAGGTATTAAAGTCGACAGACAAAATCGAAGAAAGTCGAAAGAAATAATTAATAAATTACAATTAGATACATTAATAATGAAAATGACAAATAATTTTATAATAGACACGACCTATAACTCAGCAGTTACAGTATAGACAGAGTTAAAGTTCTTTAGATTCCAGCATTATGTAACAACTCAATAATGCACCGCGCATAAGACCTCACAAGACAAAATAGCATAAAATTGTGTATCACGCTTATGACGTCATCACACTTACGATAATACAGACAAAATAAATGCGTGCAAAATTACAGTATTCTGACCATAACTAATTACTGACAAACCACAAACAAATAGAATACTTAGCTCAAGAATAAGTAAACCTTTTCCAACAGTCCGACAGTAGAACAATCCCCTCGATTTGATAAATAATTTTGTTCGATGTTACTCCGTAAGTACGACTTTAATGAGTTTATCTGTACGTTCCTGAAATCCAAGGTCTGCGTACCTTCATAAATGATATCACTGTGTCCATTTCGTTGTACTTAGGCGTTAATTCATCACGTTTCCGTATATGTTTAAAATGTTGAACTGTCGTAGGTTACACAAATTATGAAAATACCACTCTAGGCACGAAGCCTGTGATCAACCCTAGAAGGATCCTGACTGATGTGAGTGTTATTTGCTACACAATGTAGCTATCAGGTTTAGCACTATTTTGTAATGCACTGTCTATATGCACTAAGATGACCACTGTGTTGACACAGCCTCAGCGAGGCGTTGATTATCTTGTACACTTGAACAGCACTGGAAAAACAAAAATTCGTTTTCCATAGAACATATGTCACTGTGACGAACTGTTGTTGGTATAAACGATACAATCAACCAGCGAAGGTAACCCACTGACGATCCGACAATCTCTGCCTTTGTAGATCTTGATATCAATCAGTTATTACCAATCTTCCGTATCCCGTGTGTCTCCTATGTATCGTGACCTCTATTTTTTAATCCACAAACTGGTACTTGATAGTTTTTCCAAATATAGTCCACTTAGACTTTCAATCTTGCTCTTATAATGAGTATAATAACTCGTAAGCAAATGTTCTTTATCTAGATCAACAATCAGAGCGATAATGTCAATATACGGCTCTCGGATAATTAAGTACAGTACCGACCTCTTTAGCATCCAGAAAACAGTCTCCAACTGACACTGACAGTGCGGTTAATCATTTATAAGATGATAAGACAATTAACAACCGAGGATGCGCCACTTGATCACCAGCTATTGATCGGCATGATCCTCACATTTACAGATACGTTGCGTGTTCATGAATGTGTTTCTTTATCAGGCTGCGAAAATGACCGTTACTATGTCACTCGGTCATGGTTCAAATCTCTTCGGACGACGCTCCCATGTCAAAACCAATGGTTCAAATCTCTTCGGACGATGCTCCCATGTCAAGAGGTGAAACTTGCTTCCTCTACAATGATACGAGTTCAGGCTCTATAATGTAGCGAGCTCACCTCAAGCTCTATGTGGCTCTGGGCATCAGGGGTACATGACAGCATATATTGAGGCATTCTGACACAGGACAGGGTAACCATCTGAATTCCACAACAACGACTCAACGCGTAGACTGATGGAATGAACTGCAATGTATTTCTTACAGCTGATCGTAGACTACGGTAATGAGTGTGGGATTGATGCCGACTTCAGTCATTCTCTCTCTCCAGGCACTCCCGCTCTTCAATCAGAAATCATCTCCACAGACTAGTGAAAGTGTTGGGAACAAGGCCAGACGCCTAGTGTATCATGCAAATCCAATATATTGCTCCTACCTTCAACTGGAGCTCACCATACTCGAATTCCAACAGCCAGCGCTGCCTTTAGTGACTTATGAACTTCAGTCACGATTCAACTCCCGAGACTGGTATTGAAAGCACATCCGATCACTTTGTCCGCTGGCACACAAACTAATGCTCAAGCCGTTATGGCGTTAGGTGACGTCCTATCATGACGTCCAAATTGCGTTCAATGTTGGTGTCACAATGTTCACCATTTGTGACACCCTTTATCTTCTTCTTTGATGCGCTAACTCATCAATTGCCTGCCTCACTGTCATTTACTACATGACAGCTTTGCCCCCTCTACAATGAAAATGATCGTTAGACCATTTTCTATGTTATCTTGACATGCAGGCAAATGATGTCCACGACGTAAATTACATCCTATTGTGATAAACACCGCATTCACCGTCCTTGGAACTTAGTTTGTCAACATGAACCAATCTAGATCGTGGGATATTGAACACCGGACTAAAATACAAGTCCCGAACACCGCCACCTCTACATTCTATAAATGATCCCTGAGATGTTATCGCGTTACCATGCCCGACTACTTGTAACTAAACTAAGGCTCAAACACCGCCAGTTCATATATTAAGATCTGTTATCGCGTATATATGTTGACACCCTAAAACTACTAACAGTCTCTATATCCCCGAGTGCTGTCAGTTAAATAAAGACACCATCCAGTGTTGCATACCCAACGATCACATGATCCATAGTCGACAACTTATTGTCCCTGACGTGAATACATATATCCCCACAACTGCATGTCGACCTGGCACACCCTCATTTCTTTTCGCTATAGCATGTCGATAGGGAAAACTATTCTCAATATCACTGTGTTATATAACTGTAGTGTGTTGTTCATTTGTTATATGTATCTATGTATCCTATAATGTGTAATGTTTACTATATGTTTGTGTCTATTAATTTTCTTTCATTCCTTTCTCTTCCTTCATCCATCGTGAAAATGATATGTATGATGATCAATAGTTAACACCGCACATACTACTGACATTACGAACTACAACACATCAATGTCTGGATAATTAAAATAACAAATATCAATCCTCATAATAATTATAAAAACAAAATATATAATCATAACATTAAAACAATAAACATATTCATTTATGAAACATGTATCTTAAATAATTTGATCGGAGATTCGCACAGACTCTGTCCTCGAGTTTATGTCCTATATTAAAAATTCCCAAAATCATGAATTTGTTCATAATTTTTTTATACTAACACAATTAAAGTTATCTACAAACCACCACCGATACTACCATATTGGCTTGTGACAGAATGAAGCCACACACATCGGTTATGCCACGTGAAACTTTTCACCTGTTTCTTATATTGGCTTGTGACAGAATGAAGCCACACAAATTGGTTATGCCGCTTCCGCTATACACCCATCTCGCCACGTGAAACTTTTCACCTGTTTCTCTGAAATAATAATAACAACAAGTGACTAACTCACGTCCATACTTTCTTTAAAAAAAAAAAATAATAATAATATATGTATATCTGTGGTAATTCAGACTTAGCCACAGTCATTCTACCATAATGTTACACTAAAAAAAAAAAACAAATCAGCAAACATAAATATATATACCTAAAACTTTCATAATTTATTTATAGTCTACTGAGTAGATCAGATAAATTATTTTATGTTCCAGAAATTGAATTTCCTGAAATGCAATTTCAGTTTTACTTGGCTTTAGGAATGTACGATGATGTACTGTCTCAGTTTTATGGATGCTGTGTTTGTGATATCCTTAAATAGTAAATGTAGAATGATAAAGGAGAGTTCTGAAGACCAAAAAGAAGGTATAAGAATTCCTATAAACAGAAAGGCGCTACAGGCGCGGTCATGTGTACAGAATCCTCCCCCATCTCAGATATGATCTATAAAACTATATAAATTTCGCCATGCTCGCTATTACTAAGTCTATCTGAGCATAGGTTTTAGATAAAGATAATCGCTCATAAAAAAAATTAAAAAAAATATGATTGTTAATATGAACAAGACAATGATACGAATACAGTACACTCCATTTATAACAATATTTATGATGACAATACAATCACAATGACGCTACATGTTTTATTTACGGTTAGTAAAATTCATTTTGAGATGACCAAGAATTTTCTTCCTAAAAGATATTTAGCCAATTTCTGAACAGAATTCACCAATGATAGAGTAATTTCATAGCGTTTGTGTGATTCATATAACTTTCTCCCAGAGCACAAGACAAGATGTAGTATTTTCCTATACCCTTGTGGAAGAATGTATACGACAGACAGTAAACAGGTACCATCCACCACAACACACCTATTTGACCTGAGAATGATCTTAGAACTGATCATCGAATGTGATTCCTGCAAAGGGATTTCAGATTCGCCAAGGGGTGCCGTTCGGCGGACTGTTCGAATACATTGTACAGAATCATCATATATACCTCTAATATGGCTCAGTTTCCGTCGTACACCATATTGTAACATCTTAATCAAACTCCATGTAGCCTTAGCTATACAATTTATTAATTTGTTTGATATGATAGATAACAAGAAAATCAACCAGAAGAAAGTACAGACCAAATCAAATGAAGTATCTGTTTTCATAAGCATATTCTTCGGTCCACAAGAAGGAACTGTCACTGCCCCAATATATGCCTGTGGTTGTCTATTTACCGGCGTGATGCCATGTTGCGGCGTTATTGCTGCGGCTTGAACTGTCTTACTATCTTTAGGTTCCACCATAACTGGATGTGACATGTGTGTGTTTGAAACCAGACCAACATGAGGTACTTGATTCTCTTTATGTATTTGTGTGTTTGCAACAATATGCTTCCTTTCCCATTCTGTTATGTCTTCAAGCGAAACATCACATAATTCAGGGATGTTTCCAATAAAGACATCCACAAATGGGTCGGGCAGCACAGCTACCGTTATTTTTCCAGAAAAATATGGGCATTTTATATCAGCCCAGGCAACTGGAAACTTTTCTCTTCCACCTCCAAAAGTCCTACAGGTCACATGCTCTCCAGTATAGTCGGTTTCATTAATCAGCTTTTTATGTATTCCCACTATACTCGACCCGGAATCACGTACTAAGCTACATTTCTTTCCATTCACTATGGCGTGTTGTACGACCAGTGATCCATTGGTAATTTGGACCGCATTAGCCTCCTGCACATGTATTTTATGACCACACGTCAAGTTGCCCTCTTTGTGAAAGATCTTGCAGGTATCACAAGTTGGGTCGATGGGAGAATATTCAACCTCTACCGTATTTGCATGACTAGTCTCGTCCGAGTCACTGTCACTACTAGATGTCAGCATCCCTATGTTTGCTTCTTTATACAGTTGTCTTAAAGGACAAGATACAAACATATGTCCAAAACTTTTACATTTAAAGCATTGTGTTTGTCTTTGATAGGTGTTAAATCTGTCTCTATTTCTAAGTGCTAATTTCTTTATGTAACTGTCAAACTGCGGATGTTTGTCACACATTTGATTTGAGCCGTGGGTAAAACCACAGTATTCACAAGTTGTCCACACACCCTTTTTCTCGTGTTTAACATAAGGTTGATACTTTGGTTGTTGTTGTTTTTCCCTCCTTTGATGTTGTCCACCAGACTGTTGTTGTGTTTTGTATCCCCACCTCCTTGATTTCTGAGGAAGTCTATCACATGCGTTTGTCTCCACCAATGGGGAAAAACTATTATTAAATATGTCTTTGTGGGCGTCGAAGAAAGACTCTCCCTTTTCATCCATCTGCTGTATACTCGAACATTTCTGTTCAATAAGAAAGGTAGACATAGATGGAGGAACCGCCGAGATCAGTCTGTCTCTAACAATCAAGTCCCGTAGCTTCTTGTAGTCATCGGTAACATTGGCTGATCGAGCCCATTTATCGAATGTTAATTGAGTCAAAGAGGAGAAGTCAAGGAACGTCTGTCCTGCTTTAGGACTAAGATTTTTGAATGATGCACGAAGGCCAAATTCGTCAAGACAAAAATGAGACAGCAGTCTCTTACGAATGTATGAGTAATCACTACGTAACTCATCTGGGATCAGTTCTACAACCTGCAAAGGTTCACCACTTAAGTGCCTATGCAGCAAAACTGCCCATTCAGTCTCCGCAACTCCATAGTGTCTCAAGATTAGCTCAAAATTAGTTAGCCATGCCGAGACGGAATCGGAGTTGGAGTATGTCTTTATCACCCCATTATATTTCTTAATGGCATCTGTGGATTGTGCCTCCACTTTGTTTCTAGCAATTTGTTCATCCTTGTCCTTCTCGTATTGTTTCATTTTGAAGTTATTCTCCAATTCTTTTTCCTTCAGAAGCTTTTCTGTATTCAATTTCTCAAGATTAAATGCCATCTCTTTTTCTCTTAATTGTGCTTCTCTATCTAGTTTTTCCTTATCTGCAGCGATTTGCAATGCCATCCTTTCTTTATCTGCAGCAATTTGAGCTGCAATTCTGTCATTTTCTGCGGCTATCCTCTCTTTATCTGCTGCAATTTGAGCTGCAATTCTGTCATTTTCCATAGCCATTTTTTCCTTCTCAAATACTCTTTGTCTCTCTTGTTCATCTAGTCGATCCTTTTCCAATTGTCTAATCGCAACTCTTTCGTTCCTTTCGTGAGCTTGAAAATCTGTAAATTGTTTCTCCGACCACGATATAAGATCTGCTCCTGTCAAGCCTGCATCTTTCCCAATTGCAACAAAATCCTGTAATGATGACATGTCTTTATGTTTCTACAATATTTAATAATAATACTCAAAGTGTGAAATGAATGAAACGAACGAAAAAAAAAATATTTTACCAAACCATAGACATGGCTTATAGGTATTAAAGTCGACAGACAAAATCGAAGAAAGTCGAAAGAAATAATTAATAAATTACAATTAGATACATTAATAATGAAAATGACAAATAATTTTATAATAGACACGACCTATAACTCAGCAGTTACAGTATAGACAGAGTTAAAGTTCTTTAGATTCCAGCATTATGTAACAACTCAATAATGCACCGCGCATAAGACCTCACAAGACAAAATAGCATAAAATTGTGTATCACGCTTATGACGTCATCACACTTACGATAATACAGACAAAATAAATGCGTGCAAAATTACAGTATTCTGACCATAACTAATTACTGACAAACCACAAACAAATAGAATACTTAGCTCAAGAATAAGTAAACCTTTTCCAACAGTCCGACAGTAGAACAATCCCCTCGATTTGATAAATAATTTTGTTCGATGTTACTCCGTAAGTACGACTTTAATGAGTTTATCTGTACGTTCCTGAAATCCAAGGTCTGCGTACCTTCATAAATGATATCACTGTGTCCATTTCGTTGTACTTAGGCGTTAATTCATCACGTTTCCGTATATGTTTAAAATGTTGAACTGTCGTAGGTTACACAAATTATGAAAATACCACTCTAGGCACGAAGCCTGTGATCAACCCTAGAAGGATCCTGACTGATGTGAGTGTTATTTGCTACACAATGTAGCTATCAGGTTTAGCACTATTTTGTAATGCACTGTCTATATGCACTAAGATGACCACTGTGTTGACACAGCCTCAGCGAGGCGTTGATTATCTTGTACACTTGAACAGCACTGGAAAAACAAAAATTCGTTTTCCATAGAACATATGTCACTGTGACGAACTGTTGTTGGTATAAACGATACAATCAACCAGCGAAGGTAACCCACTGACGATCCGACAATCTCTGCCTTTGTAGATCTTGATATCAATCAGTTATTACCAATCTTCCGTATCCCGTGTGTCTCCTATGTATCGTGACCTCTATTTTTTAATCCACAAACTGGTACTTGATAGTTTTTCCAAATATAGTCCACTTAGACTTTCAATCTTGCTCTTATAATGAGTATAATAACTCGTAAGCAAATGTTCTCTATCTAGATCAACAATCAGAGCGATAATGTCAATATACGGCTCTCGGATAATTAAGTACAGTACCGACCTCTTTAGCATCCAGAAAACAGTCTCCAACTGACACTGACAGTGCGGTTAATCATTTATAAGATGATAAGACAATTAACAACCGAGGATGCGCCACTTGATCACCAGCTATTGATCGGCATGATCCTCACATTTACAGATACGTTGCGTGTTCATGAATGTGTTTCTTTATCAGGCTGCGAAAATGACCGTTACTATGTCACTCGGTCATGGTTCAAATCTTTTTGGATGACGCTCCCATGTCAAAACCAATGGTTCAAATCTCTTCGGACGATGCTCCCATGTCAAGAGGTGAAACTTGCTTCCTCTACAATGATACGAGTTCAGGCTCTATAATGTAGCGAGCTCACCTCAAGCTCTATGTGGCTCTGGGCATCAGGGGTACATGACAGCATATATTGAGGCATTCTGACACAGGACAGGGTAACCATCTGAATTCCACAACAACGACTCAACGCGTAGACTGATGGAATGAACTGCAATGTATTTCTTACAGCTGATCGTAGACTACGGTAATGAGTGTGGGATTGATGCCGACTTCAGTCATTCTCTCTCTCCAGGCACTCCCGCTCTTCAATCAGAAATCATCTCCACAGACTAGTGAAAGTGTTGGGAACAAGGCCAGACGCCTAGTGTATCATGCAAATCCAATATATTGCTCCTACCTTCAACTGGAGCTCACCATACTCGAATTCCAACAGCCAGCGCTGCCTTTAGTGACTTATGAACTTCAGTCACGATTCAACTCCCGAGACTGGTATTGAAAGCACATCCGATCACTTTGTCCGCTGGCACACAAACTAATGCTCAAGCCGTTATGGCGTTAGGTGACGTCCTATCATGACGTCCAAATTGCGTTCAATGTTGGTGTCACAATGTTCACCATTTGTGACACCCTTTATCTTCTTCTTTGATGCGCTAACTCATCAATTGCCTGCCTCACTGTCATTTACTACATGACAGCTTTGCCCCCTCTACAATGAAAATGATCGTTAGACCATTTTCTATGTTATCTTGACATGCAGGCAAATGATGTCCACGACGTAAATTACATCCTATTGTGATAAACACCGCATTCACCGTCCTTGGAACTTAGTTTGTCAACATGAACCAATCTAGATCGTGGGATATTGAACACCGGACTAAAATACAAGTCCCGAACACCGCCACCTCTACATTCTATAAATGATCCCTGAGATGTTATCGCGTTACCATGCCCGACTACTTGTAACTAAACTAAGGCTCAAACACCGCCAGTTCATATATTAAGATCTGTTATCGCGTATATATGTTGACACCCTAAAACTACTAACAGTCTCTATATCCCCGAGTGCTGTCAGTTAAATAAAGACACCATCCAGTGTTGCATACCCAACGATCACATGATCCATAGTCGACAACTTATTGTCCCTGACGTGAATACATATATCCCCACAACTGCATGTCGACCTGGCACACCCTCATTTCTTTTCGCTATAGCATGTCGATAGGGAAAACTATTCTCAATATCACTGTGTTATATAACTGTAGTGTGTTGTTCATTTGTTATATGTATCTATGTATCCTATAATGTGTAATGTTTACTATATGTTTGTGTCTATTAATTTTCTTTCATTCCTTTCTCTTCCTTCATCCATCGTGAAAATGATATGTATGATGATCAATAGTTAACACCGCACATACTACTGACATTACGAACTACAACACATCAATGTCTGGATAATTAAAATAACAAATATCAATCCTCATAATAATTATAAAAACAAAATATATAATCATAACATTAAAACAATAAACATATTCATTTATGAAACATGTATCTTAAATAATTTGATCGGAGATTCGCACAGACTCTGTCCTCGAGTTTATGTCCTATATTAAAAATTCCCAAAATCATGAATTTGTTCATAATTTTTTTATACTAACACAATTAAAGTTATCTACAAACCACCACCGATACTACCATATTGGCTTGTGACAGAATGAAGCCACACACATCGGTTATGCCACGTGAAACTTTTCACCTGTTTCTTATATTGGCTTGTGACAGAATGAAGCCACACAAATTGGTTATGCCGCTTCCGCTATACACCCATCTCGCCACGTGAAACTTTTCACCTGTTTCTCTGAAATAATAATAACAACAAGTGACTAACTCACGTCCATACTTTCTTTAAAAAAAAAAAATAATAATAATATATGTATATCTGTGGTAATTCAGACTTAGCCACAGTCATCCTACCGTAATGTTACACTAAAAAAAAAAAACAAATCAGCAAACATAAATATATATACCTAAAACTTTCATAATTTATTTATAGTCTACTGAGTAGATCAGATAAATTATTTTATGTTCCAGAAATTGAATTTCCTGAAATGCAATTTCAGTTTTACTTGGCTTTAGGAATGTACGATGATGTACTGTCTCAGTTTTATGGATGCTCTGTTTGTGATATCCTTAAATAGTAAATGTAGAATGATAAAGGAGAGTTCTGAAGACCAAAAAGAAGGTATAAGAATTCCTATAAACAGAAAGGCGCTACAGGCGCGGTCATGTGTACAGAATCCTCCCCCATCTCAGATATGATCTATAAAACTATATAAATTTCGCCATGCTCGCTATTACTAAGTCTATCTGAGCATAGGTTTTAGATAAAGATAATCGCTCATAAAAAAAAAAAAAAAAAATGATTGTTAATATGAACAAGACAATGATACGAATACAGTACACTCCATTTATAACAATATTTATGATGACAATACAATCACAATGACGCTACATGTTTTATTTACGGTTAGTAAAATTCATTTTGAGATGACCAAGAATTTTCTTCCTAAAAGATATTTAGCCAATTTCTGAACAGAATTCACCAATGATAGAGTAATTTCATAGCTTTTGTGTGATTCATATAACTTTCTCCCAGAGTACAAGACAAGATGTAGTATTTTCCTATACCCTTGTGGAAGAATGTATACGACAGACAGTAAACAGGTACCATCCACCACAACACACCTATTTGATCTGAGAATGATCTTAGAACTGATCATCGAATGTGATTCCTGCAAAGGGATTTCAGATTCGCCAAGGGGTGCCGTTCGGCGGACTGTTCGAATACATTGTACAGAATCATCATATATACCTCTAATATGGCTCAGTTTCCGTCGTACACCATATTGTAACATCTTAATCAAACTCCATGTAGCCTTAGCTATACAATTTATTAATTTGTTTGATATGATAGATAACAAGAAAATCAACCAGAAGAAAGTACCGACCAAATCAAATGAAGTATCTGTTTTCATAAGCATATTCTTCGGTCCACAAGAAGGAACTGTCACTGCCCCAATATATGCCTGTGGTTATCTATTTACCGGCGTGATGCCATGTTGCGGCGTTATTGCTGCGGCTTGAACTGTCTTACTATCTTTAGGTTCCACCATAACTGGATGTGACATGTGTGTGTTTGAAACCAGACCAACATGAGGTACTTGATTCTCTTTATGTATTTGTGTGTTTGCAACAATATGCTTCCTTTCCCATTCTGTTATGTCTTCAAGCGAAACATCACATAATTCAGGGATGTTTCCAATAAAGACATCCACAAATGGGTCGGGCAGCACAGCTACCGTTATTTTTCCAGAAAAATATGGGCATTTTATATCAGCCCAGGCAACTGGAAACTTTTCTCTTCCACCTCCAAAAGTCCTACAGGTCACATGCTCTCCAGTATAGTCGGTTTCATTAATCAGCTTTTTATGTATTCCCACTATACTCGACCCGGAATCACGTACTAAGCTACATTTCTTTCCATTCACTATGGCGTGTTGTACGACCAGTGATCCATTGGTAATTTGGACCGCATTAGCCTCCTGCACATGTATTTTATGACCACACGTCAAGTTGCCCTCTTTGTGAAAGATCTTGCAGGTATCACAAGTTGGGTCGATGGGAGAATATTCAACCTCTACCGTATTTGCATGACTAGTCTCGTCCGAGTCACTGTCACTACTAGATGTCAGCATCCCTATGTTTGCTTCTTTATACAGTTGTCTTAAAGGACAAGATACAAACATCTGTCCAAAACTTTTACATTTAAAGCATTGTGTTTGTCTTTGATAGGTGTTAAATCTGTCTCTATTTCTAAGTGCTAATTTCTTTATGTAACTGTCAAACTGCGGATGTTTGTCACACATTTGATTTGAGCCGTGGGTAAAACCACAGTATTCACAAGTTGTCCACACACCCTTTTTCTCGTGTTTAACATAAGGTTGATACTTTGGTTGTTGTTGTTTTTCCCTCCTTTGATGTTGTCCACCAGACTGTTGTTGTGTTTTGTATCCCCACCTCCTTGATTTCTGAGGAAGTCTATCACATGCGTTTGTCTCCACCAATGGGGAAAAACTATTATTAAATATGTCTTTGTGGGCGTCGAAGAAAGACTCTCCCTTTTCATCCATCTGCTGTATACTCGAACATTTCTGTTCAATAAGAAAGGTAGACATAGATGGAGGAACCGCCGAGATCAGTCTGTCTCTAACAATCAAGTCCCGTAGCTTCTTGTAGTCATCGGTAACATTGGCTGATCGAGCCCATTTATCGAATGTTAATTGAGTCAAAGAGGAGAAGTCAAGGAACGTCTGTCCTGCTTTAGGACTAAGATTTTTGAATGATGCACGAAGGCCAAATTCGTCAAGACAAAAATGAGACAGCAGTCTCTTACGAATGTATGAGTAATCACTACGTAACTCATCTGGGATCAGTTCTACAACCTGCAAAGGTTCACCACTTAAGTGCCTATGCAGCAAAACTGCCCATTCAGTCTCCGCAACTCCATAGTGTCTCAAGATTAGCTCAAAATTAGTTAGCCATGCCGAGACGGAATCGGAGTTGGAGTATGTCTTTATCACCCCATTATATTTCTTAATGGCATCTGTGGATTGTGCCTCCACTTTGTTTCTAGCAATTTGTTCATCCTTGTCCTTCTCGTATTGTTTCATTTTGAAGTTATTCTCCAATTCTTTTTCCTTCAGAAGCTTTTCTGTATTCAATTTCTCAAGATTAAATGCCATCTCTTTTTCTCTTAATTGTGCTTCTCTATCTAGTTTTTCCTTATCTGCAGCGATTTGCAATGCCATCCTTTCTTTATCTGCAGCAATTTGAGCTGCAATTCTGTCATTTTCTGCGGCTATCCTCTCTTTATCTGCTGCAATTTGAGCTGCAATTCTGTCATTTTCCATAGCCATTTTTTCCTTCTCAAATACTCTTTGTCTCTCTTGTTCATCTAGTCGATCCTTTTCCAATTGTCTAATCGCAACTCTTTCGTTCCTTTCGTGAGCTTGAAAATCTGTAAATTGTTTCTCCGACCACGATATAAGATCTGCTCCTGTCAAGCCTGCATCTTTCCCAATTGCAACAAAATCCTGTAATGATGACATGTCTTTATGTTTCTACAATATTTAATAATAATACTCAAAGTGTGAAATGAATGAAACGAACGAAAAAAAAAAAATATTTTACCAAACCATAGACATGGCTTATAGGTATTAAAGTCGACAGACAAAATCGAAGAAAGTCGAAAGAAATAATTAATAAATTACAATTAGATACATTAATAATGAAAATGACAAATAATTTTATAATAGACACGACCTATAACTCAGCAGTTACAGTATAGACAGAGTTAAAGTTCTTTAGATTCCAGCATTATGTAACAACTCAATAATGCACCGCGCATAAGACCTCACAAGACAAAATAGCATAAAATTGTGTATCACGCTTATGACGTCATCACACTTACGATAATACAGACAAAATAAATGCGTGCAAAATTACAGTATTCTGACCATAACTAATTACTGACAAACCACAAACAAATAGAATACTTAGCTCAAGAATAAGTAAACCTTTTCCAACAGTCCGACAGTAGAACAATCCCCTCGATTTGATAAATAATTTTGTTCGATGTTACTCCGTAAGTACGACTTTAATGAGTTTATCTGTACGTTCCTGAAATCCAAGGTCTGCGTACCTTCATAAATGATATCACTGTGTCCATTTCGTTGTACTTAGGCGTTAATTCATCACGTTTCCGTATATGTTTAAAATGTTGAACTGTCGTAGGTTACACAAATTATGAAAATACCACTCTAGGCACGAAGCCTGTGATCAACCCTAGAAGGATCCTGACTGATGTGAGTGTTATTTGCTACACAATGTAGCTATCAGGTTTAGCACTATTTTGTAATGCACTGTCTATATGCACTAAGATGACCACTGTGTTGACACAGCCTCAGCGAGGCGTTGATTATCTTGTACACTTGAACAGCACTGGAAAAACAAAAATTCGTTTTCCATAGAACATATGTCACTGTGACGAACTGTTGTTGGTATAAACGATACAATCAACCAGCGAAGGTAACCCACTGACGATCCGACAATCTCTGCCTTTGTAGATCTTGATATCAATCAGTTATTACCAATCTTCCGTATCCCGTGTGTCTCCTATGTATCGTGACCTCTATTTTTTAATCCACAAACTGGTACTTGATAGTTTTTCCAAATATAGTCCACTTAGACTTTCAATCTTGCTCTTATAATGAGTATAATAACTCGTAAGCAAATGTTCTCTATCTAGATCAACAATCAGAGCGATAATGTCAATATACGGCTCTCGGATAATTAAGTACAGTACCGACCTCTTTAGCATCCAGAAAACAGTCTCCAACTGACACTGACAGTGCGGTTAATCATTTATAAGATGATAAGACAATTAACAACCGAGGATGCGCCACTTGATCACCAGCTATTGATCGGCATGATCCTCACATTTACAGATACGTTGCGTGTTCATGAATGTGTTTCTTTATCAGGCTGCGAAAATGACCGTTACTATGTCACTCGGTCATGGTTCAAATCTTTTTGGATGACGCTCCCATGTCAAAACCAATGGTTCAAATCTCTTCGGACGATGCTCCCATGTCAAGAGGTGAAACTTGCTTCCTCTACAATGATACGAGTTCAGGCTCTATAATGTAGCGAGCTCACCTCAAGCTCTATGTGGCTCTGGGCATCAGGGGTACATGACAGCATATATTGAGGCATTCTGACACAGGACAGGGTAACCATCTGAATTCCACAACAACGACTCAACGCGTAGACTGATGGAATGAACTGCAATGTATTTCTTACAGCTGATCGTAGACTACGGTAATGAGTGTGGGATTGATGCCGACTTCAGTCATTCTCTCTCTCCAGGCACTCCCGCTCTTCAATCAGAAATCATCTCCACAGACTAGTGAAAGTGTTGGGAACAAGGCCAGACGCCTAGTGTATCATGCAAATCCAATATATTGCTCCTACCTTCAACTGGAGCTCACCATACTCGAATTCCAACAGCCAGCGCTGCCTTTAGTGACTTATGAACTTCAGTCACGATTCAACTCCCGAGACTGGTATTGAAAGCACATCCGATCACTTTGTCCGCTGGCACACAAACTAATGCTCAAGCCGTTATGGCGTTAGGTGACGTCCTATCATGACGTCCAAATTGCGTTCAATGTTGGTGTCACAATGTTCACCATTTGTGACACCCTTTATCTTCTTCTTTGATGCGCTAACTCATCAATTGCCTGCCTCACTGTCATTTACTACATGACAGCTTTGCCCCCTCTACAATGAAAATGATCGTTAGACCATTTTCTATGTTATCTTGACATGCAGGCAAATGATGTCCACGACGTAAATTACATCCTATTGTGATAAACACCGCATTCACCGTCCTTGGAACTTAGTTTGTCAACATGAACCAATCTAGATCGTGGGATATTGAACACCGGACTAAAATACAAGTCCCGAACACCGCCACCTCTACATTCTATAAATGATCCCTGAGATGTTATCGCGTTACCATGCCCGACTACTTGTAACTAAACTAAGGCTCAAACACCGCCAGTTCATATATTAAGATCTGTTATCGCGTATATATGTTGACACCCTAAAACTACTAACAGTCTCTATATCCCCGAGTGCTGTCAGTTAAATAAAGACACCATACAGTGTTGCATACCCAACGATCACATGATCCATAGTCGACAACTTATTGTCCCTGACGTGAATACATATATCCCCACAACTGCATGTCGACCTGGCACACCCTCATTTCTTTTCGCTATAGCATGTCGATAGGGAAAACTATTCTCAATATCACTGTGTTATATAACTGTAGTGTGTTGTTCATTTGTTATATGTATCTATGTATCCTATAATGTGTAATGTTTACTATATGTTTGTGTCTATTAATTTTCTTTCATTCCTTTCTCTTCCTTCATCCATCGTGAAAATGATATGTATGATGATCAATAGTTAACACCGCACATACTACTGACATTACGAACTACAACACATCAATGTCTGGATAATTAAAATAACAAATATCAATCCTCATAATAATTATAAAAACAAAATATATAATCATAACATTAAAACAATAAACATATTCATTTATGAAACATGTATCTTAAATAATTTGATCGGAGATTCGCACAGACTCTGTCCTCGAGTTTATGTCCTATATTAAAAATTCCCAAAATCATGAATTTGTTCATAATTTTTTTATACTAACACAATTAAAGTTATCTACAAACCACCACCGATACTACCATATTGGCTTGTGACAGAATGAAGCCACACACATCGGTTATGCCACGTGAAACTTTTCACCTGTTTCTTATATTGGCTTGTGACAGAATGAAGCCACACAAATTGGTTATGCCGCTTCCGCTATACACCCATCTCGCCACGTGAAACTTTTCACCTGTTTCTCTGAAATAATAATAACAACAAGTGACTAACTCACGTCCATACTTTCTTTAAAAAAAAAAAATAATAATAATATATGTATATCTGTGGTAATTCAGACTTAGCCACAGTCATCCTACCATAATGTTACACTAAAAAAAAAAAACAAATCAGCAAACATAAATATATATACCTAAAACTTTCATAATTTATTTATAGTCTACTGAGTAGATCAGATAAATTATTTTATGTTCCAGAAATTGAATTTCCTGAAATGCAATTTCAGTTTTACTTGGCTTTAGGAATGTACGATGATGTACTGTCTCAGTTTTATGGATGCTCTGTTTGTGATATCCTTAAATAGTAAATGTAGAATGATAAAGGAGAGTTCTGAAGACCAAAAAGAAGGTATAAGAATTCCTATAAACAGAAAGGCGCTACAGGCGCGGTCATGTGTACAGAATCCTCCCCCATCTCAGATATGATCTATAAAACTATATAAATTTCGCCATGCTCGCTATTACTAAGTCTATCTGAGCATAGGTTTTAGATAAAGATAATCGCTCATAAAAAAAAAAAAAAAAAATATGATTGTTAATATGAACAAGACAATGATACGAATACAGTACACTCCATTTATAACAATATTTATGATGACAATACAATCACAATGACGCTACATGTTTTATTTACGGTTAGTAAAATTCATTTTGAGATGACCAAGAATTTTCTTCCTAAAAGATATTTAGCCAATTTCTGAACAGAATTCACCAATGATAGAGTAATTTCATAGCTTTTGTGTGATTCATATAACTTTCTCCCAGAGTACAAGACAAGATGTAGTATTTTCCTATACCCTTGTGGAAGAATGTATACGACAGACAGTAAACAGGTACCATCCACCACAACACACCTATTTGATCTGAGAATGATCTTAGAACTGATCATCGAATGTGATTCCTGCAAAGGGATTTCAGATTCGCCAAGGGGTGCCGTTCGGCGGACTGTTCGAATACATTGTACAGAATCATCATATATACCTCTAATATGGCTCAGTTTCCGTCGTACACCATATTGTAACATCTTAATCAAACTCCATGTAGCCTTAGCTATACAATTTATTAATTTGTTTGATATGATAGATAACAAGAAAATCAACCAGAAGAAAGTACCGACCAAATCAAATGAAGTATCTGTTTTCATAAGCATATTCTTCGGTCCACAAGAAGGAACTGTCACTGCCCCAATATATGCCTGTGGTTGTCTATTTACCGGCGTGATGCCATGTTGCGGCGTTATTGCTGCGGCTTGAACTGTCTTACTATCTTTAGGTTCCACCATAACTGGATGTGACATGTGTGTGTTTGAAACCAGACCAACATGAGGTACTTGATTCTCTTTATGTATTTGTGTGTTTGCAACAATATGCTTCCTTTCCCATTCTGTTATGTCTTCAAGCGAAACATCACATAATTCAGGGATGTTTCCAATAAAGACATCCACAAATGGGTCGGGCAGCACAGCTACCGTTATTTTTCCAGAAAAATATGGGCATTTTATATCAGCCCAGGCAACTGGAAACTTTTCTCTTCCACCTCCAAAAGTCCTACAGGTCACATGCTCTCCAGTATAGTCGGTTTCATTAATCAGCTTTTTATGTATTCCCACTATACTCGACCCGGAATCACGTACTAAGCTACATTTCTTTCCATTCACTATGGCGTGTTGTACGACCAGTGATCCATTGGTAATTTGGACCGCATTAGCCTCCTGCACATGTATTTTATGACCACACGTCAAGTTGCCCTCTTTGTGAAAGATCTTGCAGGTATCACAAGTTGGGTCGATGGGAGAATATTCAACCTCTACCGTATTTGCATGACTAGTCTCGTCCGAGTCACTGTCACTACTAGATGTCAGCATCCCTATGTTTGCTTCTTTATACAGTTGTCTTAAAGGACAAGATACAAACATATGTCCAAAACTTTTACATTTAAAGCATTGTGTTTGTCTTTGATAGGTGTTAAATCTGTCTCTATTTCTAAGTGCTAATTTCTTTATGTAACTGTCAAACTGCGGATGTTTGTCACACATTTGATTTGAGCCGTGGGTAAAACCACAGTATTCACAAGTTGTCCACACACCCTTTTTCTCGTGTTTAACATAAGGTTGATACTTTGGTTGTTGTTGTTTTTCCCTCCTTTGATGTTGTCCACCAGACTGTTGTTGTGTTTTGTATCCCCACCTCCTTGATTTCTGAGGAAGTCTATCACATGCGTTTGTCTCCACCAATGGGGAAAAACTATTATTAAATATGTCTTTGTGGGCGTCGAAGAAAGACTCTCCCTTTTCA